>RJWH01001574.1:0-351104 GCA_004363575.1 Solenodon paradoxus
TCAGCCTCTGCTTCCCGATTATTAAGAACCTTAAATGCCATATTCACCAGATCTCGGATGGGGGTTTGGGGACCATCCTCGGCCTTTTTCAGTTTTTTTTCTTTTTTGGCTGCGGGTGGTAGGGGGAGGGGGGAGGAGGAGGGGCGGGGCCCCCTGCAGAATTAGAGGAGGAGGAAGGAAGCCCCGGAACAGAGGGTGTGGAAGGGCCGCCAGGCTCCAACACCGGGCACTGGAGCGCCGACGGCAGGGGTGGGGGCGGGAGCGCAAAGTCCAAAAGCCCTGAATGTATGGGATCTCCGGCCATTTGCCATCCGTCTGCAAAATTTGTCTAAGTCCATTAGGGTAGCGAAAGCTAAAGTGCCTTCCGCCAGCGCTTGCGATCGTCGGGCTGGTATCACGGGCCTGGCCGTAACAGACAGAAAAATCAGCCGCTTTTCGCTTAAGGCTGGGATCCATTGCAACCAGATTCTTTATCAGGCACCCTAAGGGTGTTTTAGGATCTGGTTTGGATTCTCGCCCTCCCATTTTGATCCCCATGGAGCAGCAGGTAGAGAAAGAGGCGTCCCTGTAACGCTACCTGCTGTGCGGGTCGGAAGAATGGGAATCTGAGTGTAGGAACAGTTTCCTATCCTCAGACCCCGACGGAGGAGAGCAGCCTCTCCAAAAGCTCCCCTGCCGCAGCGCTGCGATTTTCCGCGAGAGCAGTCTCTCGTCAGTATTCAGGGGAGCCGGATTCGGAGCATAGGGATCAAAATTAAAATTAGGGCGGTAGCACTTACCCTAGTTCATAGTTCGGTTGGGAGGAATGGCCAAGAGATCTCCTCGTGGAGCGGGAAGAGGAGCGGTCTTCAGGCAGACATCAACTCCACCCGGGATTCGGCACCAAAATGAAAGGTTTTTTCTGAGCTTCACAAGGAAAGAAAGTCAATTAGACAAAAAGTCGAATAGCCAGGGCTTTATTGGGGTTTGCGCACCCGGGCGAGGTTCTCCGGTCCGCAGAACAAGGTCCGGGAAAGTCGCGCCCGAACAAAGGGAAGCGTGATCTTTAAGCAAAAGAATTTCGCGGGTTTCATACGTGGCGATTGGGGATTGGTCCTGTGATTCCAGATGTGGTTTCGTCAGCTTCCTTTTTCCCGGGTATGGCCGCCATTTTGTCCTTCTGGGCCGCCATTTTGTCCTTCTGGGCTGCCATTTTGTCCTTCTGGGCCAGCCTAACAATGGTCTGGTAACAAAACCCCCTAAACATAATACTCCAGAAGATCATACTTCATCATGCTGTCTCCCCGCTTGTTACCAGTAACAACCCTTTCCTACTTAAAGAAATTTTGGTCACAGTCTTCTGACCGATGCTCACCAAGAGAGCAGACACACTGTTCGGTAACAATTTGTTTTTCGTTCTTTCTTAAAATTTCCATCTCTGCCTACATGTTCCATCTTTTCTTGCATTCTTTCTGCTTTATCCACCAGAGTCCTCAACATATAAATCATAATCGTTTAAAATGTTCAGTCTTATCATTACAACATTCCTACTATGTCTGCTTCTGGTGCTGGCTCTGTCTCTTCAAATTATGCTTTTTTGCTTTTTAATATGCTTTAAAGTTTTTTTCTTGAGAGCCAGACATGATATACTTGGTAAAAGGAACTGCTGTTAAAAGGCCTTTAATAATGTGGTGTTAATAATGTGAGTTCTAGAGTTCTGTGATTAAGTTTCTGTCTATTAGTGTTTCTGTGCTTCTGGATTATGAGTTTCAGAAGAATTTCTTGGTTCTTCTTTCATCTCTGTGTAGAACAGGATGGTTAGAAAAGACTGGAGGTGGGTAATTCCCTACCCCCAGATTGGGCTCTGACAGTACCCTGAGGGCGGACTTCACCAACAACAGAATGTTCTGGTACCTTTCAATATGGTTCCTTTGTCCCTCCCCCTGCCAGAAGCATGAGAGAATTTTTCTCTGATATTCACTGTGAAAACCTGATCAAGCTCTGGGAGGTAAATCTCACCAAAATATAAGATCCCTTCTATGATAGGATCCCTGGAGTTTTTTGCTTTAAAGGAAATGTGCAGGCAAAGATGAAGACAAGCAGGCATGCAGGAAGGGAGAGATGGGAGAGGCATTTTTATTCATTGATATTTAATTGTTCATCTTGGCTGCTCCCCAGGATGCAAACCCAGGTTCTTAGGGTGAATGTGGACTGCGCTGGCAGACGTAAACACTAAGCCACCAGGGTGCACCCCCGGAGTTTTTAACACTCAGACTTACACGTGGAGCTGCCAGCAATTGATCCTTAGCACTTCAGATTTTCCCATTGCTACATCGGTTTTCATTCACAAGTCTCTGCTCTAAGAAAACGGTGACTCCCTGCTTAAGCCTGCTCATCTCTCCAATCCAAAGGGCAGCTGCTCTCCCTTTGCTTTCATGAGTCCAAAAAGAGTTGTGGATTTAAGTCTTACTTATTGTTAGAATGGAGAAGTAACTTCCAAGCTCCTTACATGCAGAACTGGAAATCAGTCATCTGTATTATTTTTTTTAAGATTATTATTTTTATCTTTATTTTTTAAGGAAAGTGCAGGCAGAAATGAAGATGAGTAGACAGGCAGACAGGAAGAGGGACAAGGAAGAGGCATTCTGTTTTATTTTTGTTTAGTTGTTCACACTGATTGTTTCCTCCCAGACCCGAGACTTGAACTCAGGGGTGTGTGGCCTGCGCTCCTTCGGAGGCGATGGACCCAACCGCTGCTCCACCAGGGCAAGCCAGTCTGTATTATTTTTAATGAAAAAAAATGTTATGTTCATATTATAAGAAGAGAATATCAGGATTTTTATCAGCATTAAAAGGGTTGTCCCCCATATTTTCTTCGAGTGGTGTTGGGGGTGGGGGAAGGGACGGGGAAAAGGAGACCTTCCAAAAGGATTCAGAGGAAGAAAAGAAGTGTCAGAGGATTTATAAAATCATCTTTAGATGCTCCCTGATGGAGTAATAGTTTGGTCAGCTACTCAAAAGGAGCGCAGTCCATATACATCCCAGAGACCCAGGTTCGTGTCCCAGATCCAGGGGGGGAGCAACCAATGTGAACAAATAAATAAAAATAAAACAAAATGCTTCTTTCTCCTCTCTCTTCCAGCCTACATGCCATCATGCTTGCGGGCACTGTTCCTTTAAAAAAAAAAAAAAATGATAATCTATAGTCTCGTTTGTTTACTATGAGGTATTCTGACTTTTTAGCTAATGACAAGTACTTTTAGAAGTGTGTCAGACTAAAATAACTATCTGTGAGTAAGAAAAGCCTTTAAACGACCTTGGTTAAAAATTTGATGAAACTCCATTATAAAAATAACACAACTGATAAGGAGAGTGGTTTGAAATACAATATTCTAAAAATAACTGGAATTATAAATAATATTACACCAGTACAAATCATGGACAGTGAGGACTGAAAGGTTTTTTTCTGGGCTCCACGAGGAAAGAAAGTCAATCAAACAAAAAGTGGAATAGCCAGGGCTTTATTGGGGTTTGCGCACCCGCGCGAGGTTCTTCGATCCGCAGAAGGAGGGCCGGGGGAGTCGCGCCCGAACAAAGGGTGGCGGGCTCTTTAAGCAAAAGAATTTCGCGGGCTTCTTACTTCGCGGTTGGGGATTGGTCGTGTGATTCCAGGTGTGGGCTTCAATCCCTCAGTCTGACGTCAGCCACCTTTTTCCCGGGTATGGCTGCCACTTTGTCCCTCTGGGCCAGCCTAACAAGGACATTGCCGAATTTCTAGGAATTTCATGCAATTTCTGAAATACTTTCGTTTATAACATTACCCAGATAAATATAACCTAAGAAAGCTTAAAAATCTCTTCCTACTTGACAATTCATTCATGCAATTTAACACATCATATAAACCTAATTAATTAACATCTCTCTTTTTACAAAGTGAGAGAACAAACCCTTTGAGATTTTCCAGGGACCCTGTGGGAAAGTTCAAACCTGACGTGAAGTCAATAGGCCTTCATTTTGAATTTAATTTGGGAAAGTTGTCAAAAATGTGGAAGAGTTTAAACACTTGATTAACCAAGACCACAGGTCACTGCAAAAATACTTAGCTGTCCACTTAACAAAAATAGCAGTTAAAGATTTTAACAGTAAATCTAGGGGGAAATATGCTTGTAAAAACAATAGCTCCTTTTAAAAAGTTAGAAGATTCATTTTTCCAAATAATAAAGGAGAAGACAGACAACACAGAAAATTATTCTGAGAAGACAGCTTCTCAAGATTTCTCAAGAAGTAGAGAAAACCTTTTATTATACATTCTTAAAGAGACACCAACAACCAGAGAAATTTTCCTTTTAAGAGGAAGAGACAATCAAACTCTAATCTTACATTGGTACACTTTGATATGAAAGCTTGTTTTAAAATCTTATACTAAATCCATTCAATCGTTGTCATTTTGACTGCATAAAATTAAATAATCCCTCTCCCCCCTCTTCAGCATGCACACTCATGCAGATCCGTAACCATTTTCTTTATCCATTCAGGATTTTGTGCTAGATTTTCCTCTTTCTTATACACGAATAACATTTAAACAACCTCTAAACAACTACTCTGTGACGAAATTATTCTCTTTGCTCACTTAACAAAAATATATCCTTTATGCCTTAATACCTTTTATTATCAATAATGCATCCACCTTCCTTGTACACTTTACAGATTTTTTCCCTTCATCCTTATTATTATCTATTTTCCAAATAAAACTAAGACAACTGTGCACAATCTATACGTACCAGTACCCTCTGACAAATAAGAAAATGAATGAATATACCATTTCACGATTTCTAAGCATGCGTTCTCATAGTATAATTTCTCAATGTGGCAAAGATCAGGTTTTTTAAAAGATTTAAATATCTATAGAAAAGAAAAATATGTAAACTTATATTTAGTAGTTAATGTTTTAATATTCATCTTATTTAGAAACAGCTTAGTTAAGGAATATTCTAATTTAATTTAGTATAACTTTACAGTTGCAAGTAGAAAAAATAATTGGGAAACTTTTTAGGGAGATTCACTATGAAACATGATTATTGTTTAGTCATTAAACAACAATTTGCCAGAATAATTTCATTTGATTAGAACCAAATCTCTCTATAAGCTTCATAATCTTAAACATCTATCAAAAATATTATCTTATTTAGCTAGTAAACCCAAGTAATCTCATTTTCAATGCTAATACTTCAGAAGATACCATTGCTTTTATTAGATCAATAATATTAGACAAGTCTTATTTACCAAAGACATACCCAAACCATGTGAACTTGAAAAAGTTCTATATTAGTTCTACATGTATAAGATTTCAAGGGATATTTACTTTATTTAAATGCTTATTTTCTCCAAGATAGAATAGTTACTTAATTAAATTGGTAATACAATACAGAGGGAGAAAAAAACATCCAATAATAGATAGATAGATGCAAATAGAGATACTGCTGTAGTCCTGAATCCTTCATAAACACAGTGAATAGACTGAATGCTTATGTCTCATTCAAATTCATATGTTGAAATGCTAATTCCTACTGTGATACTATTTTTGAGATAGGATCTTTGGTAGGTACAATTAGGGCATTCGGGCCTAATGAGATTAGTACCCTTAAGAGAAAAGACAGAGAGAGCTTCCATCTTTCTTGAATGCATGCTTTCTTTCTCAGCTGTGTGAGGATATAGTGAAAAGGCTACTATCTAGAGGCCAGAAAATGGGAACCACACTGGCACCCTGATCTTGGGCTTTAAGTCCTCAGAACTATGAGAAATAAGCATGTTGTTTAAGCCACCCAGTCTACCATATCTTACTAGAAAAGCCCAACTCGACTAAGATACACAATAATATAAAATTCACAAATTTATGTATTTGATTCTTATCTTCGCCCTACTTTACGCTGATATCTGAATTTATTTCTGCTCATGAAACAAGTTGTTACCTGCTCAGTAGGAGGGCTGAAGCTTTTTACTGTTATGTGCAGTGGAGACTTTCACATTTTTTTCTTTTGTCCTGACATAATCCTATGGAGACTGCACACTAAATTTTATTTATAATTAGTTTTTTTCTTTATTTTATAGCCTCAAGTGGTTGATTTTATTTTCAGCATAGATAGGTCCCTGTCCTTTGAGAGCCCTTGAGGAAAAGCAGGGGTTACCTAAAATTCCAGTAACTATACAGGTTTGAGAGGCTGAAGTAGAAAGGGAAAACTCTTAGAGAGGTCAACTTAGGAGGCTTGAGTCTTCTTAAAGGAAGCCAAGAAGTTCTAAATTATCCTTATTAAATTCATATAAACAACAAAAGGAAGCAGAGTTAGGGCCATGTGACAGAGCATATGATCAGCAGGGGTGAGAAAGGAAAATGCTGTCTACTGACAAGTTCCAGAGAGTGATGTCAATATCGTGGCAACATAAGACACTTCTTTGTTTCTCCCCTTTAATTTAACATCAGAAACTCAAAAACAGTTCTTTCATTCATCGTGTTAGGACACTAGAGAAATCCACATATCTGTGTGTCTGAAGGATGATAGACTGGGATTATTGGAAGGGAGCAGGAGTGGGGTCATCTGCCCAATCTGTGGCCCTAGAGAGTAAGGAGGAAACTGCACAGAGGTTCACACACTCAGCCCCAGAGAATCCTATGCTAGAGGAAGTGAGGCACATCACATGGGTCAGATACTGGCAAGGAAGGTGGCAGCAACAGCACGCATGGTTACAACTCCTCCTCTCTCCTTTTCCTCCACATCAACACTGATGCCAAAAGAATAACCCCAGTATCCCTGACTCAGATCTAAAGGTTCAAAAAAGAGTGTGAATGGGCCAAGACCTAGGCTGGGGCCCCAGGAAGGAGAGGAAGCAGTGCGGCTGTACACTTGAGTCAAGCTTCTCCACACCTGTTCATGGTGGTTACCAGGTACTCAGCTTCCTCCCTGTCCACACTCTCCTTCCACCAGTAACAGAAGCTGAGACACAAGTGACCCCCAAACGTGGAGACTCTGCCCGCCATCCCTAGGATACCAGCCCTGATGCCACCTGCTACAGTGAAACAGGTTAATGCTGAGCACCGGTAAATCTGGAGACACAAGGAAAAAAGCAAAGACATATGGTCACCTACTTGGGCAGAAAAGAAAAGCATCTAATTATTAAGAATCAAAGCAAGCAAAACTTTACAAAAATAAGAGATGTTAGATGAATTGAAAGCACAGAGGAAACAATCATGAAAAATCAAGGTAATAATATTATCACAAAGAAAAAATTCTCCAGGAACAAAAATAAAGGCACAAATATTTTAATCTAACAAACAGAGAATGTGAAATTGCTATCAGGAAGAAATTCAATGAGATTAAAGAAAACTCAGAAAGGCAATTCATTAAGTTCTGGAATAAAAATGATGAGTAGAGTAAGTAAGTTACCAAAGAAATTGAGATTCTTTTTTTAAAAAAGACCAGTACTCTGAAATAGAAAACCCAATAAATGAGAGACAAAAACAACAGGAAGCATTGGGAATAAAACAGATCATAAGAGAGAACTGGTTAGTTCAAAGATAAAAATCTAGAAATAATTCAAGTGAAAAAGGAGATTATTTTTGTAATATAGAAACTCAATGAGAACTATCTAACCCTATTAGGGAAGGTAACATAAAGATAATGGGTATTAGCATGCCCTGGTGGAGTAGCAATTATGTCAAACCCTTCCAAAGAAGCACAGGTCACGTACCCCTGGGTTCAAGATCTGGGTCCATGGGGAAACAACCAGTGTGAACAACTAAATAAAATTAAAATAAAACCTTTCTTCTTCTTCTCTCTTCCTGCTTGCTCCCTTCTCACCTGTCATTCCTGCCTGCACCTTTCCTTTATTTTTTTTTTCTTAAAGATAATGGGTATACCAGAAAGTGAAGAGAGGGGAAATATAAGAAAGTTTACTTAAAGAAATAATAACTTAGAACTTTCCAAATCTAGGGAAGGAACTGAATGTACAAATTCACAAAACTAATAGAACAACTAATTATCTAAATGCAAAAAAAAAAAGACCCACAAAAAGACATATAATAGCAAAATTATTGGAAGTCAATGATAATGAGAAAATATTAAAGGCTATTGGGAGAAAATTTATGTAACCTTTAAAGGTATTCTATCAGTCTATCATCTGACTTCTCAACAGAAACTCTAAAAATCAGGAGCATGAAATGACATACTCAGTATCTTAAGAGATAAAAACTACCAGGCAAGAATACTCTTTTTAGAAAACTTATCCTTCAGATATGAAGGAAAAATTAAAGACTTTCAGTCAAACAAAAACTGAAGGAGTTTACCACCACTAGATCTGCCATAGATGAAATATTGAAAGAAGCTTTTCTGTCTGAACCAAAAAAGAAAAAAGTCAAAAAATATTTGAGCAAGGTGATACAGAATCAGGAAGTTGCAACCTTATTTCAGAACAGAGTCTTGAACAAGTATGATATAAAGTCTAAAGGAAAAGAAGCAGCAAAATAACTATAATACTTTAATTTATGTTGTACTCAATATAACAAAGAGTAATTTGTGATAAAAAAACATTAAAGAGGATAAAAAGGATAATATCTATGACTATATTGAGATAATAAGATATCAGTAGAAAAAGATTTCTTTAGCTTTGAGATACTATATAAACTTCATTGTAACACAAGACCAAACTCTGGAGCAGAGACACATGCCATAAAAAAGAAGAAACGAAAAACAGAAAAACACTTCGATGAAATGACAAATAGATACACAGCAACAATAGATGACTGGGTAAAAAAGCTGCAAGATATATATTTTTTCAATAAAATTCTATGCAGCTATTTAAGAAGATAAAAGTATATGTACGTGTGTACGTATGTGTGTGCCTTCACATTTTATGCAAATACATGTACCTACGTAATGTAAAGTACTTTTTATATAATTTTCAATTTTGACTATACATGGAAACCTCTGTTAATCTGTTTGAGTTTAAGAAAACAAAAAGAATATATATTGATATTTTGCATAAATGTGCCATTCTAAAAATTTTACTTGAAGTGATTATGCTAAGTGAAATAAGCCAGAAAGAAAAAAGTACTAAATGACTTCACTCACATGTGGAATACAAAGAAACAAAATAAAATAACTTAAAGAGAAATCCACAGAATGCAAGACTATGGTTGCCAGAGAAGAGGGAGAAACCAGGTTAGAAAGGAGTAAGTAGGGTGGTGGTGGTGGTGGAACTGGAACTTTGGTGGCAAGTGTGGTGTGATGTACACATAGACTGAGGTGTGAATTCAATATCCTGAAAATTATGTAGCAATATAAACAAAAGAAATATTTTTAAATAGAAAACTAAGTAGCTTTTAAAGGAAAAGAAACACACACAAAAAAAGAAACAAGGCAGATACAGAACAATCAGAAAGCATAAGATGAAAAGGTAGCAATAAGTCATCATATATCCAAATATCGATAATTACCTTAAATATAAATGAAATTAACTCACCAATCGAGTGTCAGAGACTAAATAGATTCAAAAATAAGAAACAACACTATGTTAAATCCAGGAAGCCCACTTCGACTCTAAGGACAAACAAGTTCACAGTAAGGGGTGAAGAACAATATTTCAAGTGAATGTTAACCTAAAGAAAACAGGTATATTTAAATCAGATAAAATAGACTTCCAGCCAAAAATGACAACAACAGACCAAGATGAACATTATATAATGGTAAAGGGATCAATTCATCTAGAAGGCATAATACTTATTAATCTATATGCATCCAACATAGACGTTCCATGATATATGAAGCAAATATTATTCAAACTAAAAGGAGACAATGACAGCAACACAATAATAGTAAGGAACTTTAATACCCACTTACATCAATGGATAGATCGTCCACACAGAAAGTCAACAGGAAACTGTAGCTTTAACTGACACATTAGGCCAGATAGACTTAGCAGACATAAATGGGCCATTGCAACCAAAAGCAGCAGAAAGCACATTCTTCTCAAATGCATATGGAACAGGCTCAATAATACACCATATACTGAAACACAAAAGTCTGATGCATTTAGGAGGACTGAAATCATACCAAGCACCTTTTCTGATCACAATAGTATAAAACTAGAAATCAACCACCGAAAGAAAGCTGGAAAAATCATGCTGCTGGCACACCATGGTAGAGTAGTGGTTAGGTCCACTGTCTCCAGTCGAGAGCACAGTTCACATACATCCTGAGGATCCAGGCTTGCACTCGGGGGCTGGGGAAACAACCAAGATGAATAACTAAATAAAATAAACAAAATGCTTCTTCCTCCTCTCCCTGCCTGCCTGCCCACTACTTGCCTTCATTCTTAACTTTTCTTTAAAAAAAAAAAAAGTTACTAAACAACTATTGGATCAATGGATAAATCAAAGAAGAAATTTTTATAAATTCCTAGAGACAAATGAAAATGAAAATACAACTGACTGACACCTATGTGATGCAGCAAAACCATCAAAGTACTAAGAGGAAAGTTTATAGAAATACAAGCTTACCTTAAAAAAAGAAAAGAAAAATCACAATCTAATTTTACAACTAAAAGAACTAGGAAAAAAGAACATATAGACAAAATTCAGTGGCTAGCGGAAGGAAGCAAAGTAAAAGTAAGTAGAAATACTAGAGAAATGCTATAACCATGACCCACAGTTAAGCCATGGCTGGGGTGCAGCACAGTGATTTTCTGCTTTCCAGTTATTTCTCAGGATGCCCCAGGATGAAACTATCATGGGCTGAGCTAGAATTGTTTTGGCTTTAGAACTTCCTCAAAAAAAAAAAAAAGAAAAGAAAAGAAAAGAAAGAAAAAGGCAAGAAGTTAGATCTACCTTAAACGTAGCATTTGCCCAGAAGCCCCAACCTCCAACGCTTTCTCATTAAAATATGATTATCATGTTAACTTTCATGCCTTTTCATGCCATGACAGATCCAACAGTGACCATAAGTGGTGCAAAAAGAGGTGGCACCCCTTTTCCTGGAACTCTCTGCTTACTCTCAGAAAATATTAGCATAACTCCATCTTATAACCACCCTATTCGCACCTCCTGGAACTCTAAACTCTTTTTTTTTTTACTTTCTTTCTTTTTTTGTAAAGGAAAGGTGCAGGCAGAAATGAAGCTGGGTAGGCTATAAATGAAACCAGGTAGGTAAGATGAAAGAGGGGGAAGAAGCATTTGTATGTATTCTTATTTCAGTTGTTCATCTTGATTGTTCACCTAGGTGTTTAGGATATATGTGGATTGTGCTTGACTAGAGGTAGTGGACCTAACTGCTACTCCAACAGGGCAGACCCTTAAACTGTTCTTACCCCAATGTCCAATCAACATGTAGGTTTTTCTTCAGGAAGGCTCTCAGGGCCATCTCACTCTTTGCATTAAACTTAACCCCTTCAAATTGTTGGCATTTGAGCTTTCATTTTATTGTTGAAGTAGGGATCTCAAGAATCCTTCCCACTGACAGTAGATAGTCTCCCAGGAATCTGACTGGTTAAAAGGAAAAAAAGTTTAATTTCGCCAGCTTGGTCAGTGGTCTCAGGATCTCAATGGGAGTCTCCAGAGCTGCTGAAGAATGCCAGTTATCCCATCCTCGTCACCAAAAATGTCAGAAAGAAAACGTTTCCTCTTTCAGCTTTCATCCAGTAGTTGGGAGTCTGAAAATTTAACTGAGAAAAAACAAAGTTTTATTTTTATACAAGCATGCAGGAGTTCCTAGTAATGCAATGGAAAGCTCTTAGAACAGCACAAAGGAAAGGTATGTGCATATAAACCCTTTTTTTAAACAAAAGGTGGTGGGACAGGACACTATTTAGCGCCCTGATGGAGCGGTGGTTTGCGCCACTGCCTTCGGCCAGTGCAGTCCACATACATTTTGAGGACCTGGGTTTGCATCTCAGGCCAGGGGAACTACAGAGATGAACAGTTAAAATAAAATAAAGCATTTCTTCCTTTTCTCTGTCTGCTCACTTTTCCTGCCTGCAACTTTCCTTTAAAAAAAAAGAAAGAAAGAAAGAAATGACAGAGCCAAATTCAAATCTCTCTCAGAAAAAGAAGTGAGACTGTATTGGCTTATATAAATCATTATTATCTTACAGCTTGGCTGAATTCAGTTTCCCAAACAAGTTCATCAGGAATTCCTCTCTTCACACAGCTCTCCTCGACTCTGTGAATTCATTCTCAAATAAGTCCCCCCAAGTGGTGGAAAAATTACCACTAAGAGGTTTCAGGCTAAATCTACCTTTTTTTTTTTTAAGTCCAATAGTCCTAACTGCTGCAACAGAAACTCCCAGGGAAGACTCACTAGCCTGATTTGGTTTTGATACCTTTCCTTAAACAAATCACTTAGATCAGGGACATGCAGGCCTCAGCCTGAAGTCTGAGAATGGGATCAGCTCCACTGGTCACATAAACCGAGAAGGAGGAAGAAACCCTCCCCAACCCCACCCCTCAAGGAAAAGATGGGATTTGTTGCCAGGAGACAGGCACCACCAAGCATTCAAAAGCACGCGATGTCCTACTATCAATCTTCTGCCTATAGCTCTTTAGAGGATTCGCCATCACCATTAGGATGAACTCTCAGCCTCTCATTACAAAATACATGGTCTGTATCTTTTTTATTTGTCCAGCCTCACCTCCCTTTCACTGCTGGATGTGCCCCTGAGGCTCCAGTCCTTCACATCATGCCTCATACAGCCTCCAGTCTTGGATCATATGTTCCCCTTCTTCCGAAATGCCCATCCTAATTCCCTGACTGATTCCTATTACTGTTCCAGGCTCACCTTGGGTCTCACCTGGGTCAAATATATAGGTATATATTATATATCTCTATATTTTATATGGATATATATATATCCATGATGCGCTCCCACAAAGACACACTTCAACATCGTATTAATATATTAATATTAAGGAGTTTAACATAAGGCAGTCACCAAGTAAATGCAGAATTAAAGGTGAATAAAGGAAGGAAGGAAGAAAAGAAGGAAGGAAGGAAGGAAGGAAGGCGTGACAGGGAAGACATGCCCTGATGACCTAGAGGATAAGATCCCTGGATGCAGTCCACATACATCCCAAGTTCCAGCTTCAAGGCCCAGGGCCAAGGGAACAATCAAGATGAACAACTAAATAAAATAAATGGATGCATCTATCTCCTCTCTCTTTCTGCCTGCTTATTCACCTTCATTCCTGCCTGTATCTTTCCTTTAAAAAAAAAAAAAAAAAAGAAGAATAGAAACAATAAATATTTGTTTATTGAATTAATTTGGTTTTAATGAGAATATATTATTGCCTCATACAACTGAAAAATTCAAGGGAAGAACTAGATGGATGATAGATACATAGATTCATAGATACATAGAAGGAAGGAAGCAAAGAGAAGGAGGGAGGAAGAAAAGGAGGGAGGAAGGAAGGAAAGAAGGAAGGAAGGAAGGAAGGAAGGAAGGAAGGAAGGAAGGATGGAAGGATAAATGCAAGGATAGGTGCGTAGATTTGACTAATAACAAACCTCTCCTCTTACAGAAGTTTGGGAAGTGGGCTAACCAATGACTTTCCATACAGACCTATGTTTTAAGAGGTCAACACTAGACTTCAGTGGACATCATTCTGACCTCTCTCACCAGGCACCTGGACTCAAAGGGAGCAGGTGAGTGATACTGTGACCCAAGGGAACAATGAAACATCCTTAAAAAGAAACTGGGTGCTTTTTCCTATTAGAGATCAATGTCCTGGCAAAGAGCAGCATGCCTGCCACGGTTGGGGGTGGATAAAGAATCCTATGTTTAAAAGCCCTCAGAGATCTTGAATTTAATTAAATGAGCCTTTGCACATTCCAGAAGGAAGCAAAACAAACCATCCTGTTTCTGAACTTCCAAAGACTGGGAGCCTCCTTCTCGGATGAGTTAAGAAGTGGTGTTACACCCTTCAGAAGCTAGAGAAATGAGAAGCCCCACCCTGCCTCGAAGCCTCACCACCAGCAGAGAACTTGTCCCAGCAGTCCTGCAGGAAACTGCGGGCAGCTTCTTACCAGATACAGTGCTGTTTTGCAGGGTGAATTTCCATGAAGACGGAGGAGGAGGAAGAAAAACAGAATTGTCTTTTCAAAAAAAATTGAAAGCAGTAACCAGAGAGCTTGGCCTATGCCCAGTAAGCTGCAGAAAGAGGCCCAGCACTTCCTGATCCCTGGCTGCAAGTCCAGGCCCGTCTCTGGCCCACTGCAAGTTCGCCACCCCTGGGGACAGGGAGGACTTTGGGCCAGAAGAAGTAGCCCCGTCTCTCCAGCTCTTCCTTGAAGCCCAGAGGCTCTGCGGAAGCAAAAGGAATCTTTGGCAGTACATTCGCAGACTGAATTGCTTGACTTCTCGTCCTTCCTTTCGTCTTTCCTTCTCTCTACCTTTGTTATGTTTCTTCTCTAAAGAATCCTATTCCATTTCTGAGATGTTTATGATTAAAAAGAGTTGTTTCCAGTAGCAGGCTGCCTCCCCGACTACAACTATTCTGCTCTCTTTCTTGTTTGTTCTCTCTCTTCCTCCCTCCTTTCCTCCATTACCCTCCTCTTCCCCACTCAGCTTCTCTCCCTACCACCAAGTCAAAATAAAAGGCCCACAACGCATCGCCCAATCTGAATGCTTCGTTGACCAGTTACCTACTTCTCGCAGGCAGGTAGGTCCCAATGAGTGAAGAGACATGGTTCTCCTGGCGCTCGGGCTGTAATGGGGCTTGGATTTCCCTGGATTCATGGGAAGGATCCTTCTCCACTTTAGGCAGAACTCTGCAGTGATTAACAGCTTGGCTCCGGGAGCCACACAGCTGGGACTCACCCTGGATTCTGCCCTGTCCAGGATGGCCACACTCAGGCTAGTTACTTAACCTCTTGGTAGCTCACTTGCCTCATCTTTGAAATGGAAATGTTTGTGATGGGTGCACTGGACCACCCAGGTAAAGTTCTCAGCATGGCACGTGGCACAAGGAGGCACATCACCTCTTCTCACACTTCTGTTCCACAGAATTACACCCACCCTTCCCTGCTGATCCAATAATCGCAGATCCCCAATCCTTCTTTCAAATGTGTTGTATCATCCTTTATTTGCAAACATGTCTATTTGATTTCACATTAAAATGCTTTTGAGTCAAATTAAAAACAAAACACACGCAGAGGGTACGGGAAAGAAAGACTGACAGGAGTGTTAGTAAACACTGAAATATTTTTGAAGGCTGGAAATGCTGGAGGGTTCAAACTGACAGACTTTCGATAATGAGGAGACGCATGAATATGAGGAGAGGGACATTTTTCTGGGGGTTGAAAAGCTAGGCGCATGAGTCCCTCTTCTTCCTTCCCACCAGGCTCTGTGCTCCACTGACTGGATAGTCAAGTCCGCGTTTCCAGTGACACGATCAGAGTCTAATGCTCATTGTTCTCATAATCCATTAACAATTCTCCAAGTTAAATATTAAATTATTCATACTGAGAGTGTGGAGTGAGACAAATGCAAATCCTTTCTATTAAGGATGCTGGCTATTCAGCCAGCAATTAAAAAGAGAGAGAGAGTGAGAGAGAGAGAGAGAGGCAGAGAGAGAGAGAGAGAGACAGAGAGACAGAGAGAGACAGAGAGACAGAGAGAGACAAAGAGAGAGACAGAGAGAATGAACGGGAAGCCACACATCCCGAGGCGATTATGACCAGGCGGCTCTCAGAGTTCAGCAAACCGGCAGAGGCCAGGTCACCCCAGGTCATGGCTCCACAGCAGGTGTTCCCCAGAGTCTGCCACGAGTCTCCTCCATTTCCAGAAGCGATAGAGAAGGCCCATAATGTGTGGTTTCTTTTGTCCTCTGCCTTGAGAGCTGGGAACCAGAATTGCTCATCTTTCCCCCAGGTCCAATGAGCAAAGCCTGAGGAAGGGAACTTCCGAGGCCTGAACCCCATAGGCGAGGACGTCTCCTGCCGCCACTCAGGGCCCGGCTGGAGGGCGACTGTCTCGGGGCTCACTGTCCAAAGGCAGTCCAGGAATGAAGTGAGGCTCCACTCTAGAGAAAAGCATCTCCGCTCTTCTGCTCTGGAGCTCCCTCCTGTAATGAGGCGTTTTTGCCATCTGCTGCCTCCGTGCCAGCCTCCAGATTTGGCTCTTCTCCCTCAGCCTGATCTCCAGGCTTCTGGGACTCGTCAGCCACCTTGGTGCCCTTGCTCATGTGGCATCCCATCTTCAGGTGGGCACAGAGGGCCAAGTGCTCTGGGACGTTCTCAAAAGAAGATCTTGCGTAGATCCTTGGGTGCCAGTTAAATAGCCCTTCCTCAGAGCCCAGATGAAAGAGAAGTGTTTCAGTTTCTATGGTCACAGGGGACTACCAAGTCCAATCTGCATATGAGCTTCCCCCCCCCCCCCGCCCCCATCTGTGGGGGGTGGACAGGACAGGGAGGCTGTCCTTCCTGCCACCCCCGCCAGTTCCAATCATCCAGCCCCATTCATTCCACCAGAAGAAATCCCTTTTGTTTAAACTTTAACTTCTTTCAGATGATCACACACACACACACACACACACACACACACACACACACACACACACACACACCCCACCTAGTTACCTGTAAACACCAGCCTGTAACTTCACACAGAAAGAAAACCCTGTTCCTATGCAACTAGCTGTGACCTCCCTTTGTGTCCTGGGGTCACATTCAGTTCCAGGACTCACAGACCCCCCACTTGGAAGCCATCCCCTAGCCTAGAATGTCAACCCCACCCCAGGAGAAAGAATAGGAGTCCTAAGACGGGACTGTTTGGGGTCACCCAAACAGTCATTAAAAGAACAAGTGGGGATAATGTGTTACTCTGTGCTAAGCGAGTTGACATTTTTATCTTGTGCAATCCACACAACAACTCTGAAGCAGTCTGTGTTATTTAAATTCTCATTTCACAGATGCAGACTCCGAGGCAAAGAGAGACAGTGAGAAAGTTATTTAAGGTAGTTACTGAGTCGAGGAAGTAGTAGAGCTGGGATTTGAATCCAAGTCATGCGGATTTCACTCTCTCTCACTATACTAACCTGAGCCATTTGAAAGACCCCCTACATTAAGCCATCTTCCCACACTATCATGATGTTGTCATCTGTACACCTGTCATTACTCTTGATCAGAAGCACATGTGTAAAGGTTTTCAATGTCGTGAGTGAATGAATGATCTCTCATGCAAATGCTTCTTGAGTGACACATCACCAGCTATAGAACTTCATTTAGCCACTTCAGTCCTCTGGATTTAACTCCTACCTTATTTTCCAATCACCTCCCTTTCCTTTTCCTCACCCTGCAAGGGTTCTGATAATCCTACACTAGTTCCCAGGAAGCTGGAAAAAAAATCAAGCAGGTCTGAGAGGTGGCTTTTCTGAGAAGTACAAAATGCATTCTTTCCCATGAAAGCACACAGCAGTCAAGGGTGACATCAGTCCCACCTACTTACAGAGGGCAGGTGCCTGCCTGTCACCAACGCCTCACACAAGTCCTCTCGTTTATTCCTCACAAACAATCCTATGAGGAAGTATAATTCAGTCCACTTCAGCACTGAAATCATTGAGCCCAGAGTGTTAGGTCAGTTGCCTGTGGTCACATGTATCTGGCATGCAGCCAGCTCAGGATGCTGCCTCCAAAGCCTGGGACCTCCCCCTGCTCCATACCTCCTTCCACCCCAGCCTCTACTGCCTCTGGTTCATAAGATTTATCCTCCCTGGACCTGGGTATTCAGTGATCTACAAGAATGTGGTAAAACTCTTCTATAAATCTATTTTCTTTGAATGGAGTTCTTGTCAACTGGGCAGGCCAAGTGACAATTAGCAAGACATTATGAGACTGTCAACTTCCCTCTCCTGTAGAAACACCAAAGTACAATTGGGGTGTCAGGATGGAAAAAGGAGGTTCTATTTGCCTTCTGAGTAAGAGGCCTGAGCTAAGGCAAATCCTCGTTTGGATATTAGGATCCTAAGTCAACGATCCTCTTGTGAAGCTTTCAAGTTAATAATGTTTAACCCAGGTCAGCACAAAAGGCAGGAGCAGCAACATCCACCCTCAGGTTGAATCTGGGTTGGGTGAGAGGCATGGCGGGTATGAACGGATGAAGGCCTTTTGCTAAACGAACCAGGCGAGAAACCTGGCACCGCACTATGACTCCACTTCCAGGCCAGGACCAGTTACAGAATGTGTGGGACTCAGTACAAATTAAAATGTGGGCCCTTGTTCCAAAAGTATTAAGAATGTCAAAATAAGTGCATCCCAGTGACCTAGCAGATAAAGACTCTGATGTAGCTCATATACATCCGAAAGACCCAGGTTTGAGACCCAGGGTCGAGGAGAACAGGCTAGATGAACAACTAAATAAATAAATGTCTCCTCCCTCTTCCTTCCTGCCTGCCTCTGCTAGCCTTCATTCCTGCCTGTAACTTTCCTTTAAAAGGAAAAAAAGAATTTCAAGAGAGCAGAATTTTAAAGGAAGTTCATGGCCCACACTAGCCTCATCCCTCCTTTCTCAGATATCGATTTTCCACTGATCAAGATTGTCATTTGCCAGATCACTAGCTGGCTTACCTGGAGGACATTGCCCTGGGAATAGAATGAGGCAGAAGACGGTAAGAAAAGAAAAACCGAAAAGGTGGATGGGACCTCAGTAGGACACAGTCAAATATTTCCAACACTAAATAACATCCTTAGCTATTATTGCCTAAGAACATACAGCACACCCAAAAACAACCACATAAGAAAACCTGCAAAAACTACTTGCAAAAATGACTGACGATATCCTATGTTGGCAAGGTTACAAAGCAACAGGACTCTCATGTTGCTGGTGGGATTGCAAAATGACACAGCTACTCAGGAAGACAGGCTGGCAGTGTCTGATACACTGAGAAATACATACCCTAGATGTTTACCTGTAACAGTCAACTTGGGCTGCTATAACGAAATCCCACCGACTGGGAATTAAGCAGCAGACATTTATTTTCTCAGCGTTCTAGAGGCTAGAAGTCACCATCATGGCGCTGACAGATTCTGTTCCTGGTGAGAACCCTCTGGCTGGTTGCAGACAGCTGCTTCTCCTTACAGCCTCACTGGCCTTTTTACTATGCTCACAAAGTGCACCCCAGTGACCTAGCAGACAGGGCCTCTGCATGTAGTCCACATACATCCCAAAGACCCAGGTTCGAGACCCAGGGTGGAGGAGAACAGCCTAGATGAACAGCCTAGATGAACTAAATAAATAAATGTCGCCTCCCTCTTCCTGCCAGCCTGTACCTTTCCTTAAAAAAAAAAAAAGACAGAGAGAGAGAGAGAGAGAGAGAGAGAGAGAGAGAGAGAGAGAGCGCTCTGGTGTCCCTTTCTCTTCTAAGGACACCAGTTCAATGGGATTATGGCTCCATACTTATGACCTTTTGCCTCCACAAATGTCCTATCACCAAACACAGTTGCCCCAGGGATTGGGGCTTCCACAGATGAATTTGGGGTGAACATTCAGTCCATAGCATTGCCCAAGGGAAATGAAAACCTATGTTCACACAAGACCTCTATGTGAATATTTAGAGCCTCTCTCTTAATCATCAAAAACTGGAAACAACCCAACCGTGAATGGGTAAACTGTGGTGCATTCATACTGCTCAGTAGTAAAGAGGTAAGAAGAGTTTCAGTGAATTTCAAGACATGATGTTGAGTAAAGGAAGCCATTCTCAGCTAAGACGTGGACACATCCTAAATGCTCCTCAACAGATGGCTGGATAAAGAAGCTGTCGTCTGTATGCTCAATGGCATTCTAGCCAATCATTCAAAAAGACCAAGTTGTGCCCTTTGCGATAATCTGGATGGACCCGGAGAGGATCATGTTAAGTAAAATAAGTCTGAAAGAAAAAGAAATGTCGATGGTTTCACTCATATGTGAACTACAATGAAGTAAAACAAACATACAACTTCCAGTAAAAATAACAGGATCTGAGACTATGGTTACTGATGGGCTTGTCTGGCAGGGAGGGAAGGAAAGAGGAGACATGGTGGTGGGTGTGGTGTGAATTATAGAGCGAGATGCAGTTTCAGCATTCTAGAATGAATATAGCGTTCTGAGCAAAAACAATAGTAAATATTACTGTTAAAAAACAAAACAAAACAAATGGTGGTGCGCCCTGGCAGAGTAGTGGTTTGGTGAACTGTCTCTGGTCAAAGACACATACATCCCAAGGACCCGAGTTCACATCCTGGGTCAGGAAGAACCACCAAGATATACAACTAAATAAAAAGAAAGAAAGTGCTTCTCTCGTCTCTCCTCTTGCTTGCCTGCTTATTCACCATCATTCCCACCTCTTGCTTTCCTTAAAAAATAGCCCTTCTCAATGTTACCTACCTACTATTTACATGACATTTTCAAAAAGACAAAACTTTAAGGATGGAGAACAGGTCAGTGATGTCACTACAAAGTGATCCCTTGAGAGAGGTGGGGGATAGAACCGTTCTGTGCCCTAATTGTGCCCTGATCTATATGTGTGCTAAAGCTCATAGAACTGTACACCAAATTTTTAAAAGGTCAAATTTATTGTATATTAAGAAAATGCATTTACTTTTTTTCTAAAGATCATCAAATGAAAAATAAACAAAAACTGTTTGCCGGGAACTTGGAACCTCCAAACCACCTGGTCCCTGTTCTCAAGGTCATTTAAAACCCTTTCTCTCCTGCTTCTCCAGCAAACACACCTGCTCCTAACTTAGCTCCATAACCACTATATTGAGCCACCTACTACAAGGGTCCATTTTGGCTGTTGCACATTTCATAGAATCTTAGTGAAAGGCAGCTTAGGAGGCCTGAGCTTGGAGACAGAGGACGATGGGCAGAGATGCTTACAGCTCTGATTGCAGGCAGGATAGGGGCCAGGCTCAGGCCTCTTGAGGAAAGGGAGCTGGATTTATAAGCATCCTGACTTCATCTGCTCCCTCCCTCTGCTGTCTCCCAAGGAAACCCAACTGAAAGCCAGTGGGGTAGGAGCTTAGTCTTGCCCAGTCAGGGCAGCCTCCCCGGGTGCAGAACCCTGTGGAAAGGAGTGGAGAGGCGATGTGAAGAGGATAACAGAGGACGTCTAGCACAGCCCACATGGGTCCTGCTTTCAGGAGGCATAGAATCTGTGCGGAAAGGGGACATCTTTGCAGGAAATTAAGCTGTGAGGCAGAATGTGGTTAGTGCTTTAATACAGGGGAAAGGTTGCATGGGAAAGAGGGGAGGACTCCCTCCAGCTGGGCCTAGTAGGATGCACAGAATATGAGCTGGTAGAGGAGAAAAGGAAGTTATGGTTGAAGTGAAGTTAATGATTGTGGCGAGACATGCTGGTTTCCACATGAGAGGAGTCTGGGACTGAGTCGCGCTCTGCAGTAGACAGGCTGGGATGTCTTCGGCAAGCTGCTTAACCTCTTGACTCCCAGTTCCTGGACTTTGGGGCAGGGTCACTGAGATAGCATCTATATCAGCCTACTGCTACACCTCAAAATATCTGGCAGGATTTGCAGGTACACTGTAAGGAGAGCAGACTTGTTCCTAGCGATCCAGACACACTGTGACCCCAGAAGTTCAGGCGCCATTCAGTTCACGAGGTCAGTCTCACGAGGTCAATCTCACAAGGCCAAGTGTCCCTCCTGGGCTGGGCAAGGGGCTCCGTTCCCTGGGTGTCACTGGCACCCCTTCCTTCTCTGCTTAGCTTCCGTCGGGATTTTGACACTGACTGTCCTGCCCACGTCCCTGGCACCCTCATTTCTATCTCCATTCACTGGTACGAAAGAAGATGCGCCCCCTCCTTAATGGAGCATTGCTCTAGAAGTAAATAAGTCCTTTCCCACTGAAAACAGGTTATATCTCATAACTCGATGGATTTTTTTAAAAAGCAAAATGAACACACAAAATTCCTTTGAAGGAAAGGATGGGCAACAGAAAGAGAGGGATCAAATAAGAGCAGCTTATTCATCTTCCCCCATATCTAAAACAGTGGTCAGCATATAGAGATGCTTAATAAACAGTAGTTCAGTGCTCAAAGGCCCTGGACCCACCTGGCCCTGCTAACTCTTCCATGAGGGCCAATTCCCAAAGCATTTTGAGTCTCAGTTTCTTCATCTATAAAATGGGGGAAATAAGCCTGTTGGAACAGTGGTTTGGGCAGCTGCTTCCAGCTGGAGCACATCCCACATACATCCGAGGACCAGGGTTCACGTCCTAGGCCAGGGAGAACAACCAAGATGTACAACTAAATAACAATAAATAAAGTGTGTCTTCTTTGTCTCTTTTCCTGCATGTCAGCCTGCTCGCCTTCATTCCTGCCTGCACCTTTCCTTTAAAAAGAAAAAATGGGGGAAATAATACTATAGGATTATCATGAGGATTCAATTTGTCAATCAAAAATTCTTAGTGACTAAAACATTACAAATAGTGATTATTATTGGCAGGCACGCCCTGGTGGAGCACCAGTCTGGTCAATGGCCTCCAAAGGAGCAAGGCCACATACCCATGGGTTTGAGCCCCAGGTTCAGGGGGGAAAACAACCAATGTGAACAACTAAATAAAGATATTTCCTTCTCCTCTCCTTGCCTGCCTGCTCTCCTTCACTCTTGCCTGCACCTTTCCTTAAAAAAAAAATATATATATATATATATTTATTATTAGCACTATTTCTACTTGTCAAACACTGTGTTCTCCCACAAGAAGACTACAACCTACAAAGCAAGCAGACCTGTTGGTAGTTCAGCAGTTGCCAAAACACTGATGAGTGGAATGAGAAAAATGCCAGAAAGTCATTAGGAAGGCGTTAACCTCATCAGGTGATGCCAGACATCAGAATCCTGGAGATTGTAATCTAGGACTTTGCCCAGACATGTTTTGGGGTACAAAGCAGTGGGGTGAAAGGTGGGGGTCAGGGAACTCATGCAAGGACTGGGACACAAGGGTGCCTGAGGTGACTCCGTCAAGTGAAAGAAGGTAATGTGTACCTATCAGCTTTACTCACCTTGGGCTATCAGCACTTTTCTGACAGATTCACTTTTACCAGGACACCAGTTTGTCACCAGCAAACTAGGGGTGGTCCCTGTCAGTGACATTCAGTCCTGTCCCACCCCATCCCTTGGTCTTCCAAGGATTACCCACAGGTAACTCCTCCTCCACTTGTTCCTCCTTCTCCTCCTCCACTTCCTCTTCCTCTGCCCTCCACGTTCATTTTGACCAGACTACATCAGTATAGAAAGATCAAAGATTAAGTCAGCACCAGCACCAGTGCGGGTGGAGGGCTTGGCACAGGCCTCACCTTCAGTGTCTCTGACATTTCCACTGCTGATGTGATCCCCAAGTGCCATCACAGAGCTACACTGCCAGGATTTAAAGAAGACCCCCACGCACCCCGCAAAGCTGCAAAATTTGTATCCATTTCCATGCCACTCTGCCTCATATATTAACATTTTAAGAAGCATTTTAAAAAGTCCATCATTTCTGTACTTCTGCTTTGAGGACATCTTTATTTACAAAAAAGTACTGGAAGCCTCATAAAAGGGAGGTGGCTGAGGCCACCCCTCCGCCTGCCACCACACACATGCGCGCGCGCGCGCACACACACACACACACACACACACACACACACACACACACACACACTTCTGAAAAAGCTTGACTGGAGCTGAAATAGGAAAGGATCGTTTGCTTGCCCAACGACTGCGGGGTGGTTACTGGCATTTAGTACCAAGGAAAGAGGGGTGCAAACTGCCCCACAGTGCCAGACAGTCCCAAGCAAAGAAAATGTCCCTGGCGCCGAAACAAGAAACATTACCTGAGTTGCCAACCCCTAAAGGACCGACTACAGTGCCTCCTGAATCCTGCACAGGGTCTGACACAACCCGGGAGTTTAATACCAAAGTTCAGCCAAAGAGACTGGAGGGAACAGGGTAGGAGAGCAAAGGTGGGGGTGGGGTGGGGAGGGAGACAAGAAAAAAAGGTTGCTTGGACTGGAAAAGTCTTCCTTACTGCACTTGAGAGATTCAGACCCTTGTACCTTCTGGTGCTTTCAGCACAGTCAAAAGAGAGACTATGCCAAATTGAGGGTGTACTGAGAGTTTTGGATGAAAGGAAAGATCCCTGAGTACAGCCAGGAAAATCCCAGGATGGATCCCTGGCCAGGGGCCAGGAGCCAGGAGCCAGGAGCCAGGGACTGGCTGGCTCGCCGTGTCCCCAAGAGAAAGTTCAGCAAGTTCAAGTCCCAGGGCCCTCTAGGGCGTGGAGGTGGTCCCACCCAGCAGGGATGCGCGCCCGGGAAGCGGAGAGTGTTGGAAAGCCGCCCACGTGGGAAGGCCAGGCTGCATTTCCGCCCCGGACGGCGCTCCCACCTCCCGCTTGGCGTCCCAGCGCAGTCTCCCCGCGCCCACTAGGTGGCGCCTACGCTCTAGCGGGCGCTTCGCCGGTGCAGGCGAGCGTGGCGGTGAAGCTCGGCGGCAGACGGAGCCTGAGCCCAGGATTCCGGGGACTGGAGGGCAGCGCCGGCAGCCAAGGTAGGATTTCTGAGCCCCAGGCTTTCCCTCGAACCTCTGTGGTTGGGGTGGACAGGGTGGCGGCCGCGGATCCCTGCATACGGGCTACCGAGGACAGCCAAAGAAGTCGGAGCGGCCACACGTGTTGTTGCCTAAGGGGACCCCGAGACCTGCCGTTTGCACTGGGCCTAAGGGCAGAGCAGGACACCAGGTCAATGGCTCGCAGGCAGACATCCTCCGCGAGCCTGAGCCTCTGGAAAGCATGCCCACATCGCTGAACAGCAGGTCCTAAAGAGAAAAAGAGGTACTGCCCCCCAAAGCCACTTCGGCTTTGGAGCTGGGTGGGTGAGAGCCACAGCTGCATTTCTCAAACTTGGCTGCACCGCGGAGTCAGCCTGAGGGACATTAAAAAATGCTGATGCCCCAGTTCTCCTCCCCACCCCCACACGTGCACTCAGATGTAAGTGATCTGAGTTGGGGCCTGGGCATCTCGATATTTAAAAGCTTCCCAGGAGATTCTAACTGGCAGCCAAGTTCGAGGCCCCTTGATCTATAGGGTCGGAGAAATATCCGAGGACGTTTGTTGCAGTCCAGAATGCTGATTCTTTTTCTCCTCCTCAGTCCTCCTCCTCTTCCTTGTATTTCTGTGTTCTTCATGCCTCTTAAATAGGAAATATCTCCACCTTTGAGCTGTCAAACCCAAGATAACAAACCAATATCCTCCCTCCCAATGGGGCTAGTTCTGAAAGCCTTAAACTCAAACCCAAGATAACAAACCAATATCCTCCTTCCCAATGGGGCTAGTTCTGAAAGCCTTAAACTCAAAAGTAGGTAGGGAACAGAAAAACACTGGTGTGGAATATGAAGAAAACTCAGGGATGTAGGGGAACTGCTATACCTCCTTACCCCATCTCATAAAAGTTCAGGGGCTTGGCTGGAACTGCTCTCGTCATTTTGGTAAGGGGACTTGCGCATGCGTAAGAACCCTTATAACTAATAAAAATTACCCCTTATTTTATATAACAGCAGTGGTTACCAGCATGGGCTTGGAGTCCTCAGAGCCAGTCCTTCCTTATATGTGACCCTTTAGAACTCGTTGAACCATCCCAGCCTTAGTTTTCTCATCTGCAAAATGGGTATGATAGTGTGACACTCTGTGATGCACTGGAATGATTAACAGTAAAAGGTAATGTTCCCTAAGGGTGTACCTGTGCCAGGGGCTGCCTGAGATGCTTTCTGTGAGCCGTCACATTGAGTCTTCTAAAATTACCCCCATCTAAGAGCGAAGGAGGGCTCAGAGAGCGAACAACTTGTTCAGGGTTGTTTCATTAATAAGAGGCAGATCCCCATTTTGAACTCAGGCCCTGACTCCAGAGTCCATGTGCAAACCCGCGATTATCTGCTGTTTCCTCTGCTGACTGAGAAGACACTGAGCACCTTGCAGGCTAGTGGTATAATCTCCACAAACCCGAGCTGTCATTGCAGCCAGTGAAGCACTTTCACGGAACCGACTCAGTCATTCATCCTTAATATAGTTATCGTGGCGCTCCTACTGTGTACCAGGCTGCTGTCCAGATTTAGAGACAAAATGAGTAAGACGGAGGTGAGCCAGTTGCAGTGAGCTCACACTCCAGTGAAGAAGAGACAGTCGAGGAGCCTCATTCACAGATTCTGTTGTTGCACAAGTTTGACCCTAAATCAATATGTGTAGCACCGATGAGGTCATCTGTGATGTGTGCAGAGTGACCACAAAAAAAAAAAAAATTGGAGGCGTCCGATGTGCACAATCCCAGCCAACCCTCAAACAGGGTGTCTGCCTTCTGAGTTCAGCTGTCATTCTGTAAACAAATGTCTAGGTCTACCTAATGCCATATTTTTGTGCCTTTTGTGTGTGACCTCATTGTTTAAAATGCCCTCCCAAGCATAGCGCTTCTCCCTATGTTCCTGAGTGATCTAGTGTTCAGTGTTCCTGAGCACAGCCGGTGGCGATGTACCTTAGAGAGAGCATACCTGTGTTCAGTAAGCTCTGTTCAGGCATGGCTTACAGCGGTGTTGACTGTGAGTTCTTGTGAAGGCATTAACAATATATATTAAATAAGGTGCCTTTAAACAGAAACACATATGAAACAAGGTTAACTATTGATCTGTTGATTAAAATGTGAACAGAGGCTCTCAGAAACCTAACCCTGTGTTTCCTCTAAAAGTAATGGTTCGTTATTTGTCAATTCTGTGTTCCTGGCAACTTTCTAGAACATAACTGCCGTGAATAATGAGAATCGACTGTTATTAGATGTCACTGCACAAGCAGTGAGAGAATGAAGCCCAAAGATGGGAGGCAAAGAGAGGGGCCTGCCTGAGACTGGGGGACAGGCAGGTGTTGGTGGTGTTGGCCGTGAGTTTGATGTGAATGCATTAACAGTATGTGAAATGAGATGCCTTTGAACAGCATATACCAGTTTGTTGGGAGAAAGGTCAAGAACCAGCCTGGAGGGGTCAGGATCAGGGTGGGAGCAGTGTTTGAGGCAGAAAAAGCAGCTAGTCCAAAGGCTGGGAGGTAGCCTAGAGCTTGGGACGATGGAAACCAGGAGACCCGTTTGCAGAGTGTTGGTCAGAGGGAATGGAGGTGCAATCCACAAGGCAAGCTGGAGAGAGCCAAGTCAGGGCCCGGCGGCACTGTTCTGTGGGCAGCTCTCATTTCATCCGATTAGGACCGTAATCCTGGCAGGCTGAGCAGGATCATTTCTGCCTTTCACAGATGACGAAATGGATGCCCCCTGCAGTTAAATGACTTGTCTGGAGTTACCAGCTGGTCAGCATCAACCCCAGGTCCACCCGCTCCTCCTAATCTAATGTGGAACCATTTCATTGGAGATCTCAGGACATGGCCCGGGGCCGGAGGCTTGGTGGCTGGGGGAGGAATCTGGAACTGAGTAACTGCAGAAGGATAAAGCCCCCTGAGACAGTGGGCAGAGGGGGTGAAAAAAAATTCTCACATCTTTGTAAAATTAGAAAATCTGTCTGGTCCATGCACATTGCTACCTTGGCCCACCCTGGTGGCTCAGGGTTGGGCTCCTGCCTGGGGAGGAGTCCACAGGTAGCCAGCCTGAGGGCCTGAGTTCTTCCCAGAGTCCTGGAAGTGGGGGTGGGGGGACAACTGAAATGAATAACTGTTGAATAGAATGCTTCTTCCTCCTCTCCCTTTTTTTCCTGCCTGTTGCCTGCCTTCCTCTTTACAAAACAACAAAACCATGAATACCTCAGTGAAAGAGACCTAGCTACCTGTAGAAGGCAGATGAAGAGTGTGGGTGGTCACAATGATGCAGAAAAAGGGCTTGTGGAGGGTTGAGCCATACTTTCCCCTTCATTATGGGTCTGGTGCAGGTCTCCCCATTCCGGGGCAGCCAGGTCTCCATCTCCCTCTTGTTCCTGCGAGAATGATCTTGACGGGGGTCAGCAAACTGTTTTTTTCCTGTAAAGGGTCAAATAGTAAATATTTTGAGCTTTGTGGGGCTTCAGTTATGACTACTCCACTCTGCCCTGATAGAGTGAAAACAGTCATAGACAAACTATAAATGAATGAGTGCAGCCGTGCTGCCAATAAAACTTCATGGCACTGAAATTTGGGTTTGATGTAATTTGGGAGGTCACAAAATCTCATTTTGCTTTTGCTTTTTTTTTTTTTTTTTCAAAAATTTAAAATGCAAAATCTATTCTTACCTCTCAGGCTGTACAAAAGCAGCAGTGGACTGACTTTGGTCTGTGGGCTGTAGTAAATAAACTCTTGATCTAGAATTGTGGGACCTAAGGGCAAAAGGATAACAAATGTCCATGGATTCGAATTCTTACTAACCCATGAAAGTCCATGGAATATTCTCAGCTGTTTGTTGAATGCCCCAATAGAACTGAATTTACTGAACCACTCGTTCCATTGTCAAAAGTCTGAAACTGCCATCATTGGGATTTCCCCAAAAGTAGATCATGAGACAAGGATTTGCTGCCAGGAATTTATTTGGGAGGTGATCCCAGAAAGACCCACTGGAGTGAAGTGGACTGGGCAACGGAGGAAAGCCAATACAGGATGCATTGATGAGTGTGAGTTACCCAATTGCTGTGTGGGCCCTTGGAGAGATAATCTGGAAAATATCTCCAAGGTGACCCACGAAGAGGCAAGGAAGCTGGGGTATTCCCCCACCTACTTCCCTCCCTGGTGGAGGGTTGCTTCTGAGCCCTTCCCCAACCCGGGCTCATCTACACAACTGCGCTGCATTCAATCTGCAACCAGAGAAGGCCTTCAGGCAGAAAAAAGTGACAGGCAGTCAGTGCCTCTGGAAATTTCTGCAGACCGCCCAGGCTGCTGATACCAACTGGCGGGCTACCAAGGTTTCAGACTTTGCTTTCTACTTTGCTTTCTGCTCATCCCACTGAGGACCTCCAGAGATGGTTTGGTGTGGCCGAGTTATGGTGCTGGAGAAGGTGAAGTCTCAGACTAGGGAAGAAAGGTGGTCCCTTTTCAGGCCTCTAGCCTCTCCAGCCCTCTGCTGCTGTCTCTCCCCCAGAGCAGCTCCAGCCACACCGGCCTCTGTTTCCCTTCCTATAATTTGCCAGACTCTTCCTTCTAACTACCTTCCACACAAGAAGTCTCAGTGAAGTATTGGAATGTTAGTGGAAGGCTTGCCCCAGTTTCTTTTTATGAAGAGACAGCCATCCTCAAATGCAGGGCACTGAACAGGCAGTGCAGTAGTTAGCTACAATTTAATGACACTGTTTTGTTTGATGTTAATTTTTACAGTTTCCACCTATGCGTGGCAAGTGTGACTGGCTTTGTATTTGCCGTAGTCCTACAAAATTTCCCTTAAACGCATATAAATAATGTGTCCACTTAAATATTAAATGAATAATCCTAAGGTGGGATGAGAATATAATTTTTAAAACATAACAGGCACTCCCATTTATTGAGCACTTACTGTGTGCTGGGCGCTAAACACTTTGCCTGTCATTTAATGAATCCTCACCATAAGCACAGGGGCAAGTACTATTTGAGGAGGGTACTGTTATTAGCTGAGAAAACAGGCACAGGGTAACTTCCCAAAGCTACCCAGCTAGTAAGTTGCAGAACTAGGAAAATGGACCCAGATGTCCCGCTCCAGTTGGTAGCCTTAACTGCAGGATTGCACCACTCTTCACAAATGTGGCTTAAGAAAAAAGAAAAAAAAAGTGAAGATGATATTTGAATTACTGATATTAGAGGAAAACTGCCCTCAGAGGTTCCCCTTTTTTAATCTCGCTGAAATCTGCCTCCCAATAGCTGCCACCTCTTGGTTATCATACTTGCTTCTGAAGTCCGTCCCCAGCTACAAGTCTGTCCCTTCTTCATCTCGACAGTGCTTCGGATATGTGCTGACAGGGAACCAGTTGGCCCTCCCCGGATCACCCCTGTTCCAGATTAAACACTGCCAGTTCCTTCTGTGTATTCTCTATCACATGTTCTTGGCATTTTCCCCCAAGCACAAGGTCTATTTTTCCCTTGTTCTTTTTTGTTCAGCAGAACTTATAAAGTTAATCTGGTTGCCGTATTACTTCTTTTGCAGCCTCTCTCATGACACATTCTGAACTCAGGGGAGATGGCGGTGCTTGGGGTGATTGGTATCTTGGTGTCCAGAGGGAACTCCCCAGGGCCAGCATGACACGGTCTGGGGGCTGGAGATGCTCATTATTTGCAGGCTAAAGATGGAACTTCTTTAATGCACATGGAACTGATCAGGCTGAAAGGGACAGAGAAACCAAATTGACAGGAGCCTGGTAAGGGAGCCAGACCACAAATATATTAAATCACTGTGGAACAAACCCGGTGAACCAGCCTGAACTTTCTATCAGTTTTCAGCACACTTTTCCTCTGCAGGAAAGTCCACATGGAAAGCCAGATTCCAGTTGGAAAGACTGGTGTTCATAGAAACAAAACAAGGTGAGCAAGTGAGTGCCGTTAATTGCCAGCCAGGATAGCGTGAGGTGTGTGCATCCTCGGACGAGTCCAAGGGTCCAGAAGAGCAGCGCTGCTGCTGTCATTCTCCTTCCCTGGGCTCAGGGCAGACGTGGACTGATCAATGACTGCACCTTGGCCTTCTTAGCAACCCGGACCAACCGAAGATCCTTATCAAGAGTGTCTTCCAGGAATGTCTGGCCAGACCTCTGACCTGCCTGTCATGCGCAAGGTTTCCAGACCTCCCAGTACTCTACACAATGTGGGTAATGAGATAGAATCTCAAAGACGTCTTTGGGATTGCTTTTACAGAGCTTCTCCCACACCATCACCATTTCTCTCTACCTAGTGTTTTTTTAACTGACGTTAATACAATTAATCTTTTTTTTTTTTTCATTGTCAAGTCTTGATTTGATTTCCAGGCCCTGTTCTTCCTGCTTTGTCCAGAGGCACATCCTGTCCTGTCCTTAAGAACTTTTGCAGATCAGTAATCACTGATACTGTGTGTGCATTCCACCTTTTGGGGGTGACTTGTGTACCTCCCGGGAACCACGTCTTGCGAACAAAAGCAGTGTGCTAGGATGTGGGGTTTTGTTCCATTTATAGTATTGGCAGCATCACAGTTTTCAGTTGTTGTCACCATTTCCACTTGGCTCTGCCTGTGACTTGGGATGCAATGGACTGGTGGAGAGGGATGGGGCAGGAAAGGCAACGTAAAGCAACAAGCTTAACAAATCACTGAGTTTTGCTACTTATAAGCATTGGTTATGCTTAACTGAAGAGTTAGGAGTCTTATTATTTTGAAGCAAACACAGTTTGCCAGCCTTAAAAAATGTACATTTTGTGCATTGCCTCTCTTCCCACCTATATAAAGAAGCTTAACTTCCTTAAAAGGAAGGTGCAATTCATATAGAGGATTTGTGGCACCCAGGACCCTCAGGGAGCCCACTGTGCACTCCTCTAGAGGAAGTGGACCCTGGATCGGGGGCTGCACAGACTGAAGAGGGAAATGCAGTTCCTACATAAGGAAGGCCGCCAGTCTAATGAGAGAGGGAGTCCTCGACCTGGGAGGGAATCTGACGGGAGAGAGGCTTACATTGTAAGTGGTGCGAACTATTCTCCTCCCTACAGATACCACTGTATCCGCTGCTTCTCTTCTGTTGTCAACAGGCAGAGAGTGGGAACCAGCTTCATTTACAACTCTATTATACCTATGCAAATGCATTCCAGAGGGCCTGGGGTTCCTAGGAGGAACCCAGTAGCTACTCTGTTGGTTTTTAATAGGCTTAATTTTTTTAAGAACTGTTTTGATTTACAGAAAAATTGGGACAGTTGTACAAGGATTCCCCATATATACCATACCCCGTTTCACCTGTTTTTAGCATGAACCAATATTGTATAGTACATGCCACATAGTATGGACCAAATGTACCAGAGCATATCACAAATGTACTGGAGTGCATTAATTATGATCAGTGAGCCAATATTGATGCAATTTTAGTGACAAAATTCCAGTGTATCCAAATTTCCTTATTGTCTCACCTAATGCCCTTTTTCTGGTTCAGGATCCCACTCAGGACACTATGTCGTATTTAGTTATCTCCTTAGGCTGCGATTGGCTGTGACAGGGTATCAGACTATCCTTGTTGGAGGCGGCCTCCTTGACAGTACTAGTCAGGACTGTTATAGAATATTGGAGAGCATTAGTTTTTGTCTGATACATTTGTCATCAGTAGATTAAACTGGGGTGATAGGTTTTAGAGAGGAAGACCTTAGAGTTCAAGTGGCGTTTTCATCACGTCCTATCAAGCAGACATAATATCGATATGACCTAACCACTGTTGACATTGCCTTTGATCACCTGACTGAGGTCATATTTGTCAGGTTTCTCTGTCTTTTCTTTGTCCTTCTTGCCATACTATATAGTCTTGGAAGGAAGTTGCTGTGCAGCTGGGGGATTCTAGTTCTGGAGGGTAAATTACCTGCATCATTTTTTTGGATTTTTATTTTATACGTTGAGTTATAGTTGAATACTGTTTTGTTTTGTCACTCAGATTTTTCCAGCTTGGGTCTTTGGGGATGGGACTTGTACTTTTAAACCCTTGAGGCATTTCTTAGGTGTTAGAGTTTGTGGTCACATAAGCGGTGCTCGAACTCCAGCGTGCTAGTCGTGCATGCTCTTGGCAAATTGCTAAGCTAGTTGAGCCTCTTTTTTTTTTTTTTTTTTCCAGGTGAAAAGGAAATGGAGCTAATGTCAGTCTCTGCCAGTTACAGTTATCGAGTAAAGTGCCCCTTGTAGGTCCTCTGCAAATAGAAGTTGCTAGTATTGTTAGTCTGGCCTTTCATTTCTTTCTTGGTATGGCTGCAGAGGTTATGCTGTTTGGAGATTCACCTTCCAAGATGACAGGCTTGTGTGGCTGATGTTCCCCGTCACCGCTTTTCCCTGCCCAGCCAGCATTCTCTCTCAACTCCTGCCTTTCTGTCATAACGTACTCCAGCCAGACAAACAGCCCTTCCACAGTGCCCTCCACCAGTTCACACATCTGCACATCCTCACTCTCCGCCGCCCCCAAACACCACTTCCCGGCGAGGCTGCCCAACAGCTGCACACCACGAGCCCTGCCCACTGCACGTCGGAGCACCCGGTGTGCCGACTCTTCTTACCTGCCAGCCTTGACACTGTACGTAGGCTCTTGGTCACAGCACAGTGCTGTCTCTTCCCCCAACAGTCCTCTCTGATCATCTTTCTCTCCCTCCTGCACAGGCTGGGCTCCCCACCCCAGTTTGTGGTCTCCTTCGCATCTGTGGTAAGTTTTGACAAGACAAAGGAAATAGAGGGCAGGTCATACCCTGGGTGTTGGCTGGGCCTCACTGGACAGCCTGCGAGCAGAGCTTCTCGGAGATCAAGAAGCTGACTCTGGGTGGTCATTTCCATGTATATATTTTAAATTGTGGTCGAATATACATGACATGAAATTTACCATTGTAACTATTTTTAAATGTACACTTCAGTGTCATTGCTGAACAACCAACCAATCATCTGCAAAACTTTTGCCATCTTCTTTAAACGGAGACGGTACTCATTAGCCAATGGGTTTAGTTCTTTTCAGTATTTTTTATTGTAGTAATTATTCTGCACATTAAAATAACCTCATGTGTATGTATTGTTTCCCCATTCCTTAGATACATGTCAGCACACCCTGCCCTCCACCAAATCACCAAGTGCTCTTCACTCTTGCGTAGTGGGCTCTGCCTCCACTTGCCTCCCCGAGTCCCATTCCCTATGGGTAACAACGGGTTTAATTTTCTAGTTAATTTTAATTGCCTCCCATTCCAGGCCCTGACATTCTACTTTCTCTCTGTAATTTTGACCATTGTAGGTACCTTATATCAGTGGAATTGTACACTCTGTCCTATTGTGACCAACTGATTTCACTTAGTGTAATGTCTTAAGCTCCATCCACGTTGTAGCACATGTCAGAATTTCCTTCCTTCTTTCCCTTTTTTTTTTTTTTTTTTTTTTTAAGGAAAAGTACAGGCAGGAATGAAGGCAAGTAGGCAGAAAAGCAGAAAGAGAGAGGAGAGAAGAAGCATTTTATTTTGTTTCTATTTAGTTGTTTACACTGATCATCCCCTCCTCTGCCCTCCTCCCACCCGCAATCCGGACCTTAGACCCAGGGGCCTGTGGCTTCCAACCTGCAGTGGAGATTGACCTGACCACTGCTCCACCAGTGCGCAGCAGAATTTCCTTCCTTACTAAGGCTGAATGATATGCTGTGGTATGCGTTTTGTTTATCTATTCATCTGTGTATGGGTACTTGTGTTGCTCCTGTCTTTTGCCTATTGTAAATAATAATCCCGTGAACACGAAGTGCATATCTCTCTTTGAAGCCCTTGCTTTCAATTCTTTAGAGGTATAAACCCAGAATGGATTCCTGAGTCATGAAAGAATTCTGTGTTTTATTGGTGGGGGGAACTGCTATACCATTTTCCACAGTGGCGGCATCATTTTTCATTCTCTCCAGTAATCCACAAAGGTTCCCATTTCTAGACATCCTTGTCAACACTTATTATTTTCTGCTGCTGTTACTGTTGCTGTTTTATAATAGCCATCCTAGTAGACATGACTTATTAGAATCTCAGTGTGGTTCCAGCTTTTTTTATTTTAGAAGCACCTTTCTTTTATTTAGCCATCTGCACTGGTTGCTTCCCCCTGGACCAAGGACTTGAACCCAGGGGTATGGGACTTGATCCTTTGGAGGTGGTTGACCTAACTGCTGCTCCACCAGGGCTCACCAGTGTGATTTAAACTTGCATTTTCCTAATGATTAATGATGTCATATGTCTTTTTATGTGCTGCTGGGCATTTGTAGATCTTTAGAGAAATGCTGTTCCAGGTCCTTTGCCCATTTTGAATGGAGTTGACTTATTTATTTTTTTGCTGAGTGATAGGAATGATTCGTATGTTTTTAATAGTAATTGCCGATCAGGTAAATGATTTATAAATATTTTCTCCCATTTTGTGGGTTGTAATTTCGCTCTGTTGATAGTCCTTGAAAACACAATTAAAAAAATTTTTTTATGAAGTTCAATTTATCTGTTTTCTCTTTTGTTGCCTGTGCTTTTGATGCTATAGCCAAGAAATCATTTTCAAATCCAGGGTCAAGAAGCTTTTCTCTTTGTTTCCTTATAAGAGTTTTATGGTTTTAGATTTTATGTGTAGGTCATTGGTCCATTTTAGGTAACTTTTGTATATGGTATAAGTAAGGCTCTAGCTTAGTTTCCTCAACAACATTTGTTGAAGACTTTCTTTTATCCACTGGACAATCTTGTCACTCTGTCGAAAACCAAGTAGCTGTATATACAAGGGCTTATTTCTATGCTATTCCATTAGTCTGTATAGCCATACTATATTGTTTTCATTACTGTAGCTTTGTAGTAAATTTTGAAAGTTTGAATATGCCTCTGTGTTCTTTTTATTCAACATTATTTGATTATTTAGGCTTTCTTCAGTTTCTATCTGAATTTTAGTGTGAATTTTTCTATTTCTGCAGAAAGTATCAATGAGATTGTGATATAAATTGCGTTGAATTTTTAGTAGGATTGACTTTTTTTTAAAGGAAAGGTATAGGCAGGAATGAAGGCGAACAGAGGCAAGCAGGAAGAGAGAGGAACGAAGCATGACATTCATCTTACTTTGTGGTAATCTTCATTGTTTTCCCTCCAGCCTTGGGACATGAACTTAGGAGCTCTAGGATGTATGTGGATTTCACCTGTGACCAAAGGCTGCTCACCAAACTGCTACCCACCAGGGCACGCCAGGATTGGCATCTTAATATGAAGTCTTCCTATCCATGAACATAGGATGCTTTTTCATGTATTTATATCTTTCATTTCTTCTACAGTGTTTTACAGTTTTCAGTGTACAAGTCTTTCATGTCCTCCGTTGAGTTTATTTCTAAGTATTTTATTAATTTGTGATCCTCACTTCCACTTTCTGAGGCTCCCAATACTGTGAAAAAAATAAGAATGTGATATAGGATATTAAAATGGTGGTCAGTTAAAGCTATTTGATCCTCTCAACTCTTCTTATGGGTTGTATAGTGTCAAAAGACTCACTGTGAGTTCCTCGATGAATGTATAGCCCCCTCTGTCTGCTCACCCCTGCTCTGATGGGAGGCAAGGACCTGGTGCTTCCTTTTCCTGGGGTAGGAGTGGGAACAACACAGGATTCCCAGAGCCGGGCCCTGCTGAGGGATTTAACGAAGACCTGAAACACCAAAGACCTCATCAAAACATCTCTCCAGAATGTGATGTTGAGAATATTCAGATCCCTTTGAAGCTTCTGGCTACAAATAGGAGCTCCAGTGTCTGGAAACTTTCTACCTGAGATAGAAACGGTCATCCAGGTGTGTAGATGTAAAAAAAGCAACAGCTTGCTCACCCCCATAGTCTGGCCAACCCCCCTTTGGGGGTTTTCTTGGCTGTATTTCTGGCCAACATTAGTTTCAATTTGAGGAGGACAATCTGGGGACAAAGGTGAGGGAGCACAAAATGTAAGGCTAGTCCCTGTGCAGTCATTTCCTCCAGCCCCATGGAAGGCTTCTTTCTAAATAGCAGGTTTCTCCTCTTCTATCATTCAGTTCTCTTGGTTCTTCCTTGACCTCAGGGCCACTGCCTCCATTCTTTCACAGGCATTAAATTTCTTTTTCCTTTTTGTTATTTTGCCCTGCGGGTTTGCGCATGCATTGGAGACACACACACATGCACACACACCATTCTGCATCACTGCAAATGCCTGCAAAATTCATAGGTTGCAGTGCTCGGTGACACTGTCTTCTTTCTGCTCTTCCTTCTTTTCCTCTTCCTTGTAGAAGTCTGTTGTTGTTTTATCCCCTACTGGAAGCCCCCTCTGTCACAGGGCCAGGTTCTTGGCCACTTGTTTTACTCCAGCTGCTGCTCCTGCAGCCAACTCCTATTTCCATAGCAACTGAAACTGATTTTTCCATTCCTGCATTTCCACTTTGGAAATGAACCCATGGTAGTCTTTTAAAGGGGGGCGGGAAAAAAAGAGAGCGCTACATCTGGCATAATCAACTTGGGCTATACAGAATTCTTAGCTCTCCCAACTCCCCGATTCCCTAGACCCTCCCCCATTTTTCTGTGCCCATCTCCACCCCACTAACTCCCCATGACTCCTAGCTCAAAAGTAGGTTTGAGAAGAAAGCTGTGTGGGTCCTTTAAATTAATGCAAGATGACTGTGTGCTTTGCCAACCTAGAAGAGGAGGAAGTTAGAGATTATTCCATTGCATCAGGTGAAGCCAAGCTATCACCACGGGTATCTGTTTATTTATCCTCTCCAATGGGAGAGGTCAGAGGTTGTCTGAATGTCATTGTGTGAAGATTAGTCTCCAGCTTCCAGGCAGCATGACTGAGGTAGTTTGAGCAAGATTTGATGACTACTTTTCTAGTGTGACAAGTTAGCTGGCGTCACACACACAGAATCCTAGGCATGTGACATGAAGGGGCCAAGGATTCTCTCCTGTCCTCCACCCTCCACAAAAAAAACTTGACTTGCTGGTCTGTCTCATCCATGCCACCTAAAATTTCACCACTGGCTGTGCCATGCTCCTGGGTTCACACACTGTTTTCTATTAAACATGTAAGGTGCCTGCTTAACTGTGATCAGCTTGGACACCTCCACCCCCTCACACTGTCCCTTGCACACAGCAGGTGCTCATTTAGTGTTTATGGGGTTGGAGTAATGTCTTAGCATACAGTAGTTTAGCACATGGCTTTCTAATCTGATATCTGACCAGAAACACTTCTGGCACTGAACTCTGGGTAGGCATATTTTAGCAAGCAGAGATTTTTTTTCAATTCATCACTTTCTGTATTATCCCACCCCTTTGCATCCTACCCACGCCTCCGTCAACATGGATAACTGAGAATCATATGCAAAATGCAGGGATCAGTTTCTAGAATAGCAGTTTCTTCTTACTGCTACTCAAAAAAAAAAAAAAAAAAATTAACCCCCCCTGCAAAGAAACAAACCATGTGTGCTGAATAAAAGAATGTCACTAAACACCTCCAGTGGGGAGACATGGTTTGTCTAAGCACAGGTCTGTATCTCTCTAGCATACTCTCCCCACCCACTCCTGCAGCCCATGTGAGCTGGGCTTTTTGAGTCACTCATGATGTGTTTTTGAACACAACGTGGGGGAAGAGCCCCCACGGTCTGTTCAGCTCTGGCGATGAAAAATACAAGCTGCGTTTGACTGAATGACAAAAAGAAATCTGTTGAGCCAGGAAGCGTAGTAAATACCGTGACTCTCTGCAAATGTGCACAACCCCAGCAGCTTTTTCCAGTCTGGAAAAATGAAGAGATTTGTCTGTGCAAAACCAGCCAAGTCTCCACCCCTCCTCCCTTTCCACTGCTCCACCCCCACCTCCTGGCAAGGCCTGCCACCCTGCCCCAGACGTTCAGTCATCAGCTTTCATCCTCTGTGACTTGCTTTGCCCCAGGAAATAACATTGCCCAGGCTCTGGGGAGATACATCAGCCTCTCCTAAGCATCTTTGAGGGGTGTCTGTCTGGTTGGGTTTTGCCAGTCATCTCTGACCTTGGCTGGATTTGACTCACAGCAGAATTGTGCAGGAGGCAAAGAGAGTCTGGTATCTCCTCTTTCCTGTTCACACTCTGCTTTCTTCACCCCCTCAACCTTACCCCTTTTGCTTTGAAAAAGAAGCTTTATCCTAACCCTGCTTCTTCAGGATAGTGTTTAGAGAGAAGATTTGCAAAAGCTTAGGGAGTAGAAATGGAATGGGGAATTGCCCTGAGACTCTCAAAGGCAGCCAGGACCCAGCAACCTTTGGTGGGCACTGTATCTATATGGGAGGGATTTACAGGGACAGTCCAGGTCTGCATTTTCCTTGAAGATGTATTTGCCTAATAGCTATGTTGCTTTTACTTTGATGGTATGTTTTGGGGTGGGGTGGCAGTGCTGACAAAGACGGTGGGGCAGTAAACGCCCACCTACTGCGGCACTGCCCTGGACACAGCATCTCCACTTGCAGTCCAATGTATTGGCAAGAGCACTGGAGATGGAGTCAGAAGCAATAGGTGTGAACCGTGACTCCATGAGCAGGGACTATTCCTTATCCGTGGCCGTATTCACAGTGCCTACCGACAGACAGCAGGGGCTCTATTGCTGTCTGAGTCAGTGGATGAATGAATCAGTCAGAAACCTTGATTGCTTTTTCTCTTTCCTCTTCCGTAAAAAAATAGCATTCCTTGGCATGCCCTGGTGGCTTGGGGGTTTAGTCCACTGCAACACAGTTTACCTGCATCCCAAGTTCCCTGTTTCAAGGGGAGCACTTAGCTCTCCATCCTATATTCAGAGTCCTCTCAGGCCAGGAGAGCATTTTTCAATATTTTTAACTGGGCAGTTCAAATCTGAGAACACAGACATTTAAGGTTCTCAGTCTTGGCTAGTGGCCACTGCCACATTGGCCCCATTCTTGACTCCAGAACTCTCAGAAACCCTTCTCAGGATGGAGCCTGCCTTAACTCAGACAACAGGTTTTCACATCTTCACCTTCACATCTTTGCTTAGGTTGTCTCCTGTGCCTGAAATGCACCTTCTTTTTCACCTGTCAAATTCCAGCTCCTTCTCCAGACTTCAACTTCGACCTCATCTCTTCCCGATTCCATTCTCCCTGTCTTTCAGGTTAAAGTTTCTTCCTCCATGCACTCTCCATATCTGGGGCCCTCAGTGAGGCTTACCCCATTGAACTATCATTTTCTATTTGCCTTCCTCTGTTTTACACTGTGGACCCCTGGGGACTAGGACTGTATCTTTCTTGTCCTTTGATGTAGACCCCATACTTGTCTCTGGGTGCCAATAACTATATATTGCCAATAAATAAACATATGTTGACTAAATAAATAGCAGCAGTGTATTGAGGAGCTAGGAGAGAGAGAAAGAGAGATTGGAATCATGAAAGTTCTCTTTGAAGAGGTTGTATTTACTGCAGTATGAGAAACGACGCTTCTCTTTCTACCACAGTGGCTTGCATACGTGTAAGCCTGCAAACACATCCGTACATACACACCCAGGCACTTGTGCACACACCCTGCTGCAGGCAATCGCTTGTGCAATACACTCGACCATGCTCTGAAGTGTCTCCTCCTGTCATCTCCTCCCACTCCTCTCTCTTGCCCTTGCACACAAGGGATTGCAAGAATAAAAGAGGCCAACTGGCAGCATAAAAGTAATGCCAGGGAAAGACATTCAATGATCATCCTTTTGCCTACATCTCTTCTCATCTCTGTCTGCATTCGAGATTATTGCACCATCCTATTTGAGGGGATTCAAATTGTCTTTTTTGTGCGCACTCCAAGAAGACACCTGAACTTTTCAAAATCGCTTAGTAAATGCCTGCTCTTTAGAGCCCGGTCAAATGTGTCTTTTGGTGAACAGCTCTCAACTCTGTCTCAGTTTCCCTCTTTTCTTTCTCACAGACGAGAGAAGCAGAAGCTGTTTTGACAGTACAGCGTGTTTGGTGGTTAGGGAGCTGGGGGCAAATCCTTAGGTACAGAGTTCCCGGCCATGAGTTTGTCAAGTAGAGAGAAAGGCCTGCAGCACTCTATTTAATATGGTCAGGCGAGTTGTAAGGTGTTTCGAAAGTTACCTTGAATGTGGTCAGAGGCTGATGACTTGCCTTACTGGCCGCATGAATTGGCCTTGGAGGGGAGAAGAATTTCTGACAGGGGTCTGGAGGGTTGTTGGGAAGGACCCAGCTGGCAGCAGGTACGAGTGATAGAATGACAGAGTGTGTCTGAAATCCTTCCACCCTGGGGGCTTCATCTGACACCCCGGCACCACCGAGCCCATTGATTCCTCCGTCCAGCCTGCTCGTCTGTGTGTTCAGGGGTCCTCCTCCTAGTGGGACTGCAAGGCAGGCTTTGTTTGGCTCAGAGTGGGAGTCTTTGCAATATTTTTTTTTTTACTTAAATTATTTGCCAGTTTGGAAATTTCATGTAAAATCCATATCTCTGCTTCTTGAGGGAAATGACAGCTCTGACAATACCAGGGTCACAATCTCCCAGGGCTAAGTAGCTGCCATCCTTTTCAGAAAGGACTTGTCTCCAGTTCCCATTGCTCCTCTGAGCCGAGCCCATTGCCAGTTGCCTTTTTTTTTTTTTTTTCATCATTTACACCGGCCCCTCTCAGGGCATTTACCTTACCTTCTGGGTCCCAGAGGACACCTGTTACCTCCGTTTGGGTGAGGACTTCTGTCTCTTTGCCCTTAAAACCTCCTTTTGTCCCTACCTGCCTTGATGCTGATTTGTCTGGTATTTCAGTGCTAAGGACTGGGCTCTCTCTGCCTTTCAGAGAGGTTACCATTATCATAAAGAAATAGAAGGCCGCTGGCTGGCTGAGGAGCAGGCAAGGACCTGTTCCTTTCCAGATAACACACTCCCACTTCAGCATCAACCTTCTGGGAATCATGCCCGTGACTTTTCTTTATTTTCTATTCCATTAGTGACTTTCAAAGGGGAAATCTCAGCCAGCAAAAGGGAGCAGATGGCATTGTTATCAGGCCTCCTGCAAGATGAGTATTGGGGGAGTGAGGGCTTCCCTGTGATTAGTGCCTCCTACCTGCGAAGCTTTGGCTTTGATCTCCCAGGTTATTGAGGTATATTCTCTTAAGGAAGGAATAAGGCCTTGCTTAACCTTGATCAGTGAAATCACTGTTTTCCTTGCCCTTCTTTCATAAACAAGGAAATTGGAACAGAGCTAAGAGAGATTTTTTCTTGTACTTTAGGAAAGAATGAGCAATGGAAAAAGGAAATTGAGAGCTTTGGGGAGTTTATAGCAGAGGAGCATTTCAGTTTGAAATAGGAGCTGAGAATCCATATGTTTGGGAAGAAAGGAAAGTAAAGAACCAACCACACGCACAGAGCTTCAAGGATACGTGCAGAAATAGTTATGGGAACGGGGGCAGGGAAGCCCACGTGGGTCTCCCTTTATCAGACCCAGATGTTCAGGCAGCGGGTCTCAGGATGCCCATGAAAGGATACAGAGCCTGCTGTGCTAGACTCCATGTTTTCTTAACTACCAAGGAGCACGTGAAATCAGTGGCTGGGAGCTTTCCACTGTGTGCTCAGTGACTCCCTGAGGCCCTGGCAGGTCTGTCACACCAGTTATATACAGGCTTGGCTGCCTCCAGGCAAGACTTGGACATGGTCTGAACTGACTCATCTGGTACCCACCCTTGCCTGTCAGGAGCCATCAGGCATGAGCTGCCACCCTGTCTCTGCTGCCCTCTGCCCCAAACTATCCTTGGAAGGCAGGAGTGGGAAGGCCCAGGTTCAGCTCTCTGTTCCAGGTTCAGCTCTCTGTTCCAAATTTCATTTAAAATATTAAAAAAATTAAAAGTTGGTATTCTTCAAGTTCGCTTTTAGTTTTCATGACATTCAATACAGTTACATTCAATACAGTTACATAAAGAGCAGCCTCTGAGCTTCAGATATAGCACCTTTAAAATGGGGGGAAAAATCATGTGTAAGGTGGATATAAGATACGTGTAAAGGGATCTGCAAGAAATAAAGAACAAAATATGCTTTTTAAAAATGATTCATATGCCTTCAAAAGCTATGATGGAAAATTTCCAATATAGACTCAAGTAGAAAGAATTAAGCCTCTCGTGTACCCATAACCTAGCTTCAACAATGACCAACTCATGGCCAGTCTTGTGTCATCATTATTTTCACCCCCTTTCCCCATCCTGCCTTATTTTGAAGCAAGTGCAAGCATCGTATTCTTTTATCTCTTTATCAAATGTATGTGGCTGACCTGCTCCCTCAACCGATTGAAATGAGCCCAATCCTCAGATGTCCCTTTCTGTACTCTTTTCTCCTTCCAATGTGCCACATCTGCCCCACCATGCCCTTGGTGCCATAAACTCTCAAACTGTCATGCCTATAAAACTGTCATGACTCAGGTTGTAAACCCGGGAGGCCCAAGGTATATTTGCATTTTGCCTGACTCTAGTATCTTTAGAGAAAAAGAGTAGAACTCTAAAGATGAGTACTGTAGTGTCCGTCCCAGGAAGGAGCCCTCAGGGCTCTCAATATCAAGCGTAGGCCCCACAGGAATTGATAGTGGTCCTCTTCCCCTTGGTGCTTTCCTTCCAGGAAAAGAGCACAAGAGACAGAGTGCACTGTGTCCTCACTCAACCCCTGGCTGCAGGGGATTATGGGTTCTCCTCTTGCCTCAGATGCTGTACTGATGAGTGATGAAGAAAGTGATGGAGCGTCTCACATCCGTGTGGACTTGATGGAATGCAGGTGCCAGAGACCAGGAGACTAGGTTCAGATCCCAACTCCGCTATTATATCACATCGTTTCACTGTGACTCAGTTTCTCTTCCTCATCTATCAAGTACTGGTTACAATATTTGCCTCATGGTTGTTGAAAAGATGAAAAAAGATAATGCCGTATCCATTAGGATTCAGTTGGTAGCCAGGGATGCAAAATGCAACCCAAGATGCCTTTGAGCAGGAAAGGAATTTGGGGGCCCACTTGAAGCTGCAGTGCTCATGAGGGGGCATGGCTGGGTTAGAGATTCAGTGGTTAAAATGAGGACTTGGTTTCTCTCTACTTCTGGCTTCATCGTGTAACTTTGGTTTGGGGCAAGGTAGTAGTAAGATACAGCCTGGTGTTAGCTCCTGTATCCTTTCAGCAGTTCCAGAGAGAAACTCTTTCCCAAAAGTCCTAGCAGTCACTGTGGGCAGGGAGAACGAGACACACTTGTTGGCTTGGGTGGTGTCACTGGATCTATATGGACTGAGAGGCAAGGGGACGGAGTGGCTCCAGAAGGATCTTGCAGAGCCATTGAGTATGGTCACCAAATTTTGAGGTGGATCAGCAGTGGTGACAAAACTAAAGATGCTTTCTCTAAAGGCTTCCTAAGTCTCTGGGTACATTTTCGAGACTCCTAAAACGATCACCCCCTTCTCTGAGCTCATGGGGCACTTTACTTCCTTTCAAATAAATGCCAGGAGTTTGATTTCATTGAGCTTCATGACAGCACTGTGAGACAGATAAGAGGGCAAGTACTGCCTTCCCATTTTGTAGATAAGGAAATCAAGGCACAGAGCAGTAGAGTTTACACTTAGTGTACAGAGACCTGGTATAGCTGGAAACTGGGATCCCCAGCACATCGATCATATATACCATTGTAAACGGGACAGTACCTTTTTTTCCATATTTCCTGACCATCCTGTCGCTTTAATGTAAATATCAGTTTTGTCCCGTTTTTAATCAACCAGGGACATCTTCACTGCAGGACAAAAGGGGCGGTTGAGTTGTCCCAGGCCCAGCCTGTTGAGGGGGCCCAAAAGCAGCTGCTCCCTTTTTCCTCGTGTTAGAGATGGCCCTCGTGTTAGAGATGGCCCTCGTCAGCACTGACTTATACTGCTCTTCCCTCCCCACTGTGAGGAAACAGGAGACTCCTGGCAAGAGGAGTCTCCTCCCATCCCCCACACCTGTTTTTTCAAAGGGAGCAGAACACCACAGTGTGGTCGAACTATGGGTAAGTACTGTGGGTGATGATCTCTGGCACTGTGGGGTTATTTCTGGCACAGTGAGGTTATCTCTGGCAGTATGGGGGTTATCTCTGGCACTGTAGGGATTACTGGGCATTTCTGGCACTGGGATAGTTAAAAGAACTAGCTCCCCTCTTCCACATTCAGGTTCTGAAAACATTGACTAAAAGGAACAGCAGAAAACCAAAATACCACCTTAGTTACCACTAAGTTTAACACGATAGATACTGCTCAGAGTGAGAACAGAACTGGGTTTTAGGCAGGATATTTAGATCGCGACTTACAGGAGTGCCAAATTTATTTTTCACCTATGGTGCCCAAATTCCTTGCACAGCCCTGGTCGTTTATATGAAGTCTCGCTGAAACATACGTTGTTACTATGTGATTTCAATTGGCAGCATTTACTTACTGCTGACCTGGCTGCTCTGCTCCTGCTCAGATTGCTCTGCCTCCTCCCCTTCCCTTAGTCACCAACGCATAACCCCGTCCCATTTTTGCCATCCCAATGTCCTGTCATTGTCTCAAGGAAATATGGGCAGTCTAAAATACAGTGTAAGTGTTAATCAGGGCCTGACAAGGAGTCCAATTAACTGCCGGGGTTGATCTTGAGTCGGCAGTCTAGCCTGGCATTAGTCTGGGTGAGTCAGGTGCCCATTGTCCATACTCGGACAGGTGTCAAGGGAAAGAGCTGGTACACAGGCCAAGACACTGCCACCCCAGGAACACCCACTCATGACTGATTCTCTTTACACCAAGAAGGACTTGGTTTCCCTTGTTCCAGAAAAAAAGTCGGCCAAAAAAGGGGGGAGGGACAGTTAGTTGCAGTGGTGACATCTCCCAAGGGAAATGGGCCCCGGAGCCAAGAGAGTCCTGTGCCAAGATGGAGAGAGGGGGTGGGGGGGACACAGAGACACAGAGAGACACAGAGAGACACACACAGAGAAAGAGAGAGAGACACAGAGAGAGAGAGAGACAGAGAGAGAGAGAGAGCAGTAGACTCTGGTCAAACGGGGATGGTCTGGCCAGAACTCTCAGGATCCAACCTAGTGTCGTTGGGGTCTCCAAAGATCCTTCCAGAAAAATAGCTCCCCTCTTCCACATTCAGGTTCTGAAAACATTGACTAAAAGGAACAGCAGAAAACCAAAATACCACCTTAGTTACCACTAAGTTTAACACGATAGATACTGCTTGGAGTGAGAACAGAACTGGGTTCCCAATGAACCCACAAAAACAGGTGGAGCCCAGCCAGTCATTCCAGATAGCCTTCCCATTTTCCCATCAAATGGGTGATTCCACTGCATGAGCAGTGAGAGTAAAGACAAAAAGTGTGTGTTGGGAAAATCCCTCCTCGTGGAAACCAGAAGCAGGGAAAACGTGGCCGTGGCAAGTTGCTGAGCTCTCTGTGCATCTGGGTAAAATGAGCCTGGTTACGGTCCCTGCCTCACAAGGAGGCGGTGAGGAGTCGGTGGGATCACATGTAGGACAGCCTGGCATGTAGTAATCACTCAGTAAAAGCTCTTTCTGTGCTCAGTCCAGGTTTACAGCTGGTGGCCTTGCTTTTCTCTCCCGCACGGCCAGGGCCTAAGTCCTGCTGCGTTTGTGTATGGCTTTCTCGCCAGCTGTACAAATTCATGAGAATGTGGGTGTGCGGTGCTTCAGTTCTTGGCTCCTTCCCAGACTGTGTTCTCCCACCTGGGGGGCAGGGGGCTGGCAAACATCCTCTCACAGCGGTGAGGGCCCCCCTCCACGCTCTGCTCCAGCAGAGTCTGGCTCAAAGTTCAAAGCGAAGGTGGCTTTGTTGAGTAATTCGGTGACACTGCCTGCCCGTCCACCATCGGGGAGTATGTCACCCTCCCACACACCCATTTGCTGAGCATCTGCTGCCCTGTGTTTTGTGGTGTGGAGGCTGGGAACAAGCATGCGGCCCCAGCTGACCACTGTGAGGCCGGGCTTCCTTCCTCTCTCGCTGCCCTTGGGCTCTCGGCTCTCACATGGCCCGGCTCGGTGAGGTTTCAGATCCGCTCCCAGGCTTCTTGGCGCGGACTCCATCTGGATTCACACCAACCTCTCCCTCCTGGGGGTTCAGAGTGTTCTTGGAAGGAAGCCTGGGAAGGGAAAGGCCTTCCCCAGCAGTCCCCATCCAGTGGTTGGCTGACAGCACAGCTCCAAGCTGCCAAGAGCTATGGAGTCAGACAGACCTGAGTTCAAATCCCTGGCTGACCTAGGGCAGGCTGTTCTCTGCTTGAGTTTCCTCATCGGTAAAAATTGTGATCCTCACAGGATCTGCCTCCTGAGAGGACTCAGCGAGATGCTTCCTTTTAGGGCGCACGCACCCCACACCTGGCATGTGGGAAGGGCTTGAGAGATGACGGTCCTTGCCCATTAGGGAATCTCCCATTTCCCTGTGCGTGTCCTCACCATGACGGGTGAGCACCACCTCCCAAATGAGACCCCTATCAGAATGACTCAGATGTCAACACACTGATTTGGTTTTATGCAAACTCCTTTTGGGCAACAACTCTGTCTCATTTGTGTTGTAACTCCCATGCCTCACATGGTGCCTGGAACATAAAAAGCACTGAATGGCTTTTAGGGCTTTTTTTTTTTTTTTTTTTTTTTTTTTGTGCATGCGTGTAAAGGAGCAAGGGGTTGTCTGGCAGGAAGCATCTGTTCCAGGACTGTTTTCTGAACTCTTTTCTTTTTACACCATTCTCCCTCCCTCCCTTCCTCTTTTCCTTCTTCCTTCCTTCCTTCCTCCCTTCCTCCCTTCCTCCCTTCCTCCCTTCCTCCCTTCCTTCCTTCCTTCCTTCCGTCCTTCTTCTTTCTTTGCTTCTTTCCTTCCCTCTGATATTTCTTTCTGATTTTCTTCCATTTTTCTTGTATTCCTCCCTCCCTTTCTTCCTTCCCTCCCTCCCTCCCTCCTCTTTTCCATCCTTTTGACCTTCCTTCTTCAGACCTTTCTTTTTGCTATATGGGAATAGCTTCCTTCTTTACTTGTAATATCTAAGCTGTGAGAGCATCCCTTGAGAGCCCTTCACCCAGCAGAGAGCAGCGATTCCTCTTTCAAATTGAGTCTGTCCCCTGACTCATTCATTAAAATGCATAGGGCATGTGACCAAACTGCATAATGAGTCTCTCATGAGGGAGGCTTCCGAGCCTGGGAGATGCTGCCAACTGCAAAGGCAGATACTTCCCCCCCAGCTGTGGATCAGGCTCATTGGCCCTGGTGCCCTGGGAAGGCTGGGGGCTGCCGTTCATCTCCAGTAAATCAGCCAAGCCCTGGAGAGCTGCAGCCTGGCACAGGCTGTGCAATCTTGGAAGCTGTGTTGCTTTGGAGAATACAACCCATGACCTTTTCTCAACCTTTCCCCACCCTGCTTCATGTAATTTTTCATTTATTTAAATATATTTTTGGCTACACAAGTAATATATGAGTAAAAAAATTCAAATATAAAAGCAGTCCCTGTTGATAAAGCCCCGTGCGACCTCTCCTCTCTTGCCACATCATTCTTTACCTTCCAGGGTCTTCAACTGCTCAGGGACAGTTGCCTTACGAAGGTGATTTAGGGGCTCAAACATCTTTTGCCCTCCTGAAGTTCTAGGCCAGTTCTCAGCCAAACAGACGGCATCCTCTTGGGCATTTTCTCAACTCTTGTTCTAGCCACCTCCACCTGCCATGTGTACCCCCACTCACCCCCACTCCCATGAATCCCATCCCTGCGAGAGAGAACCCTACGTTTCACACGTAGGAAGCCAACAGGTAAACCAGATTCCCTGATTAGAAATGTAGGTTTCGCTGTTTTCCAGAGGTCTAGTACAGTCATAGATCACTTAGGGCCTGCGGTATGTTAGGAGAAATGTGTCATCTGGCTGTTTTGCTGTGTGAAAGTCGTGTTGTATACTTGCACAGCGATAGATGATATGGCCCACTACACACCTAGGCTCTATGGGGTAGCCCATTGGGACCACATTCGTATGTGTGGTCTGTCATTGATGGAAATGTGTGACTGTTGAAGTCTGGAAGAGCAAAAAAGATGTCAACATAGTGATTCTCGTGGTGACCTCTCAGACTCTAAGCTGTCTGTGATCCATTTTGGGGAAGCAAATGTCTTGGGACCCACTAATTCCTATCACTTACGTAACAACCTATACAGCTGGTTGTGTGGCTTCAGGAAAAGCGTTAACCCCCGACTCACATTAACTCGCCTACAAAACGGGACTATTGATAGTATTCCTTCATTGGGTTGCGAGGCATAAATGGAATTAGCTATGTAAAGCCTCTAGCACTATACAAGGCATATAGTCAAGATGCAATTAATGCTAAAAAATATTATCATCATCATTGTTTTTACTCTCGTCTGTATTAATCAAATTCATTCATGCAAAGAGGTATTTTTAATGGTGCCAGGCACTGTCCTTGGTCCTGAGGGTATAGCTGTGAGGGAGTCAGAGCTTCCTGCCCTCGGGGGGCTTAGAGTCTAATCTGATTGTGTAAATCATTCTGTTTGATAAACACTTTGTTCCCCTATTAAGTCAGGGGGTCTCCACTAATGCCTTTAAGTCAAGCAAAAGCAATATGATTGTCCCCATTGCATACCCAGAAAACTGAAGCTTCGAGAATTAATCTAATGGAACAGCTAGAAACTGATCTGCTACAACTTGATCTGGGGTCTTTCTAACTCTGGTTCTATGCTTTCTCATGATAGACACCCGTGACTGTCCTGGGACAGGAAATTGGAGGGGGAGGAGGCTCCCAGATCCCTGAAAGTGCTAAGCTCACCAGCAGGAGCACACAAGAAGCAGGACTGCCTTCGTGTGCCTCTGAGAGCCCCAGTTAATTCTGTCAGTCAGTTAAAGACACTTATTCCAGTCTGTGGCTCCTGAATCCTTGCCATGGCAGCAGGCAGCTCTGTTGTATGGGAACACTCCTCCCTGGGCTCCCCACAGAGCAGGATATAGGATGTCGAGAACTGTGGGCTCAGTCACCAAACCTTACTTTAGGAGGTGACACCAGAACTCCCTTCTGGAACAGGGTTCTGTGTACACAGCCAGCACCCCCACCCCGTCAGGGTCAGGTGGTGCAGGGCCGGTGCTGTGTGGGAGCACCACACACAGGAAGTAGAAGTCCGTCTAGAGGAAGTGGCAGAGCAGGTCTGGCAGAGATTCAGGGTCAGCCACCACACAGAGCAACCCATGACCTAAACACAGTTCAGCTGGAAGCACTTCCTCAACCCTGTCACAAGGACAGCTCATCCCTACCCTGTAACCACAGTTGACATTCTGAAACTACAAAGCAGTATGTGACTGATGAAGCGGTCACCACCTCCAAGGCCAACTCTGCATCATCTTCATGGAGACACACACGTCTCTGCCATTCACTGCTCTGTTTCCACCTGTCTCCTGACATGCCTCTACCTTCCAAGCCTTGCCTCCTACCAGTCCCAAAAGTGGATTTTTGTTTACTTTTTTATTTTTTAAAGTGAATCCACATATACAGAATGATATCATGGTCTTTCACTCATGACATTTTTTTCATCTTCAGTTGGAACTTACGATAACAGACACTAGTTATGATTTATCTATGTTTGCTTGCTTATAGTTTGGTAACCACCTGTGAACCCGCCACCCACTTCTTCCTAGGTATTTCTACCTGTTCCATCACTTTGCTTCTCTCATCCCACCCAGAATCTGGAATTGACCTTCTTTTGCCTTTCTAACAAATGATTTTGTTGAATATATTTTTCTAAAAGGCATATTTAAAAAAAAAAAAAAAGATTTTGTTGTTTTGACCTGGCTTAAGAGAATATCTGTTGTATGTAGACTTCTGGAATTTGCTTTTTTCTGATACTATTATGTTGCTAAAATTCATTCATACGGCAGCACATAGCTATGCTCTGTGTGATTGCACTGTTGTTCCTTTGTGAACATTTGAGTTGTTGTTACCAGCTTTCCATTATCTTGAATGTGCTGAGCTGCCTATCCCCGCACATGTCACCTGGAGAGCATTGGGAATTTAGCACCTGGCAGTCCTACCCACGACAGCGTAGAAACATCCTATTGATCCACATTCTCTCCATCACTTGGTGTCATCAAACTTCTTAATTTTTTCCAGCGGAAAGGTTATTAAATGATGTCTCATTGTAGTTTGTTCACTTGTATCGGCCATGCAAGTAGGGCTTACAGAGTGCATAGTGGTGCAGAGCCAGGCACCCTGCAAGAGGGTGGAGAGGTTTTATTTTTTTTAAGGAAAGGTGTAGGTAGGAAGGCAGGCAGGAAGTGAGAGGAGGAAGAAGCATTTTTTAATTTTATTTAGTTGTTCATCTTGGTTGTTCCCCCTGGACCTGGTCATGAACCTGTGTCCATGCATGTATGTGGACCGTGCCAGCCAGAGGCTGCAGACTTAACTGCTAAGCCACCAGGATACACTGAGTAGTGAGGTTTTAATGAAGCACATGATGCTTGCAGACTTTTGGGACCTCGTCATTGTCTTGTTCAACTCTGGGTTCCTAATACCCCACACCATGCCCAGAACCTCATCGTTGTCATCATGGTCATCACTGTAATAACGGTAGTAATAATAGATAATATTTACTGCATACTTATTAAGTGCCAGGTGTATGCTAACTAACACCTTTATTTTTATTACCTCATTTCATCATCCTGGAAACCCTGTAAGGTGGGCTCTATATTACCTGCATATAAAAGGGAGAACTAAAATTAAGCATCTTCCCCAGAATCACACAAGTAGTAAATGATAGAGCCAGACTCTGAATCCTGGCATCTGGTACTCACTATATTATATTATAGGTGTCCAATAAATACTTGAAATAGTTTTACCTACCCATGACCAGAGGCAGGGCCAGATGTGTTCGCGCTTTTACTTTTTATCTCCTGTCAGATCTATTTAAAATGTACTCAGCTTTTGGTTCTAAACAAAGCTCGAAGATTTGTATAATTTTAGTCAAATGTAATTCATTTATGATTGGTTATAATTTCTCAGCAATCATTCTGTAGACTTGAGAACACTCAGTGTGAGAGAGATCTAACCTACACTTAACACATCTTGAGATTTTAAAAAATTCCTCCTTACCAACAATTACCCAAATTCTGCTCTATTTTTCCCCTCTGATCAATCACACTTATTATCTCTAACTTACCGTATGATTTACTTATTATTGTATCTATTATTGATCAGCAGAGCAGGAACGTTTGTCTTAGTACTGTCTGTATCTTTAATTTGTTTAGCATTTTTGTATCCCACAGTTTTAGGATACACAGAAACAGCTCAGAAACATTTGTTGAATGAATGGGATAAATATATGCTTCCAGGAACAAATGGATGTATGAATGAAGGACTGAAACAAGGAATGAGTGACTGTACCAAAACACTAACTAGAAGAGTTAATGAAGATTCACAATATTATTTTGACTTTCTGCTTTTATTTTTTGTCTTGGAGTCTCCTTTTTTTTTTTTTCAGGTGTCAGGTTTCACACATTTCTGTAGATCTGGGAGACCTGAGATTTTATGTTTATTTGCCTAAAGGATAAAATACTCCTGAAAACCCAAAACAATGTTTTGCTGCCTTTTCCTTTATCTCATAGAAACCATCATCGGCAATGAGCAGCCTGCCTCAGATAAGACTGGCAATGAGGCAGGAAGCATTTTAAAGCGAACAAAACAAAAACCTCTTGGCAGCTTTAATACAGCAAATTCTCCAGCAATCTGCATTGGTATCCAGGTCCAATACACTCCATTACATATGCAGAACATCTGACATATGTGTAACAGGCCTGACCCTCCTGCTATTCTTATTTCCAAACTGGGGTGCACTAGATAAAGGCAGGAATCAGGAATCATCCCTCCTCCTCAAGCCTCCGTGGCTCAGTTCTCAGAGCCGGGCCAAACAAGTAATTATAGCTTCCCTCTGGTGTGCAGGGCAGGAGGCTGATTTAATAAAGGCAGCCTGCTGTCTGTCTCCAGCCTGGCTCTGACTCATGGAACCAGGGAGTCCCAGAAGCGCTACCCACAGAGGGTGGTGAGCAGCTGGGGGGTGGGAGACGAGGGTGGCTGGCTAGCAAAGCCAGAAGCCCTGCAAATGAGGAAACTCCCTGCTTGGCCTGGAGAAACCTGCAGCTGGAGCCAGAGGAAGTGAGGCTCAGACAGAGCATTTGCTGTTCCAGCAACTGCAGCCCCTGCCTCACCCTTCAAAGGAGGCCCCTGTCCTCTGCAGATGTAAAATAAAACGGGTTCATCATTTTCATATTCAAAATGAAGGGAGCGGGGGAACCGAACTGCCTCTGCTAGAGATGACTGCCCTTATGGGATACACTTTGGTTTCTTTTAGGGGGCCTGCGTCCATGGCATCTGGTGGGATGAGCGTTCTGTGATGAGCGTTCCGTGCGTTTGGTTTCCCACTTTGGCAAGGGACGCAGCTCATTAGTGTTTACAGCCACAGAGGCTGTGACCGACCTGGGAGTGACGGGAGCTGAGTCGAGGGTGACAGCCCGCTCTGGAGTGGATTTGGCTTCCACCGTAGCTGGGTCACCAGAGGTCATCTCATCCTTCTTTCCGGCTCCCGCAGCTCAGCTTCTTCCTCCTCCCCTGACCGGCAGACTAACTCAGACAACTTGACCTCCTCCTCCAGGCCCCGAGGGCCAGAGATTCCAGCTCCCACCCCTTCCCTTCCCGCTGAGTCACCACCTCCCGGTCAGGTGATCCTCCCCTGAGCCCTTCCGAGAGCACGCTGACCTATATTCCGAACTCTCCTTTACAGCGGGTTCTAATTGTCCTGAGAGGGGGCCTGGAGTCTGAGGGCTGCTGCCGACAGCCCCAGGGCTGCAGACTGACGCCCCAGGCAGAAGGAAGTGGGTGCTCTCCTTCTGAGAAAGAGAAGGAAGGCCTGAAAATGGAAAGTTAGGAGGCTGGAGGCGGGGTGGGGCGGGGCTGCAGTTGAGTCAGCTGGGAAAGCTGACAGCCACTGCGTAGCTTCCTCCCCTCCTGCTCTAGGTTCCTGGCTCAGAGCCAAGCCCTGACTGAGCAGGCTGCTGGGGACAGCGGTGAAGGGCAGATACAATCCGGGCTGGAGGCTTGGGTGACATTGCTATCCACTGGAAAGGGAGAAGTGAGAAGGCATGCAAACCATGGGATAAGCCTAATGGACTCTGGATATTCCAGCCCAGAAAACTCTCCCTCCCCCACCGCCACCCCCACCCCCAAGGAACAAGTTCCCCAGCCCCAAAATGATCTACAAAATGGCCTCTACTTATTTTGTGTAAGGGCTCTTTGTGCAGTTGTTGCCTGAGCAGTGTTTGTGTCCTCTGGATGTGAGGATAATGGGGATGCTGTGGGAAAGGGAATTAAAAGAGAAGTGTTCAGAATTGAACTTGAAGCCTCATCCTTAGGCATCAAGTCTAAAAAGCAATATTAAACTGAAGAGCACAGTTCTATTGAATTTGAACAGGGGCTGAGCTGTCATGCTTCTACAGTTTAGCTTTACCTGTCAGTACCCTGTGTATGACCTTGGCAAGTCACTATCCACCTCGGTCTCCAATCTATCATGTGGGTTTTTTCTTTTTAACACCACACTGCATCAGAGGGTGTGAACATTTGATCAGATGATGTGTACAAAACTATATTAATTATATATAATTATGCATAGTTACTCTTTTCTCCAGATTGTTAAATGACTCCTTCCCCCAAAATCTGGAAAAAATATTTTATTTGTTGAATGTGCCTAGCAGAGCTTGCCTCTAGATGTCTTTCCAATGAGTAGGAAAGCCCTGGTTTCATTATAGTTTATCAAGGCTAGTATGTTTAGTTGTACATCATTTTATTCCTTTAGATCAAGAAAAGCTGTGCATTTATCATTTGAACTGAAATTGGAAGATCGGAGTTCAGATTTTTAGTAGAATTATGAAGTGTGCAATGGTCTGGATGGCAGGGCAGGTGCAGGTGACTTGGATAGAAGGAACAGGAGGAAGAGGAAGGAAGGAAGTTGGGAGCTAAGAGCAGAGCTGGGTTCACCAGGAAGCTAATTATGCTTAAACTTCAGGGCCCTTCACTTGCATGCATCCCTTGTAAAGCCTGGTACCTAATTTTTAATTCATGTGTTAATTCAGATATTACTTTCCTAAAGAGAGCTCCCAGTATTGTCTAGAGGCCCAGTATTCAGGTCCTGCCAAACCTGAACTTGCCCCTCTGCCAGAGTTCTCTGTTCTTACGTAAGATTCCGAAGCATGGCATGGCCTGGTAGTGCAGGTGTTAAGCCTGTACCTGGGTAGGTGCAGTCCACATACAGTACGCGTTTCAGGGCTGGGGTATGTGTGTGGGTGTGGTGGGTGTGGGCGGCAGCGGGGCAGGGGCGAGGGGGGTGGGGGGGACCTAGAATTAACAACTTTTTCTCCTCTCTTTTCCTTCCTGCCTGCTGCCTGTCTGCCTTCATCCCTGCCTGTCTTCCTCTTTGGAAAGAAAAATAGAGATTCATGAGCACAAAAGAAATGCAGGTTGTGTCGGGGTGTGACATTTCCATGTTTTCTCCACTGTGAACTCTGAACCTGACATCTGCAGACAGGGCCACATGTAGGTTAGGCAACACCATCAAGAGGGCAGATCAGGAATGTGCTGAATGGTTGGGCCGATTCCTGTTGGCTTCTGAGTCCATGCTGGAACTTCCAGCGCTCTTTGGCTTCCAGGTGTGGATCTGGACCTACTAGGTGCACAGCATGGGACCGGGAGAAACAGTGGCTTGCAATCTGGAACTCTTGTCTTTCTGGTCCTGGTTGATCTTTCTTATCTTCTCTCGCCATCTATGCAGACTTGGCGAAATTACTTAACTACTCTTTGGGTCTAAATGACTCACATTTAACATAATGGCAGGTGATTTCAGAATGTTTCACTTAAACTGCCTTGTTCACCACTGTATTCCCCTGGTTGAAAACAAGGTCTACTTATAATTATTCTTTTATTTTAATAGTAAACATTTACATGATACTTACAGGTGATGAAACTCAAGTACAGAATGGCTCATAGATTTCTCTAGGTCATCTATAGGTAAGTGGCAGAGCTGTGCTTCCAACCGAAACAATGTGAATCCCGTCCCCTTCTCAATTACTATCCTCTGCACTCTCAATACAATTATTTTAATTAAGAGACTTTATTTTTTTGAACCATCTTAGATTTATAGAAAAATTGAGTTGGCAATAAAGACTGATGAATGAAACAAATCAACAAAGGGTCCCTTGAGTTCCTTGACTGAGACCATGACTTGTTACCCAAGATACATGGAAAAGGATGCAAACTTGTGATCTACGTGCCTGGCGTTTTCTAGAGTGCATTTAATTTAATTAATATACTTCAATTGCTTCTTTTAATTCTCATAACCACGTGTTAAACAGGTAGCATTGACTTCATTTGCAGTGAAGAAACTAAGGTTTAGAGAGGCTAGGAGACTTGCCCTAGGTCACACAGCAGATGAAGGGTTATGACTAGAAAGTAGCTATATGTCTAATCCTCAAGATCATATCTGCCCTTCTGAAAACTTCATAATTACCATCAAAGACTATCACTTTCATCTTTACCTCCTTATAGTTTTAAAAATACCTTATATCCTTTTTTTGGTTATTTCTTTTGATCCTCATTATAGCTGAGGAAGATAATGAGGCAGCCATCATGATTCCATTTTATAAAGGAGCTTACTCAGGCCTGTAAATTAAGATCTTGTAAGTGTTGAGGTAGGATCAGAACTGAAGCACAAAAATGTTCCCTGTTACTCCATGTTTCTCCCTTCTCACCAAAGTATCCCTCCATTATAAATTGCCTCCTTGCAAGTTGACTCTTTCTAAGCCTGCACAGAGAAGCTATTTCATTTGCTGAGTCCTCAAGGGGCTGCCCCTCTTCCCAGGGCTCAACCAAGAGAATTTTTCCAAAATCTAAGCTTTGATTGCATTTAAGTTGTTTCCTACTATTTTATCTGTACTATTGCCAAAGCATGGAGGAAAAAGTTTAGCTTTGATGTTATCTTTTTCCCCATCCATTTAACCAAGGGAAGATTGGTCATTTTCAGTTAAAGAAGCTTGTGTCTGATTTTAACAGCAGAATCAGAAATTGCATTACCAAAGTCGAAACCCATTTCAGATGGTAGCAAAGAAAGGATTTCCACTTGCTCTCAGCTCTCACACCAATAAAAATATACCTCTGAAGCAAGCAAATTATCTTTGGTACTTCCTCTTCCTTGATGCCTTCTAGATGGAGGTACCCAAGTATTACCGCAAAGCAGAGGTTCTTTTCTTTTTCCCTAAGTGATCTGCTTATTTTGAAAAAATTTCAGACCTGCAGAAATGGTGCAGAATGTCACAATGAACTCTCTTTTCTATATTCCCTAGATTAAGATGGGCTTAATTAATCTTTATAATTTTATTTCTCTATATTATTCTTTCTTTATTTGGAGTAGGAATTATATTTGTTTGGTTCAAAATGCAAAAGCATATATTGTTTGGACTTGTCTTCCATTATTTAGTGCTCTTTTTTTGTAGAAGCTAATGATTCAGTGTACTGTATACTCTTTCAGAGATAATTCATGTAAATAAGGAAATATACTTGGTTGGGTTTCTTTTTTGTTTTGTTTTTTTGGTTTTGCTTTTTCTCCCCATGGTAGCACACCTTTATGCCGCACCTTGATTTTCTCATTTGAAATAATTCTAATGTAGTTCATGAAGAGTGTTCTTTTTTTTTTTTTTTAAATGATTCTATTGTGTTCTGTTGCCTGGGTATTCCATTGGTTGGTTCATCATTCCCCCAAGATGGTCACTTAAAGTTTGTTTCCAGACTTTTGAGATAACTGAATACCTTGTCTATGCTATTCTTTAGGAGAGTTTATACCTTTTAAGAGAGGCTGGAATTAAAATTCTGCTGTGAGATTATGTCTGCAAAGCTACATAAATTAAGGTGTTTACAAGAAAGAATCATTTTTCTGTCTCCATTCTATACTCTTTTGATCTGAGGGTTGGTAATCTAATCTTACGTGTTACAGGTCTTAAATTTTTACTAGTCGTATCTCTCTGTGGCTACAGATGATGATACAAACTTTTCTGGATAGGAGTGTGTGTGTGTGTGTGTGTGTGTGTGTGTGTGTGTGTGTACGTTTACTGAAATTATCTATTTTTCACTGTTCTCCTATGCCCACCTATGCTTATAACACTGCCCAGCTAGTTCAGTACAAATAACATATGCTGCCATCATGAAACTAAACTGGTCTGAAATCCACAGTCAATTTGTTTGTTTGTTTGTTTTTTAAGACGGGAAGGAAGGAAGTAAAAGCAGAAGAAGCATCTCTGCTTATTTATGTGTTTTGGTGGGTGTTTGGTTTAGTTTTGTTTTTTCACCCTGGCCTTGGGTTACAAACCCAGGTGCTTGGGCTTTACGTGGTCAACATGCCAGCATCTCAGTAGCCTAAACCACAAGGTCATGTCCTCAATTTGTATTCTGATCCTCCTGGTGTTCAGCACTTGCTCCAGAAGTTCAGGCTTCATGATGTTTATATTTGGGAAATGAACCAAAGTTTCCCAAGTGTGTTATAAAAAGATACAAATACCAACAAAAAATGATAAAAAGCTGTTTCCCAAAGGACAACTGGAAGGCAGTGCTCCAGAGTTAAGCAGCCAGGGGCATCCTCTGCTACTTCTTTCAAATGAGGTCTTATTCTATGTATTTACTAGGACACATTTCAGATAAAGAACTGAACTCCATTATTGTTATTAGTTCAGAGGAAAAGAAAAAAGTTTCAAATTCTAGATAAAGATGCAGCTGTCACACTGGATCCACACACCAGCACGATGACCAGACCATACCCCACACCCCATACCATATGGTGTGGTTGTGCATTTTGAAAAACTGCCGTTTCATTCAGCATCCTGCTTCCAAAATGGGATCCCCTGTGTCTATTCTAGTGTGTAGAAAGTAAAAGAACGCATTCATCTTTGAAAAATATTTAGGAAAAGAAATGTGTATGTTTTGTTCTATAAGATAAATATATAATGATGACCTCAAATTTTGGAGCTCTTTTCTAACTTTAAAATGTGTAGTCACGCTTGGTCAAGAAGTTCTACTTTGTAGCTATTAACTATTGAAACAATTGTCATCCTGGGGATTGGGTATGGCAAGTTCCTATCGTCAGCAAACCTTTATTGAAATCTGTTATGGACTTGACACTACTACATCACTAGGGTGTGGTAGACAAGCAGAAATCCTAAGGATCCACTTTATGGTTTCATGTTTCACTAGAGACAGGTAGTAAACAAACAAACAAGAATAAATAAAAATAGTATATTGATGACCCTATGTGATGTGGAGAAAAATTCACCCAGGAATGTCATAGGGAGTTTTGAATGAAGGGAGGAGAGTCATAATTTTAATTTAAGGTGGTTAGGGAAGGTGTCAGTAAGAAAGCAGTATTTGACCAAAGTCCTATAGTAGGGGAGATGATATAGTAGTGGCCCTCCAGTAAAGTAAATAAACGTCCTTCTTTGTGCTATAATTTGAGGGTAAATCCCTTTTATCTCCAAATGCTCTTTTCACCAACTCATCATGATCCCTAAAATTCCGTTGTTTGTCCACACAGTTTTAGATTTAAAAAGCGAGAATGAAACTATACAGTTTTTTTTACTATTAAAACCCTCTGCGATTTAGTTTATCTGGCCTTCCAGCTACCTGCAGCAGGGCTGACCTGCTCCTTAGGAGACTTGTTCTCATTCCTCCAACCACATTGCTCTGTCTGTGGATGATGCAGGGGCTCACAACCAGGTCCTCCTACCCACATGCTGAGTGAGGTGCATGGGATGCAGGAAACTGATGTGCAGGTTAATCAGGCATTTCCCCAGGGGCTTGGAATGTGTGGAGGTGTGCTGTAGATAGTGGTATGAATGGGGACACACAGGAAAGTGATTCTGGAACTTGCAGCTCTGTTAGTCTATAGTTAATTTAACAGCCTTCAGAAAAATATGTGAGTCAAAAAAAAACCCATAACAACTGAAAGTTTCCTCCTTAATCAGTGCAGAAAAGTGGCATTATTAACGATGGCATGAGCCTCATCTTTTGAAATTAGATTGTCCCCTAGATCTGTTTCCTAGGTTTAGATTTTTCCCTATAAGTTTAGATCTCAAAAGCGCTTCTATTAGGCATATGCTTCAGGCATATGGGTTGCACACTCCTGTCAGTAAGGAACACATGATAATGGACACAAGCAGGAGTCTGGCGGGGTCTGTGACAAACAGGAGAATATCTACCTCTTCTCAGCTCCTGGGATGGTTATCAATTGGAGATGAGAGTTTAATGTTGCTAGAATTTCTCATTTTTTAATAGAAACTGGAAATACAAATTTGAGAAGGTACATTTTTCAGGGAGTCAACCCCTATCAAATTGACCCCTTTGCCAAAAGTTCCGTCTCATCTATTTAACCATCGGGCTATTTTGGGGAACCTGATAATATCTGAGTAGTCCTGATGACATGGGAGAAAATGCTGAACGGAGAAGTCACTGTCCCAGGTTCTCTCACATACTCTATGCAATTTGGGGGTGATCTCTACACCCCTTGGGGCTTCGTTTCCTCATCTGCAGAATGAGGATCTAGACTTAAAACTTTCAAACTGTGCTCCTCCAAATCTAGGACTTGTTCAGAGGTATTTTTGAGGGCTGGGGAGGGGTGGGGATCACAGGGCTTGCAAAAAGTTGTTCTCTTTTTTCCTTTGGGGCTTCTGCTTTCTGTGTTTTCCATCTTGAGTTTCTGTCAAAAAAAAGGAAAAGGAGAGTTTTCCTGCTTTCAGAAAAGTTTCAAAATCATTGAATTAATTGGCCCTAGCATAAGGTAGAGTTTTGCAAACATAGGCCGGCACTAATAAGAATGAATAATGGATCTTTTCTCCATTTGCCTAACCTTGCTTGTCTAGTTAAAACAGCTGCTAGCTTCAACCTCAAGCATAAATCAAGTAGTCAGACGTGCCCTGGAGGAGTAGCGGTTTTACCCACTGCCTCCGAAGGAGTGCAGTCTATGTACATCCAAGGACCTGGGTTCACCTGGGTCCTATAGAAGCAGCTGATGTGAACAACTAAATAAAAAGTAAAATAAAATGCTTCTTCCTCTTCTCTTCCTGCCTGCCTTCTTGCCTTCATTCCTGTCTGCACCTTTCCTTTTTAAAAAAAAATCAAGTAGCCCACAAATGTTATAGGAAGATTCTATACTGGGCAGGTTGCCCAGTTCAATAGCTTGTTTGAGAGGATTTTATTTCTTAGTTTGGTGAACAAATGTGTTTGTGATATTATGTTGCTCATATATAATGTCATATTTGCTACCAAATAAACTTTTTCCTGGTACATACAATTGGATAAAATATATAACATTTTAGAATGATCTGCAAATTCCACGTGCCCTACCATTCCAAAAAGGTCAGAAAATCATTCAAATGACTTAAAAAAAGTTAGCTATCATTTATTGACCACCAAGTGTGCTCTGACTTTATGTCTATCATCTCTAAACCTCAGATTATTAATCCTGCAAAGGAGATATTTTTCTCTCTTTTACTAAAAATTAGGAAACTAAGGCTAGATGAGGTTAAAGACCCACCTGGAACACAGAGGTTTTCAGCCCATACCTGTCCCAGCATATTCTCAACCAGACAGCCTTTAAGGTTGCTTCTAGTCCTGAGAAGTTAGCGGGCAGGAGTTCTTCTATTTTAAGCTGTCTACAATCATCTGCAAAACTGCTCTTAACTTTCAGCTTTCCAGATCCTCTTATCTCCTAAAAGCCTGGAATGGGAGCTTCTTAACGGAGAGCTCTTCAACTCCTTGCCCTCATCTTGACTGATAAGAAGGTCTCTGAATTGTCCTCCCATGGCCTGGGCAGCTTGAGTGGAAAATGGAAGAACTGTAGGTCTGGGGATAGAAGCAGACTTGGAGGATAAATAAGTAGGTGTTTCAGTGTTATTCCTGCACTTGACTGAGCAGAGTTTTCCTACTGCAAAGGAAAGTACTTCCTCTGTTTTTGATCTACCTATTGTTCTGGCCTAATGAATCCAGTTCTCCGAGTGATGGGTATGTGCTGAGAGTGTTTCACAAAGCAGGCATTGATTGTGGTCAGTTATTTTGTTCAGCCCCTTGCTGGGCACATAGTATATTCTAGGTCAAAATATCTAATTACTGTAAATGCTCTAACATGTTGATGATGATGATTTTGATGATTTGTGTTTAAAAGTTCACCCATAAGACAAAATCAGTACTTTTCATTTGCATACTATAATATTTTCTGAGATTTTTTTTTGTGAACATTATAAGAAATAACAATGTGTGTCAGGTAAGCTAAGTGTGATGATTCTCACTCCACAGGCAAGAAAAATTTCTCATCATTCATTCAGTCGGCAGCTAGTAGGGTCTAGACTCAGACATTTCTACTTTTAATCCTGTATCCTCTCCATTTTACTAGTTATTTGACTTTTCTAACTAGAGAGGAAACCAATGACTTTTATCATGAGTCTAGTTTTTGTAACATTTCTCATGGTGATTTTGAAAAACAAAGAATAAAGCATAGTTTATTCATTGCATTGCTTGAGAAAAGCATCATTAACCATTGTTTTTCTTTAACAAAAAATGTAGAAGTGCCAATTGCAAGTAAGGTCTTAAAGTTTAGCATTTGCCAGAAGAAAAAGTATGAATAAATGTTTCTGAACCCACCACTCTGTGGTCTTTTTCTTTCAGGGAAGAAAATGAAATTTGGACTTTTCCCTCTTCTGGGTATCTTGTTTTCTGTTAGCTTTGCAACTCATGTACTTGAATGTTTGATTGATTGTCTCTGACATCTACAGTTAAAGGAAGGTGTTTGCTGATGATTTTCTTTTGAAAAAGAACAGAGAAGTGTGCTGGAACTTACCCTCTTGAGTTTGAGGTTTTCAGAGCAGGTACAGAGAGATGAATCTAGATTCCTTGAATGGTTTTTCTTTTTCCTGAGAAATTAAATTTTCATCTGATTTGTACTTATTTCTCCCCCTTTTTGTTAATGAGGCAAGTTATTTAGAAACCACAAGAGGGATCTGAGGGATACTTTGTGTTGCTATAGACAGAGGTGACTCAGCTAGAGAAAAAGAATTTGGGAGTCAAATAATTCAGTGCTGTGTCACATAGAGCAGTACATTTCACCTTGACTGTACAAACTTCATACAAAGAGCTTTTGAATTATACTGATGCCTTAGATCCATCACCCCCAGGTCTGGGCAAGGTCTAAGCAAAGGTAACTTTGAAGTTTCCCGGATGATGCTAATATGCATGCTGTAAGTTTTGAGAATCTCTGATAGGGAATTGTGCAGTTTCTTGTTCAAAACCAGGTGGGATAAGCCTAAATGACAGCAGTGCTTTCTGCCAGAATTTGACAGCTGTGTCGGGTGAACTTGTATTCTAGGTGCTGGGGACACTTTTAGGAATGAGACTTGGCTTGTCTCTGCCTTCAGATACTCTTCCTAGTGGGTAGAGACAAATGATAAACCCTCAAACAGGGCTGTGATAAGTGTTCGGATGGAAACATACTGGGTAATTAGGAGTCAAAAGGGCTCTCTAGTGAGCCATTTTTGCAAGATGCAGCTGTAGGAGCAGCTGTATCTAGAGCCAATGGGTTAAATAGAAGGTTATAAGGGCCCAAGACAAGAAGAGTGGTGTGCTAGAGGAACAAAAAAGACCCCACAATCACTTTTATTTCTCTAGGAAAAGAAGTGGCAGGTCATGAGCTATATCCTGCTTGACATTTTTTATAGTTTCCACAAGTCACTCAGTATCTTTTTGCCCAATAGTACACTACAAATGTAACACAAAAAGAAGCATCCTCCAAGAGAAAGGCTACTGTGGGCTCCACTTTATTAGCCAAAAATTACTCTGACAAGAAGTTAGGCAGTCCTACAAGACACAGAGAGAAACCATGAAAAGGGAAAGAAATCTGTTTCATATTTGATATCCAGAGGAAATGGCCTCAATTGTTCAGTCATATCTTATTGTGAATCACTTGAATATGAGCCTATCAGTGTGGCAAAACTGTCTTCATTGTAGAAAATACTCAGTTCTCTGACATACTATTTTGAGGCTTTTACCAACCAACCAAACTTTATGGAAGGTGGTATATTTGTCCAATTTTCTTTAATATTGAAGAAATCTAATATGTGTCTGTATTGAAATTAAATATTTCTATGACTTTCTTTAGAACAAGTAGCATATCCTTTCCTTGAAAAAAGTGACACTGATTTATTTTTAGCAAAACTTTCTGAAGTCCTTCTGTTCTTAAACTAATTTTTTTTCAAATTAACCTATAATTTAAAAAAATTACCCAGAATTAATTTTCGCTAGTTGGCATGTTTTTTCTCATCCTCTGTAAAATAAACCATGGGGTTCAGTGCAAAGAAAATAACTGTAATTGATATACATGTTCAACCAAAGTGTTCATGAATTCCAATAATCCCCAAGTGCTTTTATATAAGATGTGGTAATGTTGTCCTGATAAAACAGGACTGCTTCAAAAGATAATCTTTGTAAGAAAGATAACTCTTCTTAAGAAATCCATATGAACCAAGAAAAAACTTACCCGGTTATAAAAACAAAACAAAAACAAAAAACAAAACAAGACTCTGGTCATTGTTAAAAGATTTGTTTTATTCTAAAACAATAAATGAGTTTTATAAGCTCCTTGTGAAACCTGGCCAATGGAATCATGGAAAGATAGTGACTGAATACAGCCATGGTTATAACTAATGAGGGAAAACAAGTTAAGAAATATTCAGAAAAAATCCCGGTGCAATGTTCTCTTTTGTGAAGCCTAAACAAGACAAGATGGATTTAAATTGTACCAGGATGGGTTTCTTCTTGAAATGAGATGCTTATAATGCCTATAAAACAAACCATTTAATTTGAAAAATACATGTCTACAGCTTCCATTGGTCCTTAGGCAATGTAGTATATAGATCATACATGGTTTTTAAGTACACAAATCACAGTAACTATAAATGAAGGTTAAGTGTTACCAAAATTAGTAAAAATAGTTAATTAGTGGGTATTTATTTGCTTCACAAGATAATTTGCCCTGAGTCCAAAGGGCCATGTTTATCTTGGTATTGTTATATTCTTAAATATTTGTTGAATTAATTCATTTTTTAAATAGCAGCCACATGTAATGCATTTGAATCCCTCCAAACTTGTCTTACATGTAACTTCCTGAGGAGTGCATATATGACCCAAAAGAATCAGAGACAGAGAGAGAGAGTGAGATGCTCAGAGATGTCTTATCAAGGAAAAAATGTAAAACGTCTGTTTCCTAAAGACCTTTTAAGATTAGGACAAGCAACTGTTTATAAAAGCAGAGTAGTGGAAGATTTGAACTGTCAAGAAAGCTCATGCTTTGAAGTATATTCCTGGCTAAAAGTAGGGGATAAACTAAATAAAACTTGAAGAATTTTACATCTGTCCCTGTTTAAATATGCCTGAGTCAAGAATGGCTGCCTGGCTGAACACACCTTTCAGAGGTTGCTATTATCAGCAGCCTCTAAATTTGAAAACAGTGCTGAACAGGCTTTTAAATGATCTTTGGGGTGCTTTAAGCTATAGCTGATAGCCTATATAGCCCTCTTTTCTGTTTGTATGATTAAAAGATTACAGGGGGAAAAGCTGAAGAGCTTTCTAGTAGTATCCCTCATGCCTGTTCTAAAATGAACCTGTGCCCTTCACTGGGTTAAGGAAATCACATGACCCCCAATAGCTAATGTGAAGTTAGTTCTCTCTCCCTCTCTTCTCTCCCCTCTCCTCTCCTCTCCTCCTCTCCTCTCTTCTCCTCCTCTCCTCCTCTCCCCCTTTCCCCTCTCCTCCTCCCCTCCTCCCCTCCTCCCCTCCTCTCCCTCTCCCTCTCCTCTTCTCTTCTTTCTCTCTCCCTCCCTCCCTCCCTCCCTCCCTCTCTTCCTAGTCTTGGACACTGCTGAACCAACTTAATTTCGTTTCATATTTTTTACCTGGAGCGCAAAAGTGAGCTCTTCAAGCTACTATTCACACTGTATAAGAAATCATATTATATTCTGTAATATAATGGGGCATAAAACATGTAAGTTATGAATCTACATAAAATACATACAACTTTAAAAAAGCATATCTTAACGTTTTAAAGTACTTACCATTTGTCTGTGACAGAACATTTTCTTCAGTCCCTCAACTTATGAATGTCAATAAAGAAGAGTGAGAAGATTTTATACACATTTATCAATATTTATTATGTCACATTTAATTTTAATAATTTACTATATATATATATGAATAATTCCTTGTTTTGTAGTCAACACAGAACCCTACCTGGTACGTAGGTATTTGAATGCATGTAAATTAAGTAAATTTTGCCAAAGTCACAAGATTTTGAGCTAAATAGAAGTATAATTGTCACAACAGCAATCTTCAGATTCGAAAAATGTTTTCAATGCTTAACTCACTTGATAATTAAACTATATCTCAACATGTAGGCGTGAGGATTTATTTCTGGACTCTCAGTTTTGTCCCACTGATAGGTGTGTCTATCTTTATGCCAGTATCACTCCCTCTTGATATCTGTAACTTTGTAATAAGTTTTAAGATTAGAAGTGTGAGTCCTTTGATTTTAATCTTTTTCAAGGTAGTTTTGATTAGTTTGTGGCCATCACTTCCGCAGGTCTCACTGAGGTCCCATCTAATCCTTAGTTGCAGTTTTAGGATCTTGATTGTATCCCTTTCCCCCCAAAGTGAAGAGATACTGGAACATATTGGTTCATAGTCTTCAAAACTTACAAGAAATGCCCAATTTTATGTAAATATTTGGAGATATACCTTTTCTGAGGACCTGACCGAAAGTACCTGTGGAAGGAATTCTCCCTTCCAAGGTGCCAAATCAGTTACTAAAAGGTCGTTTTGGAATTGGAAACTAAGGCTGACGAGAGGGATATATACAATAATTAAGAGATATAGGCTTTAGGATCAGATTTTAATGTTTGAATCTTATTTCTGTCACTCAATGATTATGTAACCAGCTCATGAGATGGAGAAAATAATCCCTTTCTCATAGAGTGGTTTGCAATGGTAAAATGAAATAACAGTATAACCCCTTAACACTGTGCTTGGACCTAGTTAAGTTTCAGTAAATGGTGCCTACTGGGTGCACTTGTAGGCTGTTTTGTTCAGAGTGTGGACAACTGTTCCCATGTCCCAGCACAGGTTTTCTCGTGTCCTGAATCATTATGTCTGCAGATAGAAGGTCGTTTTGGTTTGAAAGGCACTGGTAGATATGGAGGCATTTTTAATCCAGAATGGTCTAGAGGAACCGGGAGAGTATTCCTACCACCTGACTCTGGACATTTCATTGCCTGATGAAAACGGCAGGTCACGGTTGCTAGAGTTTGAAGTTGATGGTATTGATTCTTGTTAAATTGCAGAGTAGTATTTGCTGATCTAGCTTCTAAATTCTGGAATTGAGAATCATCTTTTGCAATAACTTTTCCACAACCCATGTATCCAGAAACCTCAGTTACTAAGTTTTTTTAAGTGAAAACCAGTCACTGAGCAGTCAGAATAGATGTCACAAAAACTCATGTCCTTAACTCACAGGAGAATCCCATAGAAAACTCTTACCCAACATCTGAGAGTCTAAACTAATAAATTTTCTGGGTCTAAATCCATAGAACAGAAGCTTCGGAAAAAGAAAAGAAAAGTAAAGATGCTTCCTCCTGTCTCCCCAAAAGGGCTTAGGCAGCAACAGTTCAGGCTATGGGCCTGACTGAGATTTGGAGCCAGGAGAACAAATATAAATAAATAAATAAATAAATAAATAAATAAATAAATAAGAAATAAAGTTGTTAGTAGAAGAATGGAGAAGTGTCACTCCAGTAGTGAGGACACACATACACACACACACATAGAACATTCACTTTTATAGGGGAAAAATATCTATATACTTTTGAAGGCATTCATTGATCATAACAGAATGCAATAATGTTGGTTGATGATAATGATGTTCCTTAATCACTAAGCATAGGCATACCCTGGTGATGTAATGATTAGATCAGTTGCCTCTTAAGGATGGAATGCCAAATAACCCTGAGTTCCAGTCCTGGATTGGATAAGGGGGGTTGGTGGGGGAGGGGGACAACTAATGTGAACAGCTAAGTAAAAATAAAAATGCTGCTTCTTCCTCTCTCTTCCTGCCTGCCTACTTGCCTTCATTCCTGCTTGCACCTTTCCTATTAAAAAAAAACCAAAAAACCCGAAAACCAAAAAACTAAAGTATAAGTAATTTTCAAATGGTTGTATTCAGGAAAACAGTTTTCTTGGAGAGAAAAATTTTGTAAAGTAGCTAATGTTTTCATTTATATAGCCTATAATGCTAGATAAATGATATGCTACTGTCCTTAAATTTGACTCAACAGGCTGATGTTGCAAACTAAAGCTGCATTCAAATAAGTAGTATAAGAAGCTCAGAGATGAACTATTCCTGTGCATTCTTATCCTAGTAGGTAGTTGTTATTAAGTATCCTTGAGGGGAATCAAAGCTGTAATTGTAACTTCTCTCTCTGCAGTTTCCTTCCTGCCCTTTCCATATCTCAGCCAAATAGCGTTGTGTTGATCTACTCTAGAGGGCCTTCATGACGAATAAAAAGAATGAAAATACTTGGCAACTAATTAGCACTCAGTAGACGGCAGCTATTCCATTCTGGTCAGGAATAAAGAAGCACAGTCCCATTGTTCGATGCTTATTTGTGGAACTCCAAAGTCAAGAGATTTCTGTCAACGGGAAGGTGAATGCTTATTGCCCACACTGGATTTGCCCACACGGTGTGTCCATCTCTTATTCTGTTAATCGTTTTAAAGTTTTAATTAGGTATTCAAGCCAGCACAGGGCCTGAAAGATGCAAAGATTTTGGATTTGGAGGCCCTTAGAAAATTTATCTAACCTCTTTAGTTTACAGAAAGGAAAACTGAGGCCCTAGAAAAATTACGAACGAATGTAGGTCACTCAGTTAGTGACCCAGCTAGAGGGAACCCAGGTGTCCCCACGCTTTCGTAGGTCAGTGGTTTTGTTTTCCAGTATGCCTCCTGCTCCCAGAGCAGTGTCAGTCACCCTTCCCTCTTTTCGCTTGTTCTTGCTTTCTCTTCGTAACTGTGCAACTTCCAGTGTGGGCCTGCACCAGACTAGGTTTCATCCCTGGCTGGCTCGCCACCACTTGAAGCACACGCTCTGGCTCTAGATCTCCACTCAGGGCTGGGTATCTGTCGCCGGACGCCTTTTTTCACTGCAGGTGCTAAGCACCTGGACTGAATCGCTGCATCATCGCGGCCGCTCACTCCTCGCTCCCCATCTTACAACACAGGCATGTGTCGCCAGGTGTCAGCGAAAGGTGAACGTGGGTGTGAATCCACGGCCGTTTTTAAACGACCCTTGTCGTTCCCCGGCGGACCGGGCTGGCCGGCATATGTCCAGCGGCCCAGCGTGTGAGTGACCTCGGCGCCGACCCCGCACCGGTCAGCTCGCGGCCGGGACGTGCCCGCCGGGCCTGACGTGGCGGCTGGGCCGCGGGGAGGGGAGAGGCCGCCGCGAGGGCGCGGCCTGACGTGGCGGCTGGAGGGGGGAGCCCGGGCTGCTGCACTGCCCCGCGCTCCGGCCAGAGGGCGCCCGGCCCCCACACTTCCCTGCCCCCGAGGCCGCCTGGGGCTCCAGGAGTAACCGCACCCGCGATTGGGTCGCCGGCGCGGCGGGGCCATGTTGGAGGAGGGCGGCAACCACGCCTCCCACCGTCCTCCGCTCCCGGTCGGGTTGGCGGGTGAGAAGAGCGTAGCGGAGGGCGGGACCCTCCTTTCCTGGTCGCCCGGCGCGGCTGGAGCGGCTGAGGTAGCTGCAGCGGACACAGCCGCCCCTCCGAGCGCGGGCCAATCAGCGGAGCGGGCACAAATATGCAAATGTACGCCGGTGCAGCCGGAGTGCCGCTCGCAGGGGCTGGTGGGGTCGCGTTGGGAGTGAACTGGGCCAATCAGGCGGGTGCGTGGCGGCGCGGGGGAGGCGGTGCCCCTGCACTCCTCCCTCTGCTCCCTCCCAGCACCGCGCTGACAGGGGGGCCTGGCCGCGCCGCCGGTAAGTGCCGTCGCCGCCCGCTGCCCGCCGCCCCAGGCGTGGGGAGGAAGCCTGGGGGGACACCGGCCGCCGCTCAACTGGTGGGGAGAGGCGGGGGCGGGTTCTGTCAGCCGGGTGGTCGCCTGAGGCCGCCCCCGCCCGGCCAGCCGCGCGTGTCAGTCTCGGTCGAGGCGTGGGGCGGCGGGGGCGCCTCAGTCATGGCGAAGCCCGAGACCCAGCGAGCGGCGGTGAGTACGTGCCGGTGCCGCCGCCGCCGCCGCCCGGCCGGCGGGGCTCGGGGCTCGGGGCTCGGGGCTCGGGGCTTGGGGCAGGCCGGGCCGCGCGGCTGCTGCGGGAGGCGAGGGGCCGGCGCCCAGGGACTGACGGGCGCGCGGGGAGGCGGGAGAAGGGGTGCTGCCCGCACGTGCGGCCCAGGCAGCCCGCGGCCCGCCCCGCGCCTGTCATGGCTGCGGGCTGCTGCCCCCGCCTCCCGCCTCCCGCCGGCCCGCAGATCCCGGGGTCGGGACCCGGCCGCCGCGCCTGTTGCGTCGCTGGGAGGTGAGGGCAGGGCGTGGGTGGGCAGGGCCCCCCTCCCCGCCCCGCGAGAGATCGGGGCCTCCCCTTCGACTCCCCTCTCCGGGAGGGTCGGGCTTCCCTCCATCCTGCAGCCTCTTCCCCCGCCCGCCAGTCTCTCGCCTCCGTGACTCATGACAGGGCGTCCCGCGCGAGCGCTGGGTGTCCCCGAGCGCGGGACGCCCCCGGCGCTTTCCCAGGCCTGCCTCCCGGGTTACGACAACGCTGTCTTCCTTGTGATCCTTCGCCCGGAGGGGTAGCCCCGAGGGCCTCCACGTCTGCTGCAGGGGCGGCCCCCGCCGGCCGCTGTGTGCGTCCGGCCCCCGCCGCTACTGCCGCTCTCTGGGGCTCTGGGTGTGGGACGTGATGGGTGGTTCCAGGGCGTGCTTCGCAGACAATCCATCCCAAAGCCTAGCACGACCCTGAAAGTCTGGGTGCTTGCTGGACTGTCGGAGACGTCAGCTCAGAGTGGTTTGTTTCTGTTTGTTCCTTTTTTGGTTTTGTTTTGCTCCCCCGCCCTCGTCTCCCCTCCCCTCCCCGCACTTTTTTTTTTTTTAAAGGAAAATAAAACTTTTCAGAACAAAGTAAACAAGATCTTTTAAATTGTGATATTAACAGGGTTACATTTCTTGGAAGTCTGGGATTTTACACTTACTATGACTTTTACCAATTTGTGTAAATACTTATCCTATTTCCTGTATTAAATAAAGTTTATCTTCATTAATAAAATCACTATTACAATTTTAGTTTCTCGGTTTTGCATGCTGCTTTTCACTTTTTCCTTTTCTCTGCTTCCAAGCTCAAGTTTTACTTAACTAAGACCCTGAACAAAAAAGAGGAATTATTTTGTGTAAAGTTACTCTTCCCAAACTCTGAGCATAATTGTACAGGTACATTTAAAACGAGCCACTAGGTCTACAAACACTTAAATATACAGAGATGAAGTTTAGGAGTGACTACACGTTACAGATAAAAAGGGGTATGTGTGTGTATGTGCGCGTGTGCAATGCAAAAGGGTAATCATAGTGTTTTCTGTTGGATTTATAGAACTTTTGTTTAAATGGGACTTTTTGTTAATAGGAAGCACAGAAGTTTCCATATGATAGATATTTGATAAATATTTATTAAATGAAAAACATCTGTTGCTCAAAGCACGTTTAGCCAATGTTTTGTATCTTCCAAGACTTATTTCTGGTGCTATACCAATTCACTTTAAATAGTTCTAGCGTACTGCAAAGTGTTGGCAGGTTTCAGTCCTTGGGGGAATTTTCTATAAACTACAGGTCATATAATACAGACTGGAAATGCCCCGGGGAAAAAAAGAAAAGTAGTTGTCTCCTAGATCTGGTTAAGGTCTCTTTGTCATCTTTGAGCAGTTTTAGGAGAGTAGATATTGTAGAATTAAAAAACAAAAAACCTAACCACTGATTAACTAGAAGATGCTACCCCTTAACATAGGAATCAGCATTAGAGGGGAAAAGCATTCTACTGGTTTAACTAGTAATGCCTTCTTGATTTGGAAGATGATTGTAGAGAATCAGAACTTTGTCACTTTTTGTACTGTGTCGAGTTTCTTAACCTCTGTGAACCTTAGTTTTTTTCCCACTTTACAACTGTGAGCCTAAGTAGCCAGCGAGACCTGTCCTCTGAAATGTAAAAATCATACTTGAATTTAAGTGTTAGAAAAGGCAGTTTTTTCTTTTAAAAAAATAGCAGTACACATTGACCTTGACTGAAAAAGAACATCTTTAAAAGAATAACTTCTCGTGAGCAAGTTTGGATAAAAATAGGAAAGCAAATTTATGGCAAAAACACATGACAAGTTTAATGAAATCATAGGATTTTCAACTTGGATTTTCTTAATAAACAACTTGAAAACCTTTTTCTAAACTGAAGACCTTCTTTCAGGAATTCAACTAGACCTTGGTATTTTATCTATGGGAACAAGATAGAACTGAGGAAGCGGCTTACAGTGTAAATTTAAGAGGCAGGAACTGAAGTAGTAGTACAGATTTAGAAGTAAAAATCTATTGAGACTTCTGTCAGTAGCAAAATTAAAATGCTTGTGCATGTGAACATTTCAGCCTTTCTAAAGGCTTAGTCATTGAAGTAAATGTGGTAGAAGAGAAAGTCAACTAAAGACTTTGACAAGGAGAAAAAAAATTCTAGAGGTTCAAGTCTATAAAGGAAAAATAAATCTGACCAAAATTAAGATGTGCTAGGGAAATCTCATTGAGTTTCAGTTTAATGAATAAAGAACATAGGTAAGAACCTGAAAAATTGCGGCGGTTGGTCAGAGTGAAACAATTACGAAAACTATGAGAGCATGTTAAAAATGTTTAAAAAAAACTTCAAGCCAAAGACCGGAGTCAGGCAAGATTTATGGACATGGAGATGATGGAATGATTTTATTTAACCTTTTAAATATTTCACAGTTGTGGTCTTAACAAGAATACATGTTTTAATACCATAGAGATTTCTTGCATGATTTAATATTTAGTTTTCTGACACCTATTTACTTTGTAGATGTAAGTTGCCACATTCCAGTTTTACAACTAGCTTCTAATACTTTGTATCTCTTCTTGCTTCCTTTTTGGTCTTCACTCCCATGCTGAATTTTACCAGTCTGTGAGTACTCGGGTCAAATTCCTGGGTGACTAAAGTCATTTTTTGTCATCGTACCCTTTAGCGTTTTCTCCTTCCCTTGAGATTATTGTCTCACTTACTTGATGTGCACAACCTCATGATATTCCCTCTACTGTATAACCTATTGTTTAACAGAAGCATTTTAATTTGTTTTGGTTGTTCCCCTGGTCTTGGACCTGGGTCCTTGGACTTTACATAGTCTTTGCCCTAGGCACCTGCTTAGCACCTAAGCCGACACTGCCCTATTAAGTTTTTAGAAATGCTTTGCTTTTCCCTTTTAGAAACAGATAGAAAGCTGATTCAAGTGGGAGACCTAGAAAAGGGGAGGCCACTTTATTTATTCTCTGGATCCAAGTAATTTGCATCCATTCATTCATTAAACAGATTTATTAAGTTCCCTTATTTGGTGAATATTAAAGGATTCCTCCCTTTGTTAAATCTGCATTTGATTAGTGGTAGCTTAATGAACAAATAATACAAATGTAAAATTCCTACTTGTGATGGAATCAATAAAGGAAGAGCATAGAATGCTAGGAAAGAAAAACGGAGGATTTTAGATTATGTTGGCCAGAGAAAGTGGTGATATTTAAGTTAAGAAATAAAAAATAAGCCAGTCAGGAAGAGAAATATTTGAAGGCAAGGAAGAGTAATATTTTGTAAATAAATGAAGTTCAGGATGGCAGAAGTTTAACAGTAGAAAACCATGCAAGATTAAATGAGAGAGAACTGATCATAGAGGGCCTTGCAGGGCATGTTAAAGACTTGTATTTTACTGAGGACATTGTAGTCATTGAAGATTTTGAAGTGGAGAATATGCTTTAATTTTAACAATATCGCTTTGCTTAAGAATGGATTGGAGAAAAACAAAATGAAAACAAAAATAACTAAAATACTACATACAGCTCAGGTAAGACATGGTAATTGGAACTAGGGTATCTGTAAGGATGAAAGAAAGGAAAATTATATATATATAATATTTATGTACATTTATATATGTGTGTATATACACACACACATATATATACACACACACATATATATATACATAGAGGAGTTGAGAGTGACAGAGGAGTTAACAGCTTCATGATGGAATGGATGATAAAGGAAAGATGTCAAAAATGACTTCCAGGTTCCTACCTTGTGGAATTAGATAGATGGTGGTAAAGTCTGCTGAGATGAACAGTATGAAGGGAAAAGGTCTGGCAAGAAACAAAGTTTTGAACACCATCTCCAGGCAAGTACTTCTGAAGGTAGTAGGGACTGCCTTTATCTGAATGATGCCTCAATCAGGACGGATGTAGTTGTGTGTGACACCATATTAATATATATACTCAAAGTGTGTGTTTTGTGAGTAATGAACAAGCTTTATATTTATGTCAGAAAATAAAGGTAGCTGAAATCGCATTAACAATATTCTTCAGTTTTTGAAACTTTGTGAATATTAATACAGGTTATGATTTTTGAGACAAAAATTAACTTGAATATAGCATTTTGTGGGTTTATATATTATTCGGTGATGGTACAAAAATGTAAAAATCTTGTAGTCTTGATATTCTCAGGACAGTAACACTCTTTAACATTATTAGCTTGTAGGCAGCCTAATATTAAATTTATCATTTTTTATAAGGTTTCTGGTGCTTATGAGTAAAAATTATAGCTCAAGTCATTAGTAGCTAGTACTTATCACAAAACTGTAAAGTTTTTTTATAATTTGTCATTATCTAGTGAAATTAACCTAGTTAATGCTGTTTTCATTATACTTTCACAAAATTTTTGAACTACTAATTTTAAACATTATTACTGCTACAAAGAAACAGGGTTTGAAACTCTCCGAAAAGATTATTTTTCTTTTCTATTGGTCATTTCAGTTTAGTTTACCTGACTAAGCAGCAGTAGTATAAAGTATAATAAATTTTATGTTGAAAATCAATGGCTAGTCTTCTGAAAGATAGCTGCTAATATATCTTGTTAGTTCTTTTATAAGAAGAAAGTAAAAGAATAACTGTTAGGTTTCAGGTTTCATATATTTTACTTAAATTTATTTTATCTTAAAATTTTGTACTTTATCACAGATTGAGTAAATATTTTTTTTAAGAAAAGGTACAGGCAGGAATGAAGGTGAGCAGTCAGGCAGACAGGCAGAAAGAGAGAGGATACAGAAGCACTTTATTTATTTCATTGAGTTCACCCAGTCCTGGTCAATGAACCCTGGCTGTATGTGGATTAATACCCAGGGACGAGTGTAATACCTGAGCCACCAGAGAACACTAACTCTGTCTTTTCTTGGTCCTTAAAAAAAGTGTTTAATTTTTAAAATAGAGTGAGTAATACACCATTTTCGGAGATGTGATTTGCAAAGAATGACAAAGTATGTTATCTATAACTTAAATTTTTTAGTCAATGTGAATTTGATAGCTGTTAGGTAAAATATACTTATTACTTTGGAATAAGGGCCTGGGGAATGAGGGGGAAAATATCATAAGGATCTATATTATTCCTGAGATGATAAAAATGTGTCAGAAGTAACCACAGTTCACAGGACTACTGGTAGGGTATACATCGTTATGTAAATAGAGACACAAACTATTATTTACTACTATGCTTTCATTAGAAAATATCCAGAGACTCCCAGGAGGGCACTGAGATGCTATATGATCTCATTAAATTAGTGGGAAATTGAATTTTGTATCTTTATATCAAGAAAAAAAATCTTTAGACATAATGTAAAGAAAATTATTCCCAGAAACATGGAATTGAGTTTTCATTTGGAAATACATTCAAGGACTTGAACATGAAATCACATTTTGGAGACTTGAGGAAGAGTGTCAACATTTCACTGAATTTGAAATTCCAGAATAAGTGGATTTGGTAGGAATGAAATCACTGTGCAGAACTGTGTAGCTAGTAAACTACTTTAAATCAGTGTGAAAAGCAAGGAAAACTATAGGAAAGAAATGTCAAGATAGTATTGTTCATAGAAGCTAAGAAAATTCCAGAAGGCCAAGGGATTAATTGTACTGAGTTCAGAAAACACTTAAACAGCTTTTATGGGCCAAACCAGAGGATAACTGAGATAAACAAGTCATGGACTTTGATCTTCAAGCCCTTGTCCTAAATAGAATATCATAGATAGGAATGCATAGACCCATTGAAGGCTTCATATAGAAACCATTTGAATTAGCTTTTATTGTCACTTTGGATAGTGATGGCAAGAGTTTCTTAGTGATAGTGACTGAGAGAATATTTGGATTTTTCTAGGGAAGTTTTAGTCACCTGTGAAAGTATAGTTGTAGTAATTTTATGGGGGCAGAAACCAAAGTAAAAGAGGTTAACAGATGTGGATATTTGAAAAATGGAGGCAGTGGATCACTTATTTTCAATATTTGTCATTGAATGGAAGACTAGAAATAGGATTCTTTTGTTTGTACATTTTTATTAAGGTAGCAGAGATCTGATGATGCCTAAACTTAAAAAGGGAGCAGGCAATTGCAAGATGATTAAAGATCCTTGAGAGAAATAGAATGTGTGGATGTAAGTCCCTTTGAAAGTTTAAGTTGGAAAGGTATTAGGTTAGAGATGAAAGATGTGTCTTTGGAGCAATGTCTTACTTCCTTTTCTGAGAATAACTGGGAAAAAAAAGTTGATGGATATAAAGACAGATGTGAGTTTCTGAAAGATAATTGGTGAATTTTAAGTAAAAAAAAACTCAAAAGACTTAAGAGGCAAAATTGCCCTTGGGTGAGAATGGGGAAATTAGAATGAAGGCTTGAGAGAAAAAAAAAATAGCTGCAAAGAAATAACCTGGAAGGATAGGACATGAATTTAAAAGATTTCTTAGCAAAGCAAGGACCACATTGAAAGTAAAGGTTAAGTGGGTGGAGAGCATTTAAAGGTGATGAGAGGACAGGATTGGAGATGATTAGCAAAAGAATCTGAAGCTGTCCAAAGAAGACTGTCTTAGGAGGGTTTGAATGACTGTAGTAGACGTGGGAGATCAGAAATGAGGCGACAGGTCTGAGGGGGAAGCCTGCATTTATTAAGCATTCCTTAAGGAGTTCTGATTGTGTTTCCAAACCCCTCAACAACCCTGCAAGTTTTAAATGGTTGCTTGGTTCTTGGGGGGCTTTTTGTTCTTTGTTTTTTATTGAGGTAGCTTTGATTTACAAAATAATGTCAATTTAGAGAGCAGGTTTGCTATTCATTAAATATATGATAATATCATGCCCACCACCAAATTTTCAATAGTCCCCCCCCCACTCTCCATCAGTGGGTCTCAGTTTTTAGTGTATTTTAAACTTTGGAAAGTTCTGCAGTTGAATTCTTTTTAATATTGATATTTATTTGTCTTTATATATTTATACTTAATTTGGCTATTGGTATGATTGATCTTCAGAACTGCTTCAGCTAAACAATTTGACTTGTCTCAGTAACAACTGGGGAACTTGTGTCTGCTTTCAGTATCAGCCAAAATTTTGAATTTTCAATCAGCTTTTACAAAGAGTGAAGATGAGATTGTGTTGTAAAGATTTCCCTTCCTGTGAGATGCAAAGTAAGACTAAATTAAATGTGAATGCCAACAAAATAAGTAATTGAATTTAGTAAATGGCTATCTGCAAGCATTAGATGAGTGCTATTTAGATTAGAAGTTTTCAGTTCTTCCAAACCAAGGAATCCTTTGTTTTTTAAAAATTCTACTTGAAAGCTCAATCTGTAAAATAAATAAAAGCAGAATATCCTGGGTGAAGTCTTTGATTTGAGAGGAAATGGGGGAAAGGCTGGTCTAAAACCCTTTCTTCCTTTCAGTGGCTAAAGAATACCCAGCACTCCAAGAAGCACAGTTTGAAAACACAGTATTTTACAGTTATTTATGTGGATTATTTTACAATAGTTCTATGTTATCAGTACTATTACAATCCCCATTTTACAGATAAATAAACTGAACTTCAAAATATTTAAGTGACTTGCCTAAGATAGCATAGATAAGTAATGAAGCCAAAATTCTAACCTTACCAGCCTGTTTTCAAAGTCTTTACTTTTAGCTTGCTATATCTTCTTGTAAAAATCAGTGAAAGTAGACTTCATGGACTGGAGGGATAGCTGGAAATTAAACTTTAAATTAGGTTACTTTTTCTATTTTTTTTTCAACCACAATAGAATTCTTTTATTGTAAAAGAGGAGTCTCAGCAATAAAGGGGTGGGGCAGCTCAGAGGGCAGGGTGCTAGATTCAGCTATGCCACAAACCTCCCCAGTGGCACAGTGTCCAAGCTCTCTGCACTGGGGAGCAGGTTTGTCATGATCCAGTAAACTGCATTTCAAGGGGCATTCTGTTTTACATCTGGTAAAATCTACATACAGCATTTACTATTTTGACCATTTTTCTTAAGTGTAAAATTGAGTGTGGCATTCTTGAAGTCATAAAAATGATATATTATTGCTTAGAAGAATGCTTTTGTATTACCTAAAAAGATACAGGGGTTTTGTTTTGTTTTAGGCTATGACTATTGAATTCTTAAAAGTGTTTGAGTATTATGTTCCAGGAATTAATACTGGTAGATGTTAGGGATAGGAAGATGACTGAGTCAATGTCTGCAATCATTTTGTTTAATAGTGAAGATAGACAAGTAGATTTAGAATGATCACTGTGTTTTTGTTCATACGCATGCATGCAGCCGTGCATTTGATTCTTTAGGTATAGTAAAGGTTAAGTTTAATTTCAAAGGCATTGCTTATCAAATGGGGGAAGCTGAGCTTTAGCAGGTGATGTAAGCGTAGAGAACTTCTGTTCATATTAATGGAGGTGTGAAAAAGTTTGATGAATTCAAGGAAGCTTTTATAGTGATTGAAGAATGGATTATATTTAGGGTAATGGAAAAAATAGTGGTGGAGGGGCATTAATATATTTAGAAAGTATGTATTTTGGAAGGGTAAAAATAAATTTAAGCATGATGAAATTGTTGATTAGTGTAATATTTTTAAAAATGAGTTAGAAATTAAATATGATTAGATGTAATAGACACTTGGATCTTAATAGTTTTTCAGTAAGTCGACATAGAATATTGATATGTGTTCCTATCTGCTACAAGTAAATAAGGGGGAAATTCATATTTAGCTCCTACTGTGTGTAGGACTTTGAATATTTTCTTCTAAACCCTCCAACAATCTTGTGAATGTAGATGGTCAGATGAGGAAACCTACTGACAGGTCCAAGAAGTGCTCAGCATTACAGAGCTTAGAGGAAACAGTCTTGCTGAATGCAGGCTCATTTTGCGCACTGCTCGCAGGTATAGACCAGCTCTTCTGACCAGCTACAACCTTTTGCTTATTCGGGTTTCCTTGATGTTCTGGGAGACAATTCTGAAGAATGTGATTCATCTTTACTCTTTAGTTAGCAACTTTTGACTGGCTACAGCAACTAGAATTTGAGCCCTCACTTGAGGTCCTTCAACTATGCCATTACTGACTAGTATTTGGCATTTATTTTTCTAATTGACTAGTCTAATTTATTTTATAATTAATCAGTTGCGTATATACATAATGTAGTTAGATGATGCTGAAATGTCTCTATGATACATAGAGCAGAGTTAAAAGATGGGATTCAATAGAGTAGATATAAATATAGAGATTAGAATATTTGACATTAAAGCCTCTTATGTAGACTTCTGTAGTGATTTTGTATATTATACATTAATAAGAGCATAAGGATTTGTTAATTCACTATTGAAAGTAGTTTAGTAGGAGTCTTTCTGGATAGCTAATAAAATTGGTTCATTTTTCTGTTAGGTTCTAATTTTGCTAGTACTTATGTTAAGTGATAGTCATATTAACTTGGAAAAAAATTTAATGATAGCAACGATGATACTAATATACTAAATATAGTCGTGTTCTTTAACAATTTTTTGAAAGAATTTTAGGTGTGTAATGTTATTGCTGATGTCTTCAAGGAAAAAGTTATATACTCTTTAAATTAACTTTAATATTAAAGTTAAATCTCAGATAGGCTTTTATATTAGAATATGAAGGTATGACCTGGTGGAGTAGGGTATGTCTGCTGCCTCTGGCTAAGTGTGTCCACATTCTTATCAAGGATGGGGGTTCATACCCCTGGGAACAAACAAGATGAACAACTAAATAAAGATAAATAAAAATGTAAAAAAAAAAAAAAAAATGGAGCCCACTACATCTTCCTTGAACATATTCCTTAATAGAGATTTTAAGCTCTTTTTTTTTTTTTTTTTCCTGATGGAGCTTATTTTTAGGTTGATTTGGATAGGTAGGTATTTTTAAAATTCTTTTCTTGGAAGTCCATAGAATTTTTAAACATTTGTGAACATGTGAATAGAAAATAAATCAAAATATGCAGTGTTGTGTTGTAAGATACCTGTCTTATAAGCATCCAGTCAGAACCTATCACCGATGAGGAAACTGAGGACCAGGGGGTTCTATGTGCTTTCACACATTTAGTTAGTACCTAAAGATTGGAATTTTGGTCTCCTGATAAGGGGAAAACATACTGAAAGGTTTTAGTGTATAATTTGGAGTAATGAAAGTTCTCATTTGTATCTTTTTAGCCTATTTTGATAATATCTGTTTAGGCTTTATGAGTTACTCTTATGCAAATTAAGAAGGGCCCATTTAATGCCCATATTATAGGATTGCTTTCAGAAAACTTTGGTTAGAAATTTTCTAAGTAGTTTAATGCTGGAAATTGTATCACAGTTTGGAATTTTTTATCCAGACACCTTTTACTCTTGTCATGAATTATTAATTATTATTAAGTATACTACCAAAGGGTGGATTTTTTAGCATGTCATTCATTCTTCATTAAATATAACTTATAGCATACAAAAAAAATTTAATGGTCTATAACATACATGTAGTGGAATATTATTCAGCCTTTAAAAGGAAGGAAATACTGCCATGCTCCAGCATGAATGAACCTGGAGGATGTTATGCTAAGTCAAATGTGCCAGTCACAAAAATATGCTGTATGATTCTTATATGAGATATCTAGAGTAGTCAAATTTATAGAAATAGTAAGTAGAGTGGGGGGTTGCCAGCAATAGGGAGAGGAAGGGCAAGGGGTAAGGTTTTCAAATTTGCAAGATAAAGTTCTACAGATTGGTTGCACAACAATCTAAGTATGCTTGCGATTACTGAAATATACAATAAAAATAGCTAGGATGGTAGATTTTGTTATGTACATCTTATTAGAATTAAAAACAAACACATTTTTAGATGGTCCAAGCAGCCATTAAAACAAAATTTTAAGAACATAAAAGAAAGTTTTGTTTGTATGTTCCATGAAGTATTTATTGACTCCTTACTATGCGAAATATATTGTTTAATAGGTACTAGGGATACATCAAATAACAAGTTGTGAACTTAAATTTTATGGGGAGGCATAGACTTTAAACAAGATGAATATTTAAAATATGTGGAATGTTGACCACTACTAAGGCACAATAATTAATCAGGGAAGCAGAATTTTGAATGTCAGATGGGAAATTGTGGTCAGGAAAGGCCTCACTAAGAAAGTTACTTTTGAGAAAACAACTGAATGTGCTAAGAATGTGTACTGAGCAAGTGCAAAAGCCTTGAGGAAAGAACATGCTGCCCCACGGTAGCATGAAATATGCCATTTTAGCTATTAAGCATAAATTTCAGTGGCACTGTTTCCATTCATGGTGTGATCAATTTCTAATTTTTTCATCATCTCAAGCAAGTTCCTTAAGAAACAGTTCCCTACTTTCCCCCCTCCCACTCTAATTTTTCTGGCTCTATTTGCCTATTCTAGATATTTCATGTGAGAGGATTCATGCAGTAGCTTTCCTTTTTTAATATATCTGCTTATTATAGTTAACATAGTAATTTCAAGGTTCATTTATAAGATAGCATGTACCTAAACTATCCCTTTTTTATAGTTGAATTATATAGTTGACTTATATATTAAGTATTATACATTATATGTATACATATCCTAGATTTTGTTCATCTGTTGATACATTTGGATTGTTTTCAACTTTTGGATATTGTAAACTATGAATTGGCATATAAATATCTGTTTGAATCCCTGTTTTTGATTCTTTTTTTGTGTATAGCATATACCTAGGAGTAGAATTGCTAACTTATATGGTGATTTTCTATGTGATTTTGATTTGCACTCCCCTAATAACTGATGTTGAATATTTTTTCTTGTGTTTATTGGCCATTTCTATATCTTCTTTGGAGAAATGTCTGTAGAAGCCCTTTCTCATTTTTATATTGGGTTGTCTTTATAGTATTGAGTTACAGGAATTCTTTCAAAATACTGGATATTAAACCTTTATCACATATATGACTTACAAATATTTTCTCCCTTTTGGTGCATTGTCTTCACTCTTGATAGTGTCTTTTAATGCACATGATTTTAGTTTGTACAAAGTCCCATTTATCTACTTTTTTCTTTTTTTACTTTCGGTATGTTTAAAAAGCAATTGTTTAATCCAAAGTCATAAAGATTTGTGCCTGTTTTTCCTTCTAAGAGTTTTATAGTTTTAGCTCTTAAATTTAGATCTTTGACCCATTTGATTTAATTTTTTAATATGGTGTAAAGGTTCGTCTGCATTCTTTTGCACAGTAGCTTTTCCATCATCCTTTGTGGAAGAGACAGTACCTTTTTCCCCCACTGAATGGTCTTAGCACTCTGTCAAACGTCAATTGACTTTGAATGTGAGGGCTTATTTCTTAGTTTTCAATTCTATTCTATTGGTCTATATGTCTATCCTTGCCTGACCAGTGTCTTGATAACTTGTTTGCATGACTATGAGAATGATGTGGTAGAATGAGAAAAACAGACTCAACAGAAAGAGTTAGTGAGTGTTGTAATGTCCTTGAGCAGGTAGGAGTGGAGCATGAAAGAGAATATTAACTTTAATCCTTGTCCTGTTCAAGGAACCCAAACATTTGTCAAATTAAAAATATCTGAAGCAGTGGTGGGTTGGTTTTTTTTTTTTAAAGCACTGTCTTCTGTGATTTCATTTGTGATATGGTTAGGGAAGTTGATCAGAAAATACTTTAGCTTGTGAGTAGGAGCCAAAGTTAAGGTCCTAAGGAAGGGGAAAATAGGTCTAGGAGTGAAGATAAAATCTTTAATAAAAAAAGAAAACCCAGAATGGGTTAGCACATTTTAATATGTACTATATCACTTGTTATATCAAGTATATATAGGATGACAAAGGGTTTTTTCCTGATTCTTTGCTTTTTGTTTTTCTTTAGGTCTAATAAGAAGGAACCTTGCAAATTAGAATACACAGCCCCTAGAATTTATCATTTTTGATAGAAATCAGTAACGGTCATTTTCATTTTACTTTTTATTCAAGTTAAAGATTTTTATTGATTAAAATGACCACAGTAACTTACTTTCAGAAGCATTTTTCTTGAATCACTTAAAAATATTTACTTTTGGTGCACCTTGATGGAGTAGGGGTTGGGCACAGTTCACATACATCCCAAGATCCCAGGTTTGTGTCCTGGGACTGGCTGAGATAGCCAGGATAAACATCTAAATAAAATTAGATAAAGTACTTATTTTAAAAAAATTTGCTCTTAACATGCCCTGGTGGAGCAACAGTTAGGTCAGTCACCTTCAAAGGATGCAAGCCAGGTACCCCTGGGTTCTAGTTGGTGGGTTGGGCAGGGTAGGGTGAGAACAACCAATGTGAATAACTAAAATGTAAATAAAATTAAGAACAATGCTTCTTCCTCCTCTCTCTTCCTGCCTTTCTGCTTACTTGTGTTCATTCCTGCCTGCACCTTTTCTTTTTAAAAAAAGTTTTTACGGTTAAGTTCTTTATTAATAATTTTACAAGGTGCCCTCTGGTGGAGTAGTGGTTTGGTGTACCACCTGTCTGATGCAGTCCACGTACATCCTAAGGATCCAGGTTTGTTTCTGGAGCCAGGGAAGAAACAAAATGAACAACTGAATCAAAAATAGATAAAAATGCTTCTTCCTTCCCTTTTCTTCCTGCCTGACTGCCTGCTTGCCTTCATTCCTCCCTGTACCTTATCCTTTAAAAAGAAAATTCCAAGAGTATAATTTCTATTTGGTATGTCGAGTTTATTTTAACATTGTCATACTTTCAGAGTTACATCAGGCAGATATAATACTATGAGACAACTAATAGACTTCTACTTGACAGATTTTTTTTAATTTGCATGCTTTATTTCTAAGAAATATCTACCTTGCAAACACCTGGCAAGTAAAATTGATCATTAAGTTAAAGAAAATAAAGTCTTAATTGACCACTATAACCTTCCTTTTCTAATTGATATAACAGAAAATTAGAAGATTAAGTAACTTTTCTCATGTAGTTTTTTTCTTTGTAAAATAGCTTTATTGAGTCAAATTCAGATACTGTCATTCATCCACAGTACATAATTCAGTGACTTGCAGTATATCCACATATTTGTGTATCAGCACAGCTATTTTAGAACATTTTCATCACCTCACAAAGAACTCCTATAACTGTCTTCTACACTCACCAATTCCTACACCCTACTTCGGCTACCACCAATCTGCTTTCTGTCTATAGAGATATCTAGTCTTGATATGTCTTGTAAATGGAATTGTGTAATATTTATTTCTTTATGAATAGCTTCTTTTAATTCACATGTTTTCAAAATTCTTCAATGTTTTAGCATGTATCAATGCTTTTTATTGCTAAATAGTATTCCATCACATCAGTATACTACATTTTTAAAAACTCATTCACTTGTTGGTGAACATTTGGATTTGTTTCCTCTTTTCAGAGATTGTGAAATAATGATGCAGTAGACACTGGTACATGAGTATGAGTCCCTGCTTTCAGAAATTACTGCATCTTATGATTTGAGGAACTGTCAGATGGTTTTTCAAGTGTCTGCATTCCCACTGACAGTATATGAAAGTTCCAACATCCATGTCTTCACTAATATTTGTTATATTTTTATTTTGTTTTTGTTGTTTTTCTGTTTTTCTTTTGCTTGTGAAGTGATAACTCACTATAGTTTTGAAGGATAATGATATCCCTTAAAGGATAATGATATTGAGTATCTTTTCATGTGCTTGTTGGCCATTTGTATATCTTTGGAGAAATGTCTATACAGAGTCTTTGTCGGTGTTTTTATTGGGTTGTCATTAAGTTGCAGTAGCTTTTTAAAAAATATGTATTTTAGCTGCAAGTTCCTTAGCAGGTACGTGATGTATAAAGATTTTCTCCCACTGTCACCTTATTTAAGTCCATTCCCCCCATTTGTCTCTTGCATTGATTTTTCACTTGATGGTATCTTTTGAAGCACAAAAAGTATTAATGTTGATGATTTGCCCATTTTTTTTCCTATCAAAACTATTTTATTTTTACTTAAGTAAAAACTTATAGTACCTATCCAGTTTGGCAAGAATATTTTCTGAGACCTATTATATTTTTCTTATACATTCTATAATAGAGTAATAATCCAATAGTTATAAGTTAATATATTCTTTCTAATAGATCTATTTGTTTTTCTAAAGCTATGTTAAGAATGTATATTTAGAGAGTTAACTATTATTTACAGTTTTTTCTATGCTTAATTGGTGCCTTGTGAATAATTTTTCATTCTATAATTGAAGTGACTCTGACCTAAGGTTTTTAATTGTTTTTTATTTTTTAAAGAAAAGGTGCAGGTAGGAATGAAGGTGAATGAGCAGGCAGGCAGGAAGAGAGAGGAGAAAGAAATGTTTTAGTTTTATTTAGTTGTTCATATTGGTTGTTCCGCTGTGGACCCAAGACATGAACCCTGGTCCTTGGGAACTGTGCTCCTTCTTCACTGGTGGCTGACCTCCCTGCTACTCCTCCAGGGCATGCCTGTGACCTATGTTTTCATCATCTTGAACTTAACCTTCCTAATGTTGCATTTCATACTCTCTTATTTGGATTAATTTTCCCCTAGTTTATTAGGATTATTTTGAAATATGTTTTAATTCCTGATATTTTTTGCAATTTTATATAATTTTACATCTTAAGATTTGAGGAAAACACCTTGCAATTAAAGATATAATTGTGATTGATCTATTTGCCTATAAGCCTTGTTGAACACTAATAAATAACTTTGGAATACTGTATTAATGTCAGGATTCATAAACTCTCAAGATCAGAGGAATTATCCAGTCAGACATACTAGACTCCTTACAGTATCTTTATTGAGGTCTTTCCTTAGACTGTTTTACAGTTGAATATGTAACTTTAGTAATAAGGAACTTCTTATCTTTGTCTGTGAGCAACTCTGTTTCAAATTTTCTTCTTTAACTGAGTCAAAGTAATTTTCCTTATAGTTTTTTGGTCTACCGTTTCCAGATCTGTCATTTCGGGATCTTAAAAAATAACATAAGTAATAAAATGGAAAATGAACAACAGGACATGTTAGAAAGATAAGTAGATTGGCCTTAGATTGTAGGAAATATGGAGAGGTGAGGGCCTGGTGAATGGAGAAGAATGTTGAAGGACTTACATTTAACTTGAATATTTATATGGCTGGCATTAGGGAGCTGTCAAAGGGTTTCCATTGGAAAGTGACCTGATCAAATCTGTGGTTTACAAAACGTTACTCTGCTCACAATTTTGGTGATAGGTTAAAATGGGGAAATACTTTTGGGAGAAAGGTTAACCCAATAAATATAATTTGCTAAATAAAGCATGTAGGAAGAAGAGGCAGATTTTAGAGGAAAGAAAATTAGTTCAGCTTTGAACCTATGGAGTTTCTATCTGTGGGAGTAGTTCAGGAGGTAGCTGGAAAAAGTTGTTAGTGTGTAGATGTTAGAGAATGAGCTTACCCAGGGAGAACAGCAGGAATGAGAAGGGAAGAGGACTGAGGAGAGAGAAACTTTGAGAAGTATAGTTTCAAATAACTTCACAAATCCCTTGCTTGCTATTTTTTGAATATGTCTCATTTTTTTCTACATTCTGATTTAAATGAGATGCTTGGGATTGACCATAATATCTAGATTCAGTCTGACCAGAATAAATGAATTTAACATTTTGACTAACCAGAATCCTGTATGAACTCTAGAAATGAAATAGCATTATCTACATCTGGGGGAAAAAAAAAAACAAAAAAACAACACCTGTTGGAATTTTTATTGAGACTACATTAATTTCAGAGAGTATATAGAGAGTTCATAGTTTTGTGATTCTGAGTTTTCTATCCAAGTCATGGTATATAAAGAATTTGAATTGGCTGCCAATATTTAAAAATTAAAAACAACAAATAACTGAAACTGGTTGGCTTTTGTCCTTTTTATTTTTTAGCTCACCTTAGTCCTCTCCTGGCCAGCCTCATTCATTCATGTCACCTTCCAGGCCTCTGTAGAATTTGCAGCTAGAATGTACTTGCACACTTGGTATCTTCACTAAAAGCATCAGCCTATAGTTACAAAATATTAAACTTGATCCATGACTCCTTTATCTTAAGATTCTTTTGTATCTTAGTTTTATTAACTAATTCATTAATCCTGTCTAAACTTAAAATCTCTTTGTTAAATACACTTGCTATCCTTTCATTCAAGTCTGATAAGTATTAAACCAAATAGGCTGAGTATAGAAGTTCTTCAGTATACTATTAGAAAATTGAGTAATACTATTTGAGTGTGATTATTCAGCTATTCATTAGTATATTGTCACATAATTTTGCTAGCATTCAGTTAGTAAACCTTGTCAGATTCTATATTTTGCACCATGCATGTATTAGAGCCCTGTGGGAACCCTAAGGAAATGAATAATTTGGCATCAGTAGTTGAAGGTTTATTTCTTTAAACATTAAACCTTTTATTATAGCCCTTTTAGATTTTTTTACATTTCAGTAACTGGGTCTTCTTTGTCTAGGTTTGAAAAGAGAAGCTTTAGGGGAGACATAGGTCTTCAAGAATTTAAAGGTTTGTCACAGATTTATTTTAAACAATCTTAAAATAGGTGACTAAGAAAGCAGGAGGAAATTGACTTGATGTAAAGAATTTTTTAACAGGTATTCAAGCATAGTTTGAATGCCTTACCAGGAATTTTTCTAGTTCACAGGCATTTTTTTTTTTTTAATAAATAAATGGTGAACTCAAGTTCACTGGCTTTTTATTTTGCAAAGTAAGAATATTTTTTAAAAATAACCAATATCCCCTGTCATCATCATTTTATCTTTTAAAAAAAAAAATGTTTCTGGATGTAGCACAATTGTTTCTGTTCCTTGTCTTCAAAAGAGTTGCTATTTTCTATTTAAAGATAGCTAGAAATGTTAATAGCTACCAGCGATAGTAATTTCACCATAGTAAAAATATTAGGCAATGTTAATAAGTCAGAGAAGACATTTTAATCTGTCGATTTGCTCCATATTACCTCAAGGATAAAAATCCAGATTTCTTGAAATGATCAGTAAAAATCCTGGGTAGCTAGCGTCTGTGCATCTCTATTTGGTTAATATTATGCTCTGACTTTGAATAGTTCCTAAAATGCGTGTCTTGTCTCACTTCTGAACTTTTCTTTAATGCTTCCTATGTGCAAGTTTTAGGTACAATAATAGATTGAGGGAATTGTAAAATACCTGTATCCTGCCCTCATAAGAGTTACAGCTTACCCATAGGCAGTTTATTACCTTTATTTAGAACTTTATAATTCATCTTTGACTGGAGTGCAGTTAATAGTTTGTGTTCGTTTTATTGTTTGTTTTTGTTTTCTTATACATGAAAACAAAAAGTATGAGATCTTCTCAAAGTCATTCAAAAGGTGATAGAGCTAGGACTCAAGGTTAGGGATTTTGTTTTTAATTTAAGTATTATGTTCTTTTTAATTTCTAACCAGTCACTCATTGATTTAGTGAAAATTTATGGTATGCTTTTATGTAAGGCAACATCCTAAGGATACAAAGATAAAGGTGCTCCTTTTTTCCCAGCTGTACAGTTTATTAGAGAAAAAAGGTAATATATTATTACAATGCAGTGTTATTTGTGATATCCGCAGGTTATCAGATAGTTGAGTCAGGAGAATAAATACTAAGCTGAATTTTCTCCATATATAAATTTGAAATGACTGAGTAATTAATAAACAAAGTAAAAATTATTGTAGCACAAATTAAGTACTTACAGAAATGCTAAATAAATGACTAATAGAGGGCAAAATAATTTGGTAAGGATCAATGCATATGTTAAAAAGGATGAAGTTATTAGTATATAGAACTCAGTTCATGTCTGGGCCCTAGAAGGTGCTACCTTATTCTCCATGCCTTTCCTGACCATTTCTACTGGCAATGTTATCCAATGTTATCTGGGCTTCCATAATAGGATTTGTATTATATCTCTACAAAGACATATGTCACACTATTTGTGTTTTTCTTCTCTAGCTTATGAATTGTTTGAAGGTAGGGATTCTGTCCTATTGGTATTTGAATCAAATTTCCATGACCATCTTCTTATTGCCATCAGATAAGTGTAGCAATTAATCTGATTTTTATTCTAAATACTTGTTTCAGTCTTAGAAAAATTTTCTACCTCACCTGTATAAATGTGCTTGATTGATGCGATCCCCTATAGCAGTGCTCCAACTTACTTTTCTGCCTTTATTTTCCTCTTTTCTCCATTTATTAACCTGTTGATTGGTTTTACTACTCCCTAAACATATATTCACACTTCTTTCTGCCATTTCTTTATTCGTGAATTCTTTGCCTATACTTCTCTTCCAATACCTTTATAGGACCCTCATCTAGGCTGTTGTTCTAAGAAGCTTTCCCTGAATAATGAGTACCTTGTACATGAACTTAAGCCTCTCATATTGTTTCCATATTGTATTCAATGTATGATGTTTTTGTTTTTGTTTTTGTTTTTTATCATTTCTGCCTTTCTCCCCATTTAGAGTCTGAGCTTTACAAGAGCTGAGATTTTTGTAGTTTCTATACAGTTGCTTTGGAATGTAGTGGGCAGTCCATAAATATTTGCTTAATTAAATAGTAAGTTAAAACAAGACTGGAGATATTTTTCTAAAACTGGAAAATAGTACACAATGAATTAAGGCAATAGTTTTTTTTGTTTTGTTTTAAGGACAGGGGCAGGCAGGAAGAGGAAGCAGAAGTATGAGTTTTTATTTAGTTGTTCTTGCTGGTTGTTCTGCCCCCTGCAGCCCCCTCCCCCCTCCACTTTACCCGACCCCCATACACCCTTCCTTGGGTTGTGATGAACTGGGTGCTTGTTGTGATAGATGTGAACTGTGCCAACCAGAAGATGCAGACTTTCCTGCTAAGCCCCAAGCGTGTGCTAAGACGAAAGATTTTAAAGAGGAACATAAATGAATATTGTGTCAATTGTAGAATAAAATGTTCAAATAAGAAAACATGGATTTTCTAGATTTTATAGGCATTTTCATAGTTCATCTTTAGTCTTTATTTTTTATAACTAAGATTGACTAGTATATTGTTCCATTTAAGTGTGTCTTCTTAGTATAGTTTTGATATCTATTCGTTTTTTTCATCATTGGATTCCTTTCTGTACTTTCATCAAAGCATGTATATTCCATGGTTTACTTTTCTATATCCGCTTCAGAGGTTAATTATCCATAATATAGTGCCTAGAAGTTGTCACTTGATTTACTAGATGAGTAAATGTTAAAATTGTTATTTTTTTAATGAAAGCTTTCCCTTCTCCCCATGTTTTAGATAAGCCTCAGGTTACATAATGTGGGAAACACCATACTTTAACAGTCTATTATAATGTATAAAAATTTAGAGATTTTGCCAATTCCTTCCTATATAAAATATTACTGACCTGATATATGATAAACGTATTTCCCAGTGTTTGAAAAATTCTTTATTTTTTAAGAATAAAAAAGGATAAGCCCAGAATAATCAGTAATTTTTATTGTAGTAATTACTCTGCACATTATAAAATAATTTCCTACGTAGTTTCCCCACTTCTTAGATGTATTTCAACACACCATGCCCTCCACCAAATCACCAAGTGTTCTTCCCCACTGTCCAGTGGGCTTCAGCACCATTTGCCCCTGCCCCCCAGTCCCTGTTGGTCACCTCAGTTCTGTTGCAGATGTTTCAGTTGGTTATGTTTCCTCTGTTCCTTTGTTTTGTCCATTCACAGTCCACCTACGAGTGAGGTCATCTGGTATCTACCTTTCTTCTTTTGACTTGTTTCACTTAGCATCATCCCCTCTAGTTCCATCCATGTTCATTCAAATGACAGGGTTTCGATAATCTTGCCGGATATGGTATCCTAGGTTGAAAATCCTTTTCTTTCAGTACTTTGACTATATTATGCCATTCCCTTCTGTTCTGTAGAGTTTCATTTGACAAGTCTTCTGAAAATACTGTGGGGATACCTCTGTATGTGACATGTTTTTCTCTGGCTGCTTTAATAGTCTTTATTTTGTATTTTTGACATTTTTGTGATGTGTCTAGGTGTATTTCTATTTGGGTTTCTCTTTATTAGAAACTCTTTGATCTTCCTGGACCTAGAGGCTTGCTTCATTCTTCATATTGGGAAAGTTCTCATCTCATCATTATTTTTTCAAATATGGTTTCTGCCCCCTTTTCTCTCTCTTCCTCTGGACGCCTGTGATGCGAATGTTGTTCCTTTTGCTGTTATCTCAGAGTTCTCGAATGCTGTCTTCTAGTCTTTGAATTTTTTTTTTTAATCTCTTTGCTGGTTTGCTTGATTGATTTCCTCTGACCTATCTTCCCAATTACTGATTCTGTTGGAAGCTTCATCCATCCTATTGTTGACCCCTTCTATTGAGTTCTTTAATTCAAGCCATCGTGTCTCTTACCTGTTTGGTGTCTTATTTTAATTCTTATCTTTGCTTCCTGATTTCTCCTTTACTGCCTCTACTGGTTTCTGGATTCCCATGAGTATGTTAATCACTGTTACCCTAAATTCCTCTTCAGGTAATTTATATATGTCTGCTGTATTCAGATTTTCCCCTGGGTTTTTGATTAGCTCCATCTCCTGAGGGTTCATTTTCCTTGGCGTTGCCTGGGTTTGACTTGCCCAGGATTGGCAATCAGGCTGCAGTTTCAACTCTTTCCACAAGGTGGTGCCAGCGGGTAGTGTTGAGTCTTGGAACTGCCGCCTGTAATCCAGTGGGTGGGATTTCTTCTCAGTGGACCCCAGGCTGTGGTGTGAAATGGTTGTGTGAGGGGTTTGATTTGGCTGATTTCCGCTTATGGCTGCGCCCAGTGCAATTTCACCGCATAGGCTCCAACTCAGCTCTCCTTTCACCCCCTGCCAAGTCGGCCCTCCATGCCTCTGGGTCTCAGCCCCACTGGCCTGCCTCTCTGCCTCCGCAGCTGGTCGGGAAATCCCCAGCCACCGCCTCACCTCGCAGCATCTGGAGACTGTCAAACTGTCCCAAATCCAAATCTGCAGCTTATCTGAGGACCGCCCTGGATGCCCTCACCCAGCATTAGTCTTTGGCTGTTCTGCCTCTAGCTGAAGTGCCAGTTGTTTCTTGGTGATTTTCTCAGAAAATAGACTTTTTTTGTTTGTTTTATTTCGGTGTCTGTGGATAGCATCCCGAAAGTGCGTCTTATCAAGACACCATCCAGAATTCGATCTCTGTAAATCACTATTAATACAGAATGTTTAAAATTTTTATTTCAAGTTTTCTGTTATCCCACTAAGTAGGAATATATGACTTATGTCATATCGTTCAACTAATTTATTTTCAATGTTAAATTAGGCAGAACTTTTTTTATAGTTCTGAGTTTAAACTCTTAAAGTGTTAAATTCTAAATATTTAATAAATTATTCCTACGATGCATATTTTGTTCTACTTCTAATGTCTCTGAATTGGGATGTGTCTCAGTGATTGTTTTTCAGGCGACGGTCATGGAGTAGTTGTCATTGTGCATATATAAACTTAGTCACAGTTATATTGTCATTACTTGAGTTAGACTGTATACATTGCAAGTATTAAAAGTATTTAAAATACACATTATTATTATTATTATTAAGTTTTTAACCAAAACATATTGATTATTCAGAGAGGCACAGAAAGAGAGCAGCAGATCATAAATTTTATACTAGTGAAGCATTAGTTGTTGTTTAAAAAATAACAGGTATTTTATATTTTCCTGCAGTGAAATAATAAAGTATTTTATGTACCATCTTCACAGGTACCAAACAATGTACCTAAATTCAGAAGAAATTATCGAGTCTGTGGGAATACAATTTAAGTCTAAAAAACATTTTTTAAAGTTATTTCATTAATTATAAACATTTGAAGTTGCAGTATCATAATTTAAACGACAGCATTTTTCTTCCTATTGTATCAGCGAGTGTTGTATCTTATAATTAATAGCATAATAGATTATGCAACGTATCGTATTTCTTTTTATTTTCCTCTTGATAATTAAACATGCATTTTCTAGAGAAGTCATTTAACCTGCCTTATTTTTTGACTTAACATAAAGCTTCGTTCAGTTCAGATCACGTAGTCCTCTGTGTACTTAGAGGCAGTTATTAAATCTAGAAAAATAATTTTTTATGTATTTTAATTAAAAATCAAGTATTTGTAAGTAAGATTAATACAGATGCTGGTAGTTTTTACTTCTTAGAATTGTTTGAAAATATCTCTAAATTTAGACAGTGATCAGACTGTGTTCATCAGAGATACTGGTTTGTAATTTCCTTTTTTAGTGTCATCCTTGTCTGCTTTTCCTGTCACTGTGATGTTGGCCTCATAGAAAGTGTTGGAAGTGTGTCCTGTTCTTCAGTTTCTTGGAAGAGTTTGAGAAGAATAGGTATTAAGTCTTCTGAAGATTTTGTAAACCTCACTAGTAAAGTTTTTGTTTTGGGGGAGACTTCTTTAGAAATTTTGTTGTGGTAGTTCTTTGCATGTTTTCCATTTCTTCTTGATTCAGTCTCAATTTGCTCTATGTTCCTAAAAATGTCCATGTCTTTAAGTTGTCTCTCCTCTCTCTCTCTCTCTCTCTCTCTCTCTCTCTCTCTCTCTCTCTCTCTCTCTCTCTCTCTCTCTCAAAGATGCAGGCAGCAATAAAGGTATGTAGGCAAGCAGGCAGGAAGAGAGAAGAGGAAGAAGCTTTTTTTTTTTTTTTTTTTTGGCAGGAAGAAGCATTTTTATTTTATTTCCATGTAGTTGTTTACACTTGTTTCCCACCTCTGGACCTGGAATTCAAACCCAGGTATATGTGGCTGCTGTTCTTCAGGGGCGATTGACTTAACCGCTGCTCCATCAGGGTGTGCCAAGAAGCATTTTTGTTTTATTTTTATTTAGTTGTTCACACTGGTTGTTTTCCTCCAGGCCTAGGACTCGAACCTAGGGGTAGGTAGCCTTTGCACTTTGCGGGTGATTGACCTAACCGCTGCTCCACCAAGCTGCACCTCATAGTAGTCTCTTAAGATGTTTTATATTCATGAGATACCTGATGTAACTTCTCCCTTTTTATTTCCGATTCTAGTTATGAGAGTTCTCTCTTTTTTCCTTAGTAAACCTAATAAATGTTTGTCAAATTTATTTTTTCAAAGAACCAACTTTCGGTTTCATTGGTCTTCTGAACTGTCTTTCAAATTTCTATTTATTTCTGCTCAAATATTTATTATTCCCTTTCTTCTACTGACTTTTGACTTCAGTTTTTCTTCTTTTACTAGCTGTTTTCGATGTAGGGTTAGATTATTTGCAATTTTTTTTTTTCTTGAGGTAGACCTGTGTTGCAGTAACCTTCCCTCTTACCGCTTTTGTTGCATCGCATTAGTTCTCGTAGCTCATTTCTTCATTCTTGTTTGTCTCTACATAATTTTCACCTTTGTTTTCCTCTTTTAGTAAAGAGTCATTCAGAAGCATCTTGTTTAACCTCCATATGTTTTGGAATCTCTCAACATTCTTTAACGTTTGCTTCTCTGAAAAGTTCCTTCAGTTTGAAATGATAATAGATTATCATTATCAGGGTAGACTTTGTTGGAAGCTTTTCTTTCTAAATTTTGAATATATCATGGCATTTCTTCTAATCTATAAAATTTCAACTGAGAAATTGGCTGACATCCTTTTGTGTGCTTTGTATATACTTCAAGTATGTGCTTCAAGTTCCCAGGTTATAGAAGTGCTTGCTTTAAAAGAAAACCCTTTAATTCCAGGAAAATGTCAATTTATACTAGTTTCTCCCCACGACCCCAACATCTTTGAATGAGTAGTCTGTTGCCAAGACAGGTCAGTGTCTCCTACTTTTTGTGGAAGCATATGTCCCCTTTCTTTGTGGAGATGCTGATCTCGTTTCTTTTCGAAGATTACAGTTAACCAGATAGATGCTTTCTTAGTTTTGCTGTGGGGAGGCAGAAAGCCTGAGATCTCAACAATCCATCTTTAACTGGAATCCCAGTGATTAATAAGGAGGACTTTGGTACAGAATAATGAATATGACTAATAACAGTAAGTTTGCTTTTCTCTTGTTCCATGGATGTCTATATCGTTTGGCTATCAGGAAGGCTAATCTCCCATAGTAGATGAACCTGTCTGTGTTGTCTCCAGACTACTAACTTTTATGTCATTTTGGGCCTGCTTTTTATGACCTATAAAACTACTTTTCTTGACTTTTCCACATGTACTCTGAAATAATTTATGTACTAAAGGCATCTAGAGCAAAAGTTTATGTCACACTAATCCTATAGACTGATGTCATCTTAGTGAGACATAACTTTGAAGTATGATACATATGTATTTTATACACATTAGAGCTCCTGGTAGGTGATGGCCATTTCACAGTATGAAGAGATTCAGAAATACTATTTTCTCATCTTCATTTCCTACATCAAAATATATTAATTTAAATATGAAGTAATGATTATTATTTTCATATGTGTACATTAATATATCCTCAGAACGCTTTTCCCTGTAGGAGATATTAATGAGCTATTTAGAATAATTATGTATTCATTATTCTATGAAAATATTATACATAGTGCTTCTTCCACCTCTGTTTTCCTGTCTACTTGCCTTCATTCCTGCCTATACCTTTCCTTAAAAAAAAAATTTTGGTGAGTACTGATTATTAAATTTTAATTTCTTCTTTTCTTATTTTCCTAGGATTCTGGCACTTCGTGACATGTCATTATCTAGAGCAATAATGAACATCGACCTGTTTTGGATTGATTAATGACCTTTGGAAATGACCCAATAATACCTACTTCAGAGACGCTGAATACACTCTTTATTTGTAGTGAACAGTCCAGATTGTTACTGAATTTTTCAAGATGACGGATCCAATGATGGACTTTTTTGATGATGCCAATCTTTTTGGTGAGACCTTAGAAGGTTTATCAGATGATGCATTTGTACAACCAGGACCTGTTTCACTAGTTGATGAATTGAATTTGGGTGCAGAATTCGAACCTTTGCACATAGATTCACTGAACCATGTTCAAGGTACTCCAGCACATCAGAAGATAACTGATTATGAACAGTTAAATCAGTTTGATTCAATGAAATTTCACCAAGTTAATCAGTCTTTTGGTAGCCCAGCTGAACATGTGTTATCTCCACACTCTCAGTTTAATTGTTCTCCAATTCATCCCCAAAACCAGCCTAATGGTTTGTTTCCAGATGTAACAGATGGAAGTCCAATGTGGGGTCATCAGACAGCTACTAGCATTTCAAATCAAAATGGGTCTCCTTTTCACCGACAAGGACATTCTCACTCTATGCATCAAAATAAAAGTTTTGTGGCACACCACGACTTTGCCTTATTTCAGGCCAATGAACAACAAACACAGTGCTCTTCACTGCGCTCCCAGAATAGAAGCAACCTTAACCCAGGGCAAAATTCTCTTAGCCAGTCTAAAAATTTTATGGATGTTAATGTTTCTGGTCCACACAGAGTCAGTGTTAACCATCCACAACAAATTGCTAATGCGTCTACTTCACAACAATCTCTTTCAATGCAACAATTTTCTCAAACATCAAATCCCTCAGTACACTTTCTCAAGTGTAGCAATCATCAAGATGGAAATTTTAATGGACCTTCTCCAAATATGACTTCTTGTTCTGTCAGTAATTCACAGCAGTTTTCTTCACATTATTCCTTTTCCAATAATCATGTATCACCGAACAGTCTTCTTCAGTCCTCTACAATTCTTGCACCAAATCATACAAATCAGACTTTATCTGATTTTACTGGAAGTAATTCCTTTTCACCTAATAGGGGAATTAAGCCGGAATCTACTCAACATATACTAAATCCCAATACATCATTGAATTCAAATAATTTCCAAATGTTGCATTCATCACATCCTCAGGGAAATTATAGCAATTCAAAATTATCTCCTGTGCACATGAACTTCCCAGATCCTGTTGACTCAGGAACTCAAATGGGCCATTTTAATGATCATGTAGAAACTAACGGCTTTTCATCTTTAGAAGAGAATTTACTTCATCAAGTGGAGTCTCAAACTGAGCCGTTCACAGGACTTGACCCAGATGACCTCCTTCAAGAGGGTCTCCTTCCCCAATTTGATGAGTCAACATTTGGGCAAGATAATTCAAGTCACATTTTAAATCATGACCTTGATCGGCAGTTTACGGCCCATCTTGTAACTCGGCCTTCTGATATGGCTCAAACTCAGTTACATAGTCAGGCTCGGAGCTGGCCTTCATCACTTTCTAATCATCAGCATTTACATGACAGAAATCGTCTATGTTTACAACGACAGGTATGCAGCTTCTTTTTTCAGTAATTTGGGGTTTTGTAAACTTTGAGTTACTTTTATATGAGATATAGTTAAAGATTTGTCAAAGTCAGTATTTTAATTAATATACATATTTGACTAGGTTTAAATTGCCTTAATAGTCGTGTATTTGAATGCGATTCATTGATGTTGCTCAGAGCTATAGATTTAACTTCTATGTTTAAAAAAATTGTAAAGTTTTAAGACCTTTATAACTTTCAATTATTTTCTTTAACAAAAAGATGTATTTTCAAAAACAAAAAATTTTAATAACCATGATTATAAGGGAAACAGTGGAAATATTTTAATGCAAATGAAACAGACATGGTTAATATTCCTATAAAAAGTTCATATAAGTTGATTAGCATACTTCTAAGATCTTAGTTGATGACTATAGAGCATATAAATGACATTCACAAGAGGAAATCAAATTAGTAAAATTTTGACAATATTCTACAACTTTAATAATAGTTCAATTTAGAGTTTTATCTTTAATGAGTAAATATTTTAAATGTTAATGCTTAATGCTGGAAAATTTATGGTGAAATTTGAACTTATGTAGCTTTGTTAATTTGAAACAAATATTTTGGAAAGCAATTTGCTGATAGAGTTGAGTATAAAAATAGTACAATAACTCAAACCGCAAAAGTAATAAACTCACAGATATTTATTTTACTATAAGGAACAACGATCAACAGCATGTTTTATTATCAGTATCAGATAGACTATATAATTGGTATTAAAAAGACTTTGAAGGTCATGCTCTTGTGGCCCAGGAGGCTGAAATGCTGTTGTGCAGACCACGTACAGTCAAGGGATCTGGGTTTGTGATCTGGGTGTGGGGTGAAAAATCAAAAATGAACAACAAAATAAAGATGTTTCTTAAAAATTGAAAAAAGGCTTTGAAGACTAACACTCAGGATGTAGTAGTGATGGGAGAAAATAATAATTCAAAATTAAGATCACAGTAAAGTGGTTACGAGTATAGACTCTGATATCTGGCAACCTGGTTTAGCATCTTTGCTTCTGTTACTTATTGCTTTGTGTGTCTTTCAGCTAGTTATATATTTTCTGTGTTTGTCAATGGCGTCTGTCTTTAAAATGTGGAGTAATAATAGGATCTACTTAATAGTGTTTTGGTAAGAAATAAAAGAATTATGCAAGAATACTTATTAGAACTATGCCTAGGATATAATAAGCGCTTAAGAAATGTTTTCCTAATTATACGTTTTTTCACAGCAGTATGAAAATATGTATGAGAAAAACCACTGGAAGAAAATAGCTTGTTTTGGGTCGTGCAATTATACTTTGCCTTCTACAAATTTTGTCATAGGAGTATATTTTATAATAAAAATGTATTTAATGTAATATTTTATCATTTTTTGAAATTTTTTAAAATTAAAGATATACCTTAGTTACCTCTGCTGTTCAGTGGACAGTTCTTGAAATTAAATATTATAGGACCATTTTTTCCATTTCAAAGCCTTCATGTGTTTGGAAAAGATAAAATTTTTGTCTTTTCCTCTGGGTTGCTTTTAGTTCTATTTTACTGCATGTTTTGAAATATCTACATAGATTTTAAAGGTACTTATAAACCCAGCCCTTCTTTTTATGCCATGAATAGAATATTATGATTTTGCTCCCTCTACTGGAAAAAAAATCAAACCTCTTAGAAGGATCTTAAGAAAAACTTCCACTGAATCTTCAGGTCATTTTTCTTTCTATGTAGATTTCTGACTAGTTTAATCACTTAGTTCAGTGTATAAATAAAGTTATGAAATCTGATATTTATTAACTTGTTTTCCTAATTTTATTTTTCTAAAGCTTTGTCATTTAAATTTTTTTAAAAAATTTTGTTCTCTAAGCATGCTGTGCTGGCTTTAAAAAGTAGACTACCTTTTAAAGATTTGGAATGAATGGAGAGTAATTATAATAACTGAAGTAGTCCCTGATGCCGGCTTGTGTCAGCATTCTTACCTCAGAGAAATTCATTTCAGCCCCCTCATAAGCAACTTTTCATTGATCATCTTCTTTTATACTGATAATTCATAAATTTTAAATCTGCCTTTTTGTTTCAGAATTTATTTTGTTTGCTAACGTTTTGTACTTTTTGTTGTAAGTTCAAAAGCCGATCAAGAGGAGGTCAGTTTGGAATATTTTTTTGATTTATTGAAGTCTACTCACAAATGTCCTAGTATTTCTGTGTTAAGTGTGATATTTGGGAGCTGTTAATTGTGGGGGTTAAGAGGAGAGATGGATTGGTAAAGAAGGTAGGAGATTATTATTATTACAGATTGCATATCAGTATCATATGTTCTGAATTAAGGTCACATATCCTAAATGTCAGAAATTTGTGAAAAGTTTTGGCAGAGCATAAATGGTTTTTATTTATATAATTTTGACATGTTCTGATTACTACATAGCCAAAAATGTTATATGAATATAAGGAGCTCATATCATTATGGTATTTCCCCAGTTTCTTTAGAAAATTTTTTCATATTTTTATTCTCTCAATGGCAGTAATTTCATTTAAGTTAACATTTTTGAATATGCATTGTATTTAAGAGATTTAAAAAATAGCATGGCATAATTTTAGGTTTCTAAGAATCAAAAAATGAAATACATTTTGGTGTAGCCCAAACAAGATATTCTTTAATCCACTGTTTGAAAATTCATGGATAGGACTATTTAGAATTCCAAAACTTTCAGTAAGAATGTTGGGTAGTTAAATACCCAATATTGAATACTGTATTATTTCTCAATGTTTTTTAATTAAATTTAATGTGAAAGTTCTAGAGCAGTGAAAAATGTTATGTGGGACAATTGAAGGAGCAATCAGAACAGCAAATAGAATTATAGGATATATATATAATTCTTTATTAGCTTTTGTATTCTGATGAATTGATTTCCTTGAATTTTTTGTATTTTTTCCTGAAAGTAGAGTAACATTATTTATAAACTTTAAAAAAATCTTAGAGAAAGAATTCTGTAAGGCACGTAAGGCACATTTTGAAATACTGAATTTTTTCTTTTTTTCTAAAGAAAGCAGGCAGGAATTAAAGCAAGTAGGCAGGCGGAAAGGGAGAGGAGAAGAAGCATTTTTAAAATTTATTTAGTTGTTCATTTTGGTTGTTCCCCTTCTCTCTTGGATCACGAACCCTGGTCCTTGAACATTACGTAAGCTACACCATGGCAACAGACTTCAATGTTGTCACCAAGGGTATACCTGGCAAAAATTTTAATACATGGTTATTATTTTAAAAAATGGGCTATATAGAAAGCAGATAAAAGTTACTTGTAACACTACTACCAAAGTATAATATTTTTGACATTTTATTATGTACATTTCCAACAAGATCTGTTTCTCTCTTCTGTTGTGCACTTACGTATTTTATAGTTTATGTTGTTCTGCAAATTGCTTTTAAAACCTCCCACTTAATGTTTCCAAAATTTTTCATGTCATAGAATATTTTTCTGACAATTATTTTGAACGGCTAGTTTGCCATTTCAAGGTTGCCATATAGAGTACTACATAAAAAAGTAAGCTTATTATTGAGGTCTGGATAAATCATATCAAGGCAATTAAAGTATCTTTATGTTTTTCTTGTATATGTTACCATAATAATCACTTTAAAGTAGGCATATAGAAATATCAAAAATCATAACTATAACATATTGAGCACCTCTTTTGTGACAAGCATTGTTTTAAACACTTAGCATATATTAATATTTCATAAAAATACTTTTATTTGTATGTGGTTATTTTCCTCAGCTTCCCTATGGGAGAAAACAGGTACTCTACCCCAAGTTATACAATATGGAGACAGCCAGTGACCACATTGGGGTCAAACATTATATGTGATTTTAACCACTTTCATATTATTTCAAAGCATGTGAATGCATTATAATGTATAATAATAATAGCCTAAATGATTTCTCCTACTAATCTTCCATCAAAAATCTACCATAATGATAATAAGGCAAAAACTTGCTTTAGAACTTTGTGGTGGAAAAGACAATGTACCTCATTTTCTGACTGTATTGGTGAATAGTTTATTCATACCAGAAGAAAAAAACAAGCATAAAACAAGAAAAAGCCTAAATTATTTTAGTTCATAACATAAAAATAACACATAGCTATTGCTTCCAAAAGTGTTTTGACATTTTTTAATAAGATTGTGTTTAAAGTTGATAACAGATGACTTAGTGGTAAACTAGATAATTATCCTCAAATGTTTAAAAAACTTGAGAGGTCAAAATTAGACCTACTAAGTGGAAGTCACAGGAAAGCAGATTATCATTTAGTATAAGGAAGTTTGAATTACATCTCTTTCACTGAAAGGAGGGAAATGTGTCTCAGATACCTCACAGAAGGAATATTCCTATAATGAGTAGAAAATAGATTCTTTTCAAGTTAAAATTCTATGGCTGTGGAGCACCCTGATGGCCTTGCAGATAAGACCACCGGACATAGTCCATATATATCCTAAGGACCTGGGTTTGAGAACTAGGCCCTACTTGAACAAGCAGGATAAACAACCAAGTTAAATAAATTCTTCTTCATCCTCCCTCATCTTACCTGCCTGCCTACTCGCCTTCATTCCTGGCTGTACTTTTCCTTTAAAAAAATTCTGTTTGTAATTTGGGGTTTCATTGTAGTATCTAGCTTCTGAGTAGCAATTAAAAATAATGAAGAAAGGTTAAGAAATATGACAAGTCCTCTTTTATCCTTCAGTGTCATGGAATTATAGTTGAAACGTATTCTTTTAAAATTTTAAACCTTTAATTATATGGGTCTTTTTATTCTCAATGGAGTGAGACCGATGGTGATAGAATGCTCAGTTAGGAAGAGATGATGAGAAATCTTCAATTTTTGTAGGGAGGTCTTGTTTGTTCAGGTTTGTATTGGTTATTCTTAATCCTCCAAGAATTACTCTCACATAAATTAAAATCTATTGGCATACATTACATATTTGAAAATTATCTTAAAACAGTGACATAGGTAATTTCGTGTGTAAGTTATTATTTAAAAAGAGAAAAAACCTGCATAAAACCAAAACTAGGGGTTTGCTGTATTTTTGCACTGAACTCAGAGGATCCCAAACTCTTTGCTAATTTGCTGTCTGTTTCTTTGTTGTTTTTATATATAGTAACTTTTCCTAAGTCAAAATAAAGCAACAAATATTGCAAGATTAAAAAAAAAACTTGTCAGTTTACTTATGCCCTAGACAAAAAGAGGAAAAACTACCTCGTAAAATTTAGATTGGCCCCTTTACTAATTAAAATTATTATGGAGTATCAGCTCTCTATCAAAAGTAGTTAAATCTCTGTATTTGGCTTCTTACTAAAAGTTTCAGATATCCTTATAGTCTGAGTCAAAGCACAAAATAGAAATTCTATACAGGAATTTTTCTTTTAGTTCCCTTTTTTCAGTTAAAAATTTTGACTTGCTTTTGGTTTTGCCCTTTTCTGTCAAGTCGTCTACATTAAAATGTTCTTTTTGAACTGGGAAATTTGTAGAATGTTAAACAGTTCTGAGATATTACCTTAATTATTAAATTATTTACTACATTGTAGAAGCATTGAGCTCTGCACTGCCCACCATGAGCAACAAAGTCCAGTTCTTAACAGTAGCTTTAAAGCTATTGACCTCTTACATGCATACTTAAGAGTGAGAGGTAAGCAGGAAATGAATTCCAGGGTTAGAAAAGAGGCAGCAGTTGGTGAGAAATTTGTGGACTAATGCAGTATGTGAAGAGCATGAGATTCAAGCCCAACTGCAAAGTAGGTCTAACAAAATTTTGTGGTGGTTAATTTTTTGAGGAAGTGACTCACAAATACTTTTAAGGATTACTCTTTTACTTAACATTATTAATATCTCAAATTGAAAACATTTCATTAAGGGCTACTGAGTCATCACATTTTTTTCTTTTATAGTAATGGGATTACAACAATGTCGTTTTGGAATATTTAAATATGATATAAGCATTTGAAGATTTTATTCGAGTAGTTGGACTGAAATGGTTTTAAACTAAGGCAATAGTGAAATACAATAAGGTATGGGTAGTATAGAAATAGGAAGAATATAGTCAGGAAACTTGAACTATTTTCAGTTAAATAACATCTGGTAATTGTTCTGGTCAGCTATGCAAATAATACGTTGAATTGAATAAGTAAGATCTTAAAAATAATAATAGGAAGGCAGTCTTTAAGTCAGGTTTCTCTACAGGAATATGTTTTTATACCTGAAAACAGAAAATTCACCTTGATCATTTCATGGAATCATAGGATTTTAGAACTAGATAAGACTTTATATGCAAAAAGCAAAATCACTGTTAGAATGTTTATGATTTGCTTAATGTCACATAACTAGTTAACTGATTCCTTTTAGAGTTTAGGGTTTAAGGATGAACAGAAATGAGAGCAAAACCACACTATGGTCAGACACATTTTATGTGTTATAGAAGACCATTATAACTGGTAGCCTTCAAATTGATCAATACTTTAAAAGAGAGAGAGAAGTTTTTAAAGTCTTAATTTTCATCTCTATATTTAGTGTTAAAAAATACACCTTTATATCTTGCCAAATGTAAGTATAAATTGTATATATTTGAAGACTGAATTTTATGTAACATCTGTGTTTTAGAGCTGTTACATATTTACTGCTTTTATTTATTCAGTATTTACTAGATAGTTACCTTATGTAAAAGGTTCTTCTGTGTACTGGGGTGACAGAATTGGGGGAAAATATACATATATGTATGTTTCTATACCTTAAAAGAATTCAAATTAAGTCATACTTTCTTGTTGATCTATATTATAAATTCAGGACTGTTTTCATTTCATTTCCCATGCAATTTCAATTAACAGTGATTTCTAATTTCTAGTGCTTTCTCTTAGCATTCTGCTAATTCCTTTGGAATGGGTGATTTACAAAAAAAATTAATTTTCTTAATCCTTTTTTTTTTGTTTTGTTTTTTTTGTTTTAAGGAATGGTGCAAGCAAGAATGTAGGCAGATAGGCAGGAAGAGAGAAAAGTAGAAAGCATTTTATTTTACTTTTATTTAGTTCTTCACATTGGTTTCTTGTCCCTGGTCCTGAGACAAGAACCCAGGGGTATGTGGCCTGCTTCTTTGGAGGTGATTGACCTAACCTCAGCTCCATCAGGGCATGCCCAACCTACCCTATTTTTAAAAAGATATTTCTCTAAGTTTCTAGATAAGCTCTTTGTTTCATGACATTTTAACGATCTGTATTTGATCCTTCATATATGTTACATACTGTATATTTGTATAATATACACTTGTCTAAGGTTCAATTGCTTTTGTAACTGGCAGAGCCAAGAAAACCAGGATTTTCTTCTAATCTACTTAAATTTATTACAATCGCAAAACAGGTCAGCCTCCTCTGAAAGACACAGCCTACAGACTCCTGGGTTCAAGTCCAGATTGGCGGAGAGGTGGGGAATAACTAGCATAAAAAACTAAATAAATGGCTAAATGGAAATAAAAATACTCCTCCTCTCTCAAAAAATAAGAGCAAATTAGTTACTGGGAAATATGTTATAGTTCCAAGATTATATTGGTAGACAAATTTCCTAGATTTTTTAAAATATCTCAAATGAAATTAAGACTTTCGAAGTAATTTAAAAATTAACATTGTAAGCATTGAGAGTGTAATCAGATATAGAAATAGGTAAAATTTACACAGTTTTAAAAAGTTGTTGTACTTATATTTCTTAAGTCATAATAATTATCTGGGGTTTATGTAAGTAGATTTTATTTCTTAGAATTTACAGAAAAACTGAGACATCGAGAAAGGAGAGTGACATATCAAATCAGAAATTTGCTGATGATTCAGCAGAAGCTCTGTTCTAAATTCATTTGTTGTGTTTTCTACTGTACCAAATTGCCAATGTAGCAGAAACAAACATTGGTTGAGCACCTACTATTTACATTTAGATAATTGTGCTCAGCATCAAACGTATACATATAGAGTCTTCTAAGGCTAAATTTATAAATATTGTTATTTTACAAAAAGATGTCTTCTAGTCAGCTTAAGTAATATTAGAAATATCAATTTTTTATTTTTTCAAACTGTTTACATTGTTTTTTCCTATCTTGAAAAAATTTAATCTTACAAAGAAGTTGAAAGAATAAACATCCTATACTCACATAGTCTCACTAATTGTTAATACATTTATTGCGATAAAACTCGATATCACTAATATCGGGGACATAATGACACTGTACCACCATATAAAAAATATATTTATTGAGGTAACTTTGATTTACAAAGTAATATATGTCCAGATATGCAGGTTAAGCATTCATCAAATATGTGACAACACACCACACCCACTACCAAATTACTGTCTTCCACTATTACCCACTGAACTCCACCACCATTTGCTCCCACCCCCAACCCTCTTGCCTGCTGGTAACCTTAGTTAAATTATTAATGTCCAACGGTTAGTTTTTGTTTTATTTTGTCCTGCTTCTATATATTCTGTGAATATCATCAGATATTTGTCTTTCTTCTTCTGAGTTATTAAACTTAGCATAATCCCCTTGAGTTCCATCCATGTGTCACAAATTATATGGTTTCAGTTTTGAAGGCTGTGTTGTATTCCATTGTGTGCCCGTGTCCGTGTGTGTGTGTGTGTGTGTGTGTGTGTGTGTGTATGTGTGTGTATACCACATATTCTTTATCCATTCATCCGTTGATGGACATTTAGGTAGTTTCCAATTCTTGGCTATTGTAAATAATGTCGCAATAAATATATCTCTGTAAATTAGTGTTTTTTGTGTCTTTTGGGTAAATACCCAGATGTCAGATGATGGGATCATATAGGATTTTCATTCTCAATTTTTTAAGGAACCTCTGTACTGTTTTTCTGTAAGTGTTTTACCAATTTACACTCCCACCAATAGTGTCAAAGGGTTCCCTTTTTTCCTCATCCTCGCCAACCTTTGCTGTTTCCAGACTTTCGTATAATAGCCAGTCTCACAGATGTAAGGTGATATCTCACTGTTGTTTTGATCTGTATTTCCCTACTAATAAGTGAGAATAAATATCTTTTCATTTGTCCATTGACCATCTCTGTCTTCTTTGGAGAAATGTCTATAAAATTTTTTGCCTGTTTTTAAAATTAGGTTATTTGATTTTCTGTTACTGAATTTTATTAATTATTTATATGTTTTAGATATGATGTGCCAATATCTTTTCCCAGTGTAGAATGTCTCTTTATTTTGGTGGTAGTTTCTTTTGTTGTACAGAAACTTCATAGTTTGATGTAGCCTTGTGTGTTTTATTTATGTCTTTGTTTCCCATGCCACTGGAGTTGAGCCCCCAATGACCTCTGTAAGGCATGGCATGTGTTGCCTTTGTTTTCTGTTAGTATTCTGTGGATGCCAGTTTTACATCCAAGATTCGAATCCATTTTGAATTAATATTTATATATGGTATTATTATAGTTTAAATTCATTATTTTGAATGTTGCTGTCCAGTTTTCCCAATATCCTTTTGTTGAAAAGATTTTCCTTTCTCCAATATATACTCTAGTCTCCTTTGTCATAAATTAACTGACTATATGTGTGAGTATTTCTGGAAATCCAGTTCTAATCCACTTAGCTGTGTCTTTGTTTTTATTCCATTAACATACATTTTGATCACTGTTGCTTTGCAGTATAGCTCAAGATCTGAGAGTGTGCTACCTCCACTTGGTTCTTCTTTCTCATGATTGCTTTAGCTATTTCAGGTCTTTCGTGATTCCATACAAATTTAAAATGTTATATTCTATTTCCTTGAAAAATGCTGTTGGGATTTTTATGATGATTGCATTAAATCTACTCATTGTAAGATGGTCATTTTAACAACATTAGTTATTCCCCACAATGAGCATAGACTATCTTTTCAGCTTTGTGTTTTCCTCTATTTCTTTTAACAAAGTTTTAGAGTTTTCATTGTCTAGGACTTTAGACAAGTATATTCCAAGTATTTAATTATTTTTGTTTCTGTTGCAAATGGGGTGGTTTTCTTGATTCCACTTTCTTCTATCTTTTTTGCATGTAAAATGCGAAAGATTTTGTACATTGTTGTAGCCTGCCACTTTTCTATAATCATTAATTCTAGCGTTTTTTGGTGAATTCTTTAGGATTGTGTGTGTGTGTGTGTGTGTGTGTGTGTGTGTGTAGTTCCATATATATTATTGTATCCTCTGCAGTTATTGATAGTTTCACTTCTTTTACAATTTAAATTTCTTGTATTTGTCTTCTTGCTTAATTGCTCTGACTAGGACCTCTAGTACATTATTATTTTCACCATTGAGTATGATGTTGACTGTGGGTTTATCATATATGGCTTTTATTATGTTAAAGTGTATTCCTTCTATTCCAATTTTATGTAGAATTTTTATCATAAATGGGTGTTGATTCTTGTCAAGTACTTTTTCTCCGTTTATTGATATGTTCATGATTTTTCTCCTTGCTTTTTGTTTATTTGGTGTACTACATATATAGGCTTGTGTATGTTGAACCGTCCTTACTTCCCTGGGATTAATCCCTCTTGGTCATGATGGATGATCCTTTTAATCATTTGGCTTGCTTATATTTTGTTGAGGATTTTTGCATCTGTGTTCATCAGAGATAATGGTTTGAAATTTCTTAGTAATACCTTTGTCCGCTTTTGGTGTTAGTATGATGCTGATCTCATAGAAGGTGTTTGGAAGTGATCCCTGTTCTTCAGTTTCTTGGAATACTTTCAGGAAAATAGGTATTCATTCTTCTCTGAAGATTTGGTAAAGCTCTCTAGGAAATTCATCTTGTCCTGGGTTTTTGTTTTGGAGGAGGCTTTTGATGACTTCTTCAATTTTTTTGCTTGTCATGGGTCTGTTCAAGTTTTCCATTTTTTTTCTGATTAAGTCTTCGTAGACTATATGTTTCTAAACATCTGCACATGCCCTCAAGGTTGTCCAGTTTATTATAGTTGTCTCATGATATTTTGTATTTCTGAGTTATCTATTGTAACTTCTTTTCTTTCATTTCTGATTCTAGTTATTAGTTTTCTCTCTTTTATTTTTATTAGTGAACCTCACAAAAGGTTTGTCAATTTTGTTTACTCTTTCTTTCAAAGAACCAGCTCTTGGCTTCAATGATCTTCTAAATTATCTTTTTTGTGGTTTCTATCTTATTTATTTCTGCTTGGGTTTTTTTTTTCTTTCCTTATTTTTTTGACTTCAGTTGTTCTTTTTCTGGTTGCTTTAGATGTAAGTTCGGATTGTTTATTTGTGATTTTTCTTGTTTCTTGAGGTAGACCTAGATTGGAATAAACTTCTTAATACTGTTTTTTCTGCTTCCCATAAGGTCTGCTAATTTCTCCTGTCTTCATTCTCACTTGTGTCCAAGTTTTAAATTCTCCTTTGATTCCCTCTTTTACCCAAAAGTCATTTAGAATCATGTTGTTTAACCTCCACATATTTTAGAATTTTCCAGCTTTCTTTTAGTGGCTGATTTCAAGTTTTTATGCCATTGTGATTGGAGAAAATGCTTGGTATGACTTCAGTCTTTGTAAATTTATTGAGACTTGTTTTGTTTCCCAACTTATGGTCTATCCTTGAGAATGTTCCATGATTATTTGAGAAGAATTCTGCCATTGTTGGGTGAAGTGTTAGACCCATCTAATTTGTCATATAAAGCAGTTGTTTTCTTGTTAATTTTCTGCCTTTGTGATCTGTCTATTGCTCTAAGTACTCTGTTGAAGTTGCCTGCTGTTGTATTACTGCTGTCCATATCATTCTGTTAATAATTGCTTTGGTACATATATGTTAATGAGTTATGACTTCTTGCAGAATTGACCCTTAATTATTATGCATTGGCCAACCTGTCTTGTTACTTTCTTTAATTAGAAGTCTTTTATCTGATACAAGTAAGGCTGTCCCTGCTTTTTTTCAGTTATAATTTGATTGTATGATTGTCTCTAATCATTGACTTTTTTTTTAAAAAAAAAAAAGGAAGATATGGAGTGAAATGGGAGTGAGTAGGCAGAGTGGCAGGAAAAGAGAGAAGGAAAAGAGCACTTTATTTTATTTAGCTGTTCATCACTGGTTGTTTCCCAGGCCTGGATGTTGGGATGTATGTGGACTGCATGGTTTAAACCACTAGGCCACCAGGGTCTGCTCCAGTCATTGACTTTTGACCTAAGTTTATCTTTCGAGCATGGATGAGTTTCCGCTTGAAGCAGAAACTTGGGTTTTATTTTTTAATCTATTCAACCACCTTGCCTTTTGAGTGTTGAGTTCAATTCATTAACATATAGTGATTATTGATATGTAAGTATTTTTTGCATTTTATTGTTTTCTGGTATTGTTGCAGACATTACCATTGTTCTTCTCTTTCTTACTAGGTGCTTTGAAAGCGCTTATTTATGTTGTGTTTCATTTCTCTTTTCATTTCCTGTTGCTATGGATTTATGTTTTGAGGCTGCTCTGGGGTTTACATAAGTTTTTATGCTTAAAACCTGTTTTTGCTTGAAAGCAAATTAATCTCAAACTCATTCCAACATCCACATTATTCTTTACTCCTACCCACATTTTATATTTTTGATGTCTTGCTGCTGTGAAGTCTTGTTTCTTTTCATTTTATAGAACTTCTTTTAGTATTTCTTGGAAGACTGGTTTTGTGGTGATAGATTCCTTTAACTTTTGCTTGTCTAGAGAGCTGATTATCATTCCTTCAGTTCTAAATGATAATCTAGCAGGGACAGTGTCTTGGTTGGAAGTCCTTTGCTTTCACCACTTTAAATATATCAGGCCATTCCTTACTGGCCTGTAAATTTTCTGTTGAGATGTCTGTGGACAGTTTCATGTAGCCTCCTTTGTATGTAATTCATTTTTCTCTTGCTGCTTTTAAGAGTCTCTCTTTATCTTATATTCTTGTCATTTTAATGACAGTGTATCTTGGTGTTGTCTGTTTGGGTTTCTCTTGTTTGGAACTCTGAACTTCCTGGGTCAGGAGGTCTGTTTTCTTGCTCAGGTTAGGGAAATTCTCAGCTATTTTTTCTTCAAGTATGGTTTCTGCCCCCTTCTCTCTCCTCCTTCTGGGACCCCTATGATGCAATTGTTGTTCCCTCTTAATGTTATCCCATAAGTCTTGCATGCTGTCTTTGCTCTTTTAATTCTGTTTTCTCTTTGCTGCTCTGCTTGAATGCATTTCACGGGAGACTTCTTTCTGCCTGCTGTTGAGCCCCTCTATTGTGTCCTTTAATTCAGCTATTGTGTTCTCTAGCTCTATGAATTCTGTTTTAAACTACCTCATATTTCTCCTGATTTCAGTGAGTATTATTAAAATTCTTTAAAGTCATCATCAGTTTATTGAATTCTGTTGCATTCACATTTTCTCCTGGATTTTGTCTTCGTTCATTATTTCACATATATTTCTCTTGACCCTTCATTATGTTTGGCATTCTGTGTTTATTTCTCTGGGTTAGGCTATTGAGTTGCATACTATAGGCCCAGGATTTTGGTTTGCATTGCTGTGCTTCATTTAGTTGTATAGTTGTGTGATCTCAGCACTGGTCAGAATTGTTATAGTTTTAGAACCAGCCTTTTGTTGAAGCCGGAGAGTCCAACCTATCGCACTGGAATTGGAGTAGAAAATTTAGAGGTTCCCCACCAGTCATAGGCATGAACAGCGAGGCAGAAGGAGAGATTTAAGAGTTGTGGAACTAATCAACAGACATGCAATAGTCCCAACAAAGGCCACAAGAGAGAGTGAGCCAGGTACTGCTGGTAGCAAACCACAGTTCCTTGTGAAAATTCCTCAGTCTTCCAGAGGAGAAGCAGTCCCAAAAGGGCATGGTAAGCAAGACCTGGGGCCTTGGAATGGAAATTCAGTAGAGTTCCAAGCAGATAGTTTAGCAGTAACCCCAGGTCGGTAGAAACTGCTGTTTCAGTAGAGACCTTCCAGTGCTCTTCCCTGAGAGAACTGGAGATTGAAATGTTCCTTGCTAGGAACCAGTTGACTATTCACACCAGTGCTGCAGACCTGCCTGTTTGTCGCTAGCAACCCTAGACATTTTTCCTGAAGCCTTCATACAATTTCATCCTCCAGAGCCTGTACCCCCACAGAAGCAGCATACGGGTTCACAAGGAAGCTATCCTTCTTACTACTCCATGGGTGAGGTTTGTGGTTCAGTGACTGAAAATTTCCTAGTATGTGGCTTCCCAGTGAGCCGTCAGGCTGTGTTGCAAGTATCTTTATCACTGGTCTCTTCCAATTTCCCCAGGGTCTCTGAATAGGGCACATGACAGGAGACAGATCAGCTTCTCCTAAAGTTTCTGGAGGTATGTGAGTGACCTTTCTCTTTGTTGAGATTCTGGCCCTTGTTCCTTTTCAAAGGTTATAGTGGTATATTTTTGTTGCATCTATGAGTGGGAGTTGACTTTGAGATCTTAACAGTTCTGTCATCTTGGAACCAGAATCCCAAATATTTTTAATATTAGTCTCCTTAGAACAGATGTATTCTCGTATAAGAATACAATTTTTTATCATAGTCAGGAAATTTAACATATAGTAAAATATGCTATAAAATCCAAATTCAAAATTTTATCTACATACGTGTGTGGATATATATTTATATATATATATTTATATATATATTTTAAAAGAAAAGTACAGGTAGGAATGAAGGCATGTAGAAGCAAGCAGGCAGGAAGAGAGGAGGTAGAAGCATTTTATTTATTTTATTTAGATGTTCATCTTGGTTGCTTCCAACGGTCCTGGGACACGAACCTGGGACCTTGGCATGTATATGGCCTGTGCCTAACTCCTACTCCACCAGGGTGCACCAATTTCAATAATTTTCTTTAGTGATGTTCATTTGTTTTCAAATCCAGAGTCCAATCTAGGGTCAAACATTATTTTTAAGTTATGTCTCTTTAATCTCTTGTAACCTAGTATAGGTTTTTCCTGGCTTTTAAAAAACCTATATTGACATTTTTAAAAGTTTAGTCCATTTGCCTGTGTTGCTCTAAATGCTTCTTCATAATTCAAGTTAAGTATTTTTTAGCAAGAAAACTTCATAGATCATTTGATTACTTCTTTTGTATTACTTTAGTTGTTAGTTTGTCCTATTATTGGTGATGCTAAGTTTCATCATTTAGTAAAAGTATCTTTTCCCCTTTGTAATTAATAGCTGGGATTTTTGTATAAATAATAGACACATGATTTTGAAAAATGTACAATATGTTAAAAACATTCAGTCTTTATGTACTTCTATACTTTCTGGTGCAAGATGTTTTTCATTTCCCTGCTTCAGCCATTTATTCCAGAAGCTAATGTAATCCCAGAGTGCTATTTTATTTCTTAGTTGTGTTTTTGTGTTTGAAGTTTGTGATTATATTAATAAATTCTGGAAACGTTGGATTGAATTTCACATATATGATTCTACATGGTTCTGTGCTGTATATGGAATAAGAAATGGTCCTCACTTTGTTATTTGATTTCAGTTAAATATACACTGAAGAGAGAGATTTAAACTTTTTAAAATTTAGAATGCAAATTTTTGAGAACATCCTATGTGGTAGGCACTCATATAGTTGTAATTCTAAAACAACTCTGCTGTAAGACATTCATTTATTGTTAAGTTCAACAAATATATTTTAAACATTTGTCATGAGGGAGAAAAGACCCATATAACAATTATTCATGAAACGCTAAAATAATGTATTAAGTCAGCATTATATACATATACATATAATCTAAAATAATAGTGGATACTAAAATATCAGTTTTACCTAGTTTTGTAAGATATTTGTTTGTTCTTTGGGAATTAATAGTATTTCATATATATTAAAGAAAACAGTTTAATTCAAGCATCTCTTGACTACTTGTAAAGACTTAGAAGCATTTCACAACTACAAAAGTAATACACATTCCTTAAAAATACTTAGAAAGAATCTAGATAGTGCGAAAGAAAAAAGTCACCCCCACCCACTAGAAATAATCGCTTTTTATATTTTGAGGATATATGCTTTTAGTTGTATAATGTATAGCTGTTTTCTTGTTTGTTTTCTATATCAACTTTTTAGCTTATTTGGGTAGAATCGACATATACTGAGCTAAACTTTATTTAAAGTATATAGTTTGGACTATTGTGACATAAGTATATACTAGTGAAACCATCATCACAGGTTAAGGAACATATTCATCATTTTCAAAAGTTCCCTTTTGCAGCCAAGACATGGAAACAACCTAAGTGCCCAACAACAGATGACTGAATAAAGAAGCTGTGGTATATATATTCAGTGGAATTCTAGGCAGAGCTACTAAAAAAATTGAAATTGTGCCCTTCCAACAATCTGAATGGAACTAGAAGGGATCATGTTAAGTGAAATAAGCCAGAAAGAAAAAGAGAATTATAGGATAGTTTCATTCATATGTGGAATATAATCAAGTGAAACAAATAGATAAACCCCAGGAAAAACTCACAGGACACAAAATGATGACTGCCAGGGAGGTGAGAGGAAGTGGGGAAGGGATGAAAAGAGGGGAAGAAGTGGTGGTAAAGGACACTAGAAATCTGATGGAGGTGTGGTGTGAAATACAGATTGAGATACAATGTCAGTATTCAAAAATTAATGTTGCATTGTGAACAAAAAATTCAATATCAATTTAAAAAAGAATTCCCTATTGCTCCTTTATAATCCTTTCTTCCACCCCTTGCCTACCACCTAGGCAATTACTGATCTAATTTCCATCACCATAAATTAATTTGTATTTTTTTAGAATTTTATATACTTGGAATCATAAGATATGTACCCTTTTATCTGACTTTTGCCATGCACAATTATTTTGAGATTCATCCCGTATTTCTAGGTATTTGTTTTTATTGCTAAGTAGTATTTCATTATATGTTTATCACAATTTGTTTATGCATCCACTTATCATTGGATTTTTTTTCTAGTTTGGGGTTATTATGAGTAAAGATTCTTTGAACACTTGTGCATATCTGTGTGTTTGTAGAATGCTTCCATTTACATTGGGTGATTTGATTTCCGTTGAGTATTTGCTGGTTCTTTTGATAACTATAGGTTTAACTTTTTAAAAAGCTACAAAATATTTTCCAACATGGTTCTACACACTTCGCATTTTCAGTATTGGTGTGTGAGAGTTCCATTTGTTTCATATCTTTGTCAACACTTGGTATGATCAGTCTTTTGCCATCTAATGCATGTGATTTTAATTTACATTTCCTTAGTGATTTGTGTTAATGTCACGTATATATATTTCATGGTCATCCATATATCTTCTTTGGTGAAATTTTTGTTTCTAGCCTTACCCATATAAAAAAATTGGGTTGTTTTGTTGTTGTTATTGGGTTGTAATAGTCTAGTTGTGAGATATATTTTTCACATATTTTCTTCCACCTGTGTCTTACCTTTTTTTATAGTATATTTTGAAGAGAAAAAGCCTTTAAGAAAAACTAGTCTATTACCTCTTTTTATAGATTGTACTTTAAAAAAGTATTTTTAAGGAAAGATGCAGGCAAGAATGAAGGTGAGCACAGGCAGGCAGGAAGAGAGAAGAAGCATTTCATTGTTCATCTTGGTTGTTACCCTGGCCCTGGGATGTGGACCCATGTCCTTGGGATATGTATGCACTGGACTCAACCACTACTCCACTGAGGCACACCTACACTGTATTTTTAGGTGATATTTAAGAAATCTATGCCTATGCTATGGTCATGAAAATTTTCTTTTAATGTTTTCATTGAGAAGTTTATATTTTCCTGAAGTGTTTGTAGAATTCACCATTGGAACCACCTGGTCCTGAAATGTTCCTTGTGGGAATTTTTATAATTACAATTACCATTTATATAATAAATTTATGTTTCTTAGGTTATTATTTATGCCCTCTAGAGTGAGCTTTTATAGTTTGTGCCTTTTAAGATACTTTTCTAGCTCACATAAGTTGTTAATTAGCATATTAATTTTCACACTTGGGTATTATCTTTTCGACGTCTGTACAGGTTGTAATGTACATTTCTGATAGTGCTAATATCTTTTTTTATAACTAAAGGTTTATCAATTTTTTTAAATTTGATTTTCTTTTACTTTTCGGCTTTATATCTTATTAATTTCTACTAATTTTATTACTTCTTGCTTATTTTGGGTTTAATTTGCTCTTTTTATAAGACGGAAGTTGAAGTCCTTGAGCTCTTATCTGACATGGGCATTTAATTCAATATTGTTTTGCTTCATTTCATTTTTATTCCATTTCAAAAACTTGAATTCCTCTTTGGTTTTCTTATTTGGTCAGTCAGTTATTTAGAATGTGTTTCTATTTCTTTTCAAGGAAAGCTGTAGGCAGGCAAGACAGCAGAGAGAGGAGGAAGAGACATTTTATTTTTAATTTAATTGTACATCTTGGCCGCTCAACCCTGGGGGCCTGGAATGTATGTGGATTGTAGTCTCCTCCAGAAGCAGAAAATCAGACAACTATTCCACCAGGGCATGCCTAGAATGTGTTTATTTAACTTATAAATAAATATTTGAGTATTTTCCAGTTCCTGTTTAGTACTGCTTTTATATTTAATTCCATTGTAGTCAGAAAACATTTTTAATTGAGTAATCTCTTTACTTAGTTTTAATTTTATTTTAAGGAGGGAGAGGAGGAAGAAGCAGTTTTCCTTATTTATTCCTTTTTTGGTTTTTCCCCTTGGTCCTGGGTCGCAAATCCAGATACTCAACTCATGGTCCATACAACAGTTGGATCTCGGTTGGTTTAACCACCAGAGAATGCCAGAAATCAACATTTTCATGTTTTGAATTTGTTTATATTTATTTAGACATATTCTAAGGCTCATGTTCATGGATTTTCATATATTCTTTCATCTGTCATCTACTTTATTACTAATACAGTCATGCGTCACTTAGCAATTCAGTCAAGAGTGGACCACAGGTACAAAGATGGTCCCAATATGCTAAAGTACACAGTCTAGGTGTGTCGTAAGTTACGCCATCTGTTCTTTGATGTTACTTTTTTATCCAGTTCACAATGTGTTTCATAATTGAGGTGATTAAACTATTTACATTGAATATGATTAATTCTATTGATATGTTTAAGTCTATCATCTTTTTATTCATTTTACATGTGTTCTATATCTCCTTTGTACCTCTTTTCTTTATTTCTTCCTATTGGAATTAACTGGATTTTTTTTTTCTTTTTTTTGCATTGCGTTTATACCAGAGTCCAGGATACAGAAACTACACAGTAATATGAACAGGAAAAATTTAATATTAAGAATTATTAACTGCACGTACCCTGGCAGAGTAGCGGTTTGGTCAGCCACCCTTTGACTGGCTCAGTCCACATAGATTCCTAGGTTCATGTCCTGGGGACAGGGAACAAACAAGATGAACAACTAAATAACATAGTCAAAATGCTGCTTCTTCTTTCTCTCTTCTTGCCTATCTGCCTCTGTTTGCCTTCATTCCTGCCTGCACTTTTCCTTTAAGAAAAGAAAAAAAAGAACTGTTAACTGAAACATTCCAGTTTTGTGAGATGAGCTACTGAGTTATAAAGACAATTCTAAAGAGACAAATGGAACAATCACTACCTCTAGAATAGATACAAAGTATCCAAGGAAGGAACAAATCTCTAGGCCATATTTATCCTAGCTGAGGCCTCATTGCATAACTACAGTTCACTGAATATTCAATACTTTTGTTGTAGTGTCACACAGGTCTTGTTAGGAATCTGCTCTTTCAAGTACCCAGGAAAGATTCTCACAGACAAGTATTATACCTTAAAACTTGCTGTGAAGCTGCCTAAGAGGTGTAATGGGAAGCTAACCATGGAGTAATTTCTGTGTGCTATGACTGTGTGCTCTTCTATAGCCTGCAGAAGACATCATATGGAACCAAGAATTGAAGCCCCTCCATCTTCCCGTAATCCTCTGGTGCCATCTGCTAATATAGCTAAGCATTGTGCCACTGTCAACATGTGTGCAGGTCTCGGTGGCATTACTGCAGAACAGGCAATGAAGTATGGATTTAGATCTGAGCAGTCATAAATGGACAAATGGCACACATAGTAAACATTCTTTGACTTAATATGTAGTGTTCTTTGTTGTATTATTTTAATGGCAGCTTTAAGATTTATATTGTATAACTTCTACTTACTAGTGTCTGCCTTCATTTACAGTATACGTCTTCACATGCAGTTTAAAACAATATTACAATATACTTTTCTTTTCCGCCTCTTGACCTTTGTGCCATTGTTGTCCTACATTTTACTTCTCTATAGGTTGTATATTCCACACTTAATTTCTATTATTTTTCCTTTAAATAACTATCTTTAATTTATTTTAAATAATGAAAACAGGTATTTAAGATTTACTCACATGAATACCATTTTCACTCTTTTCTTTCTTTTGATGCAGATTTCTCTCTGATAATATTTTCTGTGCTTCAAAGGCTTTAATATTTCTTATACTTCAGGTCTGATGGTCAAGGAGTCTTTCAACTTTTATATGACTAAAATGTCTTTATTTCCCTTTATTTTGGGAAGATATTTTTGTTGGGCATAGACTTCTAGATTGACTTTTTTCTTACATCCCTTTATCCTTAGCCCTGGGCCATGAATCTCAGGCCTTCGATTTTACTTGGTCTGTATGTCAACCATAGAGCCACAGGGGTACATCTCATTTTCTTTTTTTATTTTAAGGTGGTCATTCTACTGTCTTCTGGTGTGCCTTGTGTCAGATGTGAGGATTGCTATAATTCTAATCTTTTTTCTCAATGCACCGTATTTTTTTTCCTCTGATTCCTGTCATGATTTTTCCCCTCTTTCACTGGCTTTAAACCGTTTGATTCTGACACTTCTTGGTGTCGGTTTTTTGTTTTTGTTTAGTTTTGTTTTATGTTGTGCCTGAGTTTTGTTGAACTTTTTGGATCTGTGTTTATAGTTTTTGTCAAACATGGAATTTTTTCTTTCTTGAATTTTTTTTTTTTTGTCTTTCCTTATGGATACATTAGACTGCTTGACGTTATCTCAAAACTCACTAATGCTGTGTGTTATTTTTAGTCTCTATTTGGATGCTGTCATTAATAAGTATTCACTACTCTTCTTCTGTTCTGTAATCTGTTGTTATTTCTACCCAGTGTATTCTCATTTTCATTCATTTTGTGTCTTTCGTGTGTTAATCTTTCCTTTAACTTACTGAACATTGGAACATAGTAGTTGTTACAATCCTTGTCTTCTAAACCTATCATTTGTGTCATTTCTGAAACTGCTTCGGTGATTGATTTTTCTCATCGTAGGCTGTATTTTCTTACTTCTTTTTGTATTTGATAGATTTTCAATAGATGTCAGACATTGTGAATTTTACTTCATTGAGGGATGAAAAGTTTTAGATTCCTATATATATTTTTGAATGTTTTCTGTAACAAGCTTAAGTTACCTAGAAATTGGTTTGTCTTTCTTTATAAGCTCTCTTTTTTAAGCTTTTTTGGACTGAATTAGACAATCTTTATTCTAAGACTCATTTTGTCCTACTACTGACAGATAGTGTTGTGGGTACTCTGTCCAGTGCCTTATGAAATATAACATTTTCTACTCTCACTGGTGGGAACATAGCCTTTTTCTGGTCATAGTGAAATTTGGGGTTCGTTCCCTCGGTTGCTTTCAGGTGGCTTATTCTAGACCTTGGGTAGTTTCTTTATGCCATTAGTTCTCATCACTACTTATCTAAAGCTGCTCTGCAGATCTTTGGCCACCCTGTGAATTTCTCTCTTCCGAACTCTCCCCTACAAAAAGCAGTCTTGGCTTCCCTGGCTTCTCTGTCCTCAACTCAGGGAGTCTTCTAGATTCCAGCTGGTTTCCTGTTCCCTGTTCTACAGCTTGGAAACACTCTTTTGTAATCAAAAGTCAGTCTTAGATTGTTTGTTTTCCTTCTCTTAGGGATCACTGACATCTAATTTCTAAAAATTATTGTTTTATGCATTTTGCCTGATTTTTCAGTTTCAAGCATGATAGTAAATCCAGTTTCTGTTACTCCAACTTGACTGTAATTGGAGAACTTAAAATACTATTTTAATGCCTGCATAATATTTCATAAAGTGAAAATAACGTAATTGGGTTTATTCCTCTTAGATAGTATGATGGACATCTTTTTAGATAAGCTGTGTGCACCCCTGATTAGGCAGATTCCTAGAATTCAAGACAAATATACAAATTTTCCTTTGAAAATCTGTATAATTATGAATGATAATAAAATACAAATGGACAGTAAGTATTGAACAGTTATACTCACGTTCATGGCTCTACATAAAATTTTTTGTAATCTAATCTTCAAACAACACTGTGAGGTAGATCTTATCTACTCTCTTTAACTAATAAAGGCTCAAAGCATAGGATGGTTAAATAGCTTTCTCAAAGTCATACAGCTAGTAAATGTCAGAGCAGAGATTAAGAGTTGGATTCTAGAGCCCGCATACACCCTCTGCTGACTTTGAGCATGGGAATGTTGAAGCTGGAATTGTCTGACTACTATATATCTTCATTCTTTCTTGCTCGCTCTTTCTATTTCTCTCTCTCTCTCTCTCTCTCTCTCTCTCTCTCTCTCTCTCTCGATTTATTTATTTAGAGGAATGAAACAGAAATGAAATCAAGTAGTCAGGCAGTAAGGCAGAAGTGTCTGTCCGTTCATCTAGTTGCCCAAATTGGTTGACCCCTCCCCTCACCCTGTGTCTTGTCCCAGGCTGCACACCTGGGTCCTTGGGCTTTTTTGTGGATTATACCAGCTGCAGCCATGGAATTATACCAGCTGCAGCCATGGAGTTAACCACTGAGCCACCAGGGTGCACCTATATATCAGTTTCTTATTCCTCCTGTAACAAATTATTACACATCTTCGAACAAAGTAGACTTACATCTTAGAGTCCTGAAAGTCAAAGTCCAAAAATTGATATCACTGGCCTAAACACAAAGTGTTGGTAGGGTTGCATTTCTAGAAGCTCTAGGAAACAATCTTATTTTCTTACCTTTTGCCATTTTATGGAGGCTGCCCACATTCTGTGACTTCCACCTTCAGGTCTAGCAATAGCTAGTCTGATCTTTCATCACATCATTCATCTACCTCTTTCTTCCTCTTATAGGGACCTCTGTGATTACATTGGACTCACTTGGGCTGTTATAATCTGCTCCTATTTTAAGGTCCTGTAAATAACAACCTTAATTCCTTCTGCAATCTGAATTTCTCTTTTCCATGTAAATTAACATGTTCACAGATTTTGAGGATTAGGATGTTGATAAGAAAGGGCGGGGCTTATTCTGCTTACTACAAACCAAGAAGCTAATACAAAGATATTCTTTAACTATAGAATGGATTAACAAAGACCTGTGTATTGCTTTATGACCTCCTGTTATGAAAAACCTGTTCGAGGATCTTATTTGTCTTTCTGCTCAGTCTCTTTTTTAAAAAACAAATTACAGATTTCATCATTAATTTGGTGTTTTGTTTTGTTTTTAATTTTACAGCTGTAGAATCTGAGGCCCAGATATAAATCTACATGTATTTAAGTGTTATATTCTTAAAAGAAAGTCCCTGATCCTATTCCCTTTTTATTGTTCTTTTTCTTACATGACTGTTTCTTAACTCATTTTTATGCAGGTTTACCCTAGTATTTGTGGGTCCCAAGGAAAGAGTACAAATGGAAGTTCTTATATTGTATATCAAAATATTTAAAAGTTACAAATCAAGCCAATAAGCTGTTAAAGATATTCTGTCATTTTTCCTTAAGAAACAGAAGCATTAGTTGGAATTTAGAATCCTTGAACTTTAGAATTGTTGCGCATCCAGAATTTGGTAGAAGTGGACCATTCTGCTTTTCTTTCCACTCTTATTTCCATTCTTGTGGAACACATGTGAATTCTCAACTTGTATATATATAAGCCCCATTTCTCTCTCCCAATTTCTTTGCCTTAAGTATGCATATAAAGGCAATATATATTCCTTGTCATACAAGGAATTCATTGTGAGAACAAAGCTAGGGTATAGAACCCAGATAGCTTCTGCAAAAAAAACTGTGAGACCAGTTAGGTTTAGAATTCTAGATTCTTGTCTACTTGGACATGGTCTAGAAGATGGAAGGGGGTAATACATTATTTTGGCCCTGAGGAGGGAGTGACAGCAGTTGACCCTCTAAATTATGTAACTTTGGGAGGGGTCTCCTTCTCGCTGATATAAATGAAGGTGTCTTTTTAGTAATGACACCAGTTGTGAAATTAGTTGACAAGAATTGATAAATGGTGAAGGTTGTGGGTAGCTTATCTATAACAGGAGAATGATTTTCTCTCTATGGAAATGAACCAATGCATTGAACTCTTTGTCAAATCAAGTATTTTTGATTTATGAAATACTTTTAGAATTTTATGGGATGACTATATAGTACAAATATTTTCTTTAAAAAATGTGTTTCTGAAATAAAAAATGTGTTTCTGAAATACATTTTTAAGTTTAAAAGTGAAATTGTCATATAAACACATATATGTTCTATAGTTAATGAGTTGTTATTATGGCAGTAGATTAGGACAAACTATTTTGTTTGTTTTTTAATGAAAATATTCAGTATCTATAAAAGTAAATAAATGAAAGAATAGTAAATGCCAGTTCACTTATAGTCAGTAATTGTTAGCATTTTGCCATATTAGCTTATCTTATAGATGAGTACATAGATTATGTTGGTTTGGGCTGTATAAATTGATAGTAAGTTGTAGTCATCATGGACTTTATCTCTAAATACTTCATCATACGTCTCCTAAGAATGAGATTCTTCTATACAACCAATGTCACACCCAGAATGATTAATAATTGCTGTCTTTAAATGAATCCATATTCAAGTTTCGCAGTTGTTAAAAGAAACTGCTTAATCTTTTATCATTGTCACCTAAAATACCATCTCAATGAAATGTTTGACACTAGTTTTGGTTATGACATGAAAATTAAAAATATATTATGTATTTTCATCATGTTGGAGACATGCTTATTAATAAGTTGTTAACCACTTGTCCTATGCATATTAACTCCCTCTGTACCTAACACAATGTCTTGTAGTTAAAAGGCTCAGTGCGTATTTGTCAAATTATATGAAAATAAATTTATTCTGTTGACTTCTTTAAGAAAGGTAAGGCAGGAATGAAGGTGAGCAGACAGGCAAGAAGAAATAGAGGAAAGAAGCATTTTAACATTTTTATTTAGTTGTTCATTTTAATTGTTTCCCCCACCTCGGCCCCTACCCTGATCCTTGAAATATATGTGGTCTGCGTTTGACCATAGGCTACAAACTAAACCACTAAGCCATCAGGTTGTGCCCAGTTAATTTTTTCAAGTCTGTTAAATATGTAGTGTATTTTATCCAGTCTTTTTTGTTTTGTCATTTAAAAAAATTGCAAATTAAACTAGATGTACAGTCTTTTGTATTTTTTCTCATTGTCAGGATCTGTTGAGGAACAGTAGTCTGTACACAGTTATAATAGTCTTTAAGTCTGTTTTCTTACCTTTTCAATGTGCTTATTACTAAATTTTTCCTTTAGGGAAAATGTTGACTTAAGACTGGGTTAAATTGAAGGGATTTAACTAATTTGAGGAAGACTAGTTAGTTGCTAAGGATTTTTTTTAGATTTCTTTTATCTTGAGGGGAGACAAGACTCAGTAATTACAAATATTTTAAAACTGTTTCAGTGATATAGTAAGAGAAAAATATAAGTAAAAGTACTTTTGATGGGGAGAAACCATCTAGATGTACTGAAATGTAGAGGTATTTTCATCACTGTTGGTTCTTTAAGTGCCTAGCACCATTATTCTGGTATTAATATTGATATGGCTATTAAAACCTGGGGTATTTCTGTGGGAGCCACAGTGTCTCGAGTTTTTTATTTGAGAATTTAATCTTTTTCTGAAAGTGGAGATAAATTGTATCTAATGTAATAATTAGGAACAGTAATTTTGTTATATATGCAATAATTCATATGATAAACTTCAAAATTTTTGATAAATATATGAAATGTAGTTATATGCATGAGTATATATGCATGATATAAACTAAATATTAAAAAAGATTAAAACTAAAAGAATTTTAGTTTAGGATTTTTTTTTTTTTTTTGCTCAGTTACCGTACCAGCTAAGTTTTTACAGTAGCTCAGATGTACTTCTGAGTATTAATTTGGGCTTAATGTGGGTAAGACAAATGATTCTTTAAAAATTTTCCTGCCTGTAAAACAAGCTTAATGTCTCAGTGTGTTTTTGGATTAATTAACATCTAAATCATTATTTACTTCCTTTAGTAGTTAGGAATAATGCTGAAAGAGTTGTTGCGGACCAGTATCTAATTAAAAATAGTAAAACAAATATTTTCCCATACATGATTGATTAAGCATGTGTACTATCATTATAATTTGCTACTTTAATTTAAGCAAAGATATATGCTTTCACTGCAAGAAAGTCAATAAATTTATGACTTGACTTTGTTTTTATTTAATCATTTTATTTTAGTTGGTTAGTCTGATTTATTGTATCTTCAGAGCATAATCTTTGGGAGGCACTTTCATGGAAATTTACATTGTCTGGAAAAAAAGAGTATCATTAGGACCCTTCATTTGAGTTTAATACAATTTGTGTTATTTCCATCGTGTACTTGAGTTAAATTTCTCAGGTTCTAGGTGAATCCATATTTTCCCCAGATAACTGATTTTTTAAAAAACTCATTAATGAATATTTAACTCACTTTTTTTCAATTTTCCCAAGATTAAATGATTATTACAAAAGCACAGCCACTGTATACAGATCAACATTCTCTCCCATAATTCTGTGCATCTGGGACTATAGAAATTCCACTGCCCCTGCCCAACATTTTCAAATTAGCATTCTCTGGTCATAACAATAAGTTTTCCCAAAAGGGACTTATTTAAATATTTATAGGAATTTGAGCTATAAAGAAGAAATCTCTAGCTGACTTAAATGAAAATTTTTTTTAAATTACCTTAAATGAGATTTCACATGTACATGTCTTTAATTCTATTCATAAAGTATGACTATATTTAAAAACCTACTTTCCATTAAAATTTGTTATATGGAATTATAAATTTAAATATAAATTATAAATATTATGTCATAAATATAATTATATTTATATGGAATTATATATATATAATATATACAAAGATTGGTTTTAAGTTAATATCATTTATGTATTAATATATGACTGTATATGCATATATAGAGACAGTCTTTAGCAAACTTTCTGTTTGTTTTATGAGCACAAATCATTTCAACAATTTTAATCAACAGCCATTCGCCTGCTATCTAATATTTTTATAGTAATTAGAATCACAATAATATAGACATTTAAAAATATTAGTTTCTAAAAACAGAAACTAACTCTTGGACTCTGACAACAGAACTTAAGTTGCCAGAGGGGAAAAGGGTAGAGAGTGGGACTACTGGAGTGGTAGAGGACTATTAGAAATTTCTTGGTGTATTATCATGTATTTGATGAAAAGTGAACCTACACATCTAAAATTTATATAGTGATATAAACTAATATTACCTCAATAAAGAGTATCACTCTCTAAGCCTCGAATCACTATTTATCTATATATTGGTGAATTTTTTTAAAATGTATTTGTGCAAAAACATGAAAGTATAGAAGTATTGTCCAAATACTCATAGACTACCACTGGGTTTGTTTCAATTTTTTTTTTTTAACTTCTAAAAAATGAAACATAATGCAACATAAGCATAACTTTTTATTTATACTCATCTTCCAAAAAATAAAAACCTATTTCTATTTTGTCATGTGTCTTTTCAGTATGTGTTTCTATAACTTTATCATAAAGGTGTGTGTATCCTTAATATCTGGAGAGGAAAAGGGAAGGAATAGGGACGAGAAGTATATACATATTTAAAGTGATTTGAATAAATAAGGGAAATATTAGTATCTATTTCATCTCATGTGTTTTATTTTCTCTGTGTTAAAAATACTGAATAATTAAACATTAAAAAACAAAATAGTAACTTTGGAGCCAGGCTGTTTTAGGTTTTCTATTAATTATCAGCCCTATAATCTTGGGAAAGTTTATTAATCTTTCAAAACTTTAGTATTCTTATCCATAAAATATGGATAATAACTTTGTAAGATTGCTTTTATTATTCAAATAAACTAACCCATGCAGTACTTAATATTACACCTGGCTTATATTTTGCTTACTTTTTTAAAGGAAAGGTTCAGGCAGGAATGAAGGCTAGGAGGCAGGCAGGCAGGCAGGAAGAAGATTTTATTTATTTTATTTGTTATTCATCTTGGTTGTTTCTGACACCCCCCCACAACCCCCCATCCCCCGCCTCAGCCCAGCCCTGGGCCATGTACCTGGGTCTAGGATGTATGTGGCTTGTGCTGACCGGAATTAGCAGATTAAACCACTAAGCCACCAGGGCATGCCAGTATTTTTGAGTACCTATTTTGTTCTAAACTCTTTCCAAATACTGTTCTATTTAATTTTATATCAGTCACTACAAGGTAGGTACTAAAAATGTAGTGATTTGTGATTGGAAAGGTATTTTTAAAGACGGAAGTATCCTATATGTGAAGCAGTACCTTTTAGTTAATAGTGAAATTGCTTGGTATTTAAGTGATTAAAGAATATATTAGAAAAAATAAATACCTTTATTTTAATGAACTTCCTTAAACTATTTTGCAAAATTAACCTTGTAAATTGAGTGAAACTTTGTAATCCTCAAGAAAATAATGAGAAGAAATTTTTTCCTTCTATACAACTCATTATTTTAAAAACAGTAGGATTTAATATGAAATTCATATACTATATAAACTGTCATCCAAGATATACAATTCACTGATTTTCAGTATAGTCACGGAATTGTGGAACTATTACCACCATCAATTTTAGAACAGTTTCATCCCCTCAAAAGAACCCATACCCATTTCCTCTCAACACTCCAAACCCTAAGCATCCAACAGTCTACTTCCTGTTTATGAACTTGCCTATTCTAGATAATTCAAACTGAAAAAATTATGTAATATTTAGTTCTTGGTGATGGGATTCTTTCACTTATAGTATAATGTTTTCATGTTGTGGACTATATTGGTACTTCATTTTGTTATTATCGTATGTTCATATATACATTTTGTTTATCTACTCATCAGAGAGGCATTTTTGGGTTGATTCCGCTTTTTCATATTATGAACAATTCTATTACAAATATCCATGTACAGGTTTCCATTTCTCTTGAGTATATACTGAGGAACAAATTATTGGCTTATATTATAATTTTGTGTTTAACCTTTTGAGTAATTTTTAGGCTGTTTTCCAATGTAACTGTACCATTTACCTTCCTTCCAGCAGTGTATGAGATTTCCAATTACTCTGTACTTGCCAACACTTAATCATCTGTCTTTTTGATTATAGTTACCCTAGTGAATGTTAATTGGTACCACTTAGTGGTTTTGATTTGTGTTTCTCTGATGGCAGAAGATTGGAGCATCTTGACGTGGGTTTATTGGCCATTTGTATGTCTTATTTTGGAGAAGTGCTTACTCAGATCATTTGTCTATTTAAAAACTAGGTTGTCATTTTATTATGGAGTAGTAAGAATTTTTTATATATTACAGATATAAGTTGCTTATCAGATAGGATTTTCAGATATATTCTTAGGATTTTTTAAAATATGAAAGTCCATGTCTTCTGCATGTAAATACAATTTTGCTTCTTGCTTCACAATCTGGATACTTTTTATTTCTCTTTCTTTCCTAATTGTCCTGCTGGAACTTCTAGGACAGTGTTGAATAGAAGTGGCAAGAGCAGACATCCTTGTCTTGTTCCTGTTTTAAGTAAAGCAGTCAGTTGTTTAGTTGTTTACCATAATTTATGTTGGCTGTGAATTTTTGTAGATGTTCGTAGTCAGGTGTGCAAGTTCCCCTTTGTTCCTAATGTGTTAAGTGTTTTTATCCTGAAGAAATGTTGAACTGTGTCAAATATTTTTTCTGCTTCACTTAAGGTGATCATGGGAATATTATCCTTTATTGATATATCATGTCTTTTAGTTGATTTTCAGACATTAAGTTAAGATTGTACTCCTAAATTAAATACCATTTACTTTTGGGGGATCTCTGTGTGTATGTATGTGTGTGTGTGTGTGTACACACTATCATTTTATTGAGGATATTTGTGTCTGTACTTATAAGAGATACTGGTCTGTGGTTTAATTCATTTTTTATACAAATGTTTGCTTTTTTTGTTTTAAGAAGCATCCATTGGTGATTTCATTAAATGAACAGTTAGTAAAATACTTTACATTTTATAAAAAAAACAGAGTTTAATAGTGGTTGCTGCATTTTATTCTGTGTCTTATAGAGTGATAGACAGGAAATACATGAAGATAAATTCCTTTAAATACTGGGATCAGTAAAATAGATTAAAATTTTATTTTCATGGCATATTGTGCCTTTCATTTAATAATTTTTTATTATAATATTTATGTATACTTCAATAAGTTTACCAGTAGACGTGTAATTCTTTCCAACATATATTTTTTCTTTTACCTGGTTTGCCCACTCCATTTTATTATCCCTTCTGGTAACCACCAATTTGGTCTTAAATACTAAAAGTTTGTTTCTTGTATTTATTTCATCTATTTGGGTTTTTTGTATCCTACATATTAAGGAAATCATGGGGTGTTTGTCTTTCTCTGATTTATATTGCTATGCATAGTAATTTTAGGTCTATCCATTTTGTTACAAATGTAGCATTTCATCCTTTTTATAGTATACATCTTCCTTATCCACTCATCTGTTGATGGACACTTAGCTTGCTTCCAGCTCTTGATATTATAAATAATGCTGCAGTAAATATGGTCGTGCATTTATATCTTCTAATTAATATTTTATGTTTTTGCAGGGGTAAATACCCACAAGTGGGATAACTGGTTCATTTTAAATCTTTCCTCCCTTCCTCCCTCTCTCTTCCCTTCTCAAGGTTTAAGGGAGAGAAGGAAGAAACGTCTTTATTTATTTTGATTTTTCACCTCAGTCCTGAGTTGTAAACCTCTGGGTGCTTAGGCTTTACTTAGTCAGCACATTGGTGTCTCAGCTGCCAGAGCAGCAAGGGCGCACTGGAATTTCTGTTTGCAATTTTTGAGTAATGTCCACTTCTTTCCGTAATAACTATACCAATTTGTACTTCTACCAACAGTATATGAGGGTTCCCCTTTTTTTACATCTTCTCAAACAATTTTTGTTTCCAGTCTTTGAATAATATCATTTCTTATACATGTGAGATGTTTTCTTCTTGTTTTGTTATGCGCTCTCCTAATACTAAGACATCTTTTTGTGTGCCTGTTGGTCATCTATCTGTCTTCTTTGGAGAAGATTCAGATCCTTTGAGAAATATTGAATAGAATTGTATTTTTGTTGTTGTTGTGCTTTATGAGTTCATATATTTTGAATATTAACCCTTGTTGGATGTCCGATGTGCAATATTTTCTCCCATTCAGTAAGATGTCTTTTGTTTCGATAATTTTTTCACTGTACAGAAGCATTTTAGTTTGATGTGTATTTCCATTTATTCATTTTTGCTTTTGTTTCCATTACTGTTTGATTATAGAGTCTAAGACATCACTAAGACCTACATCAAGGAATGTTTTCATCTATATTATCTATGTATCTTATAGTTTAAAGTTATTTTTTTTAATTTTTGTTATAGGGACATATGTTTTTCATTCCCTCACCCTCTTACTTAAAATACTTTTGCCCGTTCTCGAAGTATCATATTGAATTGTGATTTCTTATTTCCCCCATGAATACAACTAGAACAGGACCGATAAACTTGTATTACACAAATTTGTTCTTTAGGTCTCTTTCCAATATGAAGGCTAAACTATTGAGTAAATCCTTTTATTACTTCCAAAGATTATGCCAGTTTGTAATATGGCATTCTTTGGGGGATGGGGATGCAAATGGTTGGAAACAAATGTAATTCTCAACTTTTAAACATTTTGTATTTTAAAAATTTCATAATTTTGTCCATTGAAGCTCAGCTACTACTAGTTCTCTATGGATTTCTCTGAGTGAGCTTTTAATAAATAATACTTTATGATATTACAAGAAGGGGAAAATAGCAGGATCATATATGGATCATATATGGATATGAATGTTTTAATATTTCATAATTTCTTGGAAAACAACTTACGAAATGTTGCTCTACACACCTTATATTAGTTGTCATGCCTTTGCTCATTCTTAGTTCCCTTGAATATTTTCTCATTATCTCTTTATTATAAAAATCAGCTTATTCTTCCTGCTTCAAGTTGGATTTTTTTTTTTCATTGATTCATTAGTTATCTAATAATCAACACCTCCAAAATAGGGTAGACTAAAATAATAGTCTTGGTTGAATTGTGTTAGAACTTCTTATGAAAAGAAATGGAAGTATTCATTGAATCCTAAGCAGTATTTTTCTGGTTTTTATTACTGGAACCCAGTATATAAATGTTTATAAATATGTGTGAATATATGTGTGTATGTATTAGGATATAACCATAGTCTTTCGATACAGTACATAGTCTTTCGATACAGTATATGGTATATACTCTCTTGTGTCTGACCTATTTTAAAGGAAAGTTACAGGCAGGAATGAATGTGAGCAGAGACAGGAAGATAAGAGAGAGGAGGAAGAAAGACTGTCTTTGGTTGACCACCCCACCCCTGGGATGCAAACCCAGGTCTTTGGGATGTATGTGGAGCGCACTGGCCAAAGGCAGCAGACCAAACTGCTGTTCCACCAGGGCGCTCCACGAGTGGCCTTTTTACTCGGTCTAATATTTCTGAAATATATCCATGTTATTTCAGGCTCACTTCTTTCCCCCAGCTACCAGTCGCTGACAAGCATTGATTTTTATCCTTATAGTTTTGTTAAGAATATTATATAGAATAAATCATATAGTATCATACAGTACCTTCTGTGTCTGTCTGCTTTTCCTTCGCTTCATGCATTTGTCATTTGCCCTGTTGCGTGAGTCCTTAGTTTGCTTGTTTTTGTGATTGGTTGCCATTCTGCTTTCTGGATGCATCCCAGTGTGTCCATTTACTCTAGCACGTGTGGCATAGATTTTTGTTGTTTTAGTTCGTTTTGGGTTATTATGAATAAAGCTTCTGTAAACATTGCAGTTCAGTCATTTTGTATAAATGTTTTCATTTAAGTCAATACAAAGGAGTGGGGTCCCTAAATCATATATGTATGTTTAACTTCATAACAAGTTGTGAAACTTTTCAAAGGCAGTTGTGTGGGGTTTCACATTCCCATGAGCTGTGTGTGCAAGCTCCAGATTCTTCTTCCTTTTAATTCTCCTTTTTTGTTAATATTTTTAATGTTAGTCACTTGTATCTGTATTGATATCTCATTAGTTTTAATTTTTGTTTTGCTGCTGGATAATGGTATTTGGCATCTCTTTATGGTCGTATTGGGCCCAAAATGCATGTCTTCTTTTGTGAAGAGTCTGTTGAAGTCTTTTGCACATCCAGACATGGAAGAATTCATGGTCTCTAATGTGACTAATTCTTGGCAAAGAGGCAAAAAGTGCCTGTATATTTGTATATGTTTGTGTTTCTGTGGTGGTGTTTTGGGGGTGGGGGAGAATGGATAAGATGGGAATTGGAAGATCCAGCAGTAGATTACAGAAAGAAATCTAATTAGGCAATTGTGTGAGATTAAGGAGGTCCAACCTCAAATAACATGACTTCTGAAAGCAGATGAATGAGAAAATAGAATTTATTGTTGAAATTTGTTTTCCTGTGTGTGTTGGGCTTCAGGTAAATATCAACACAATTGTGAATGGTGCTGGAGAGTTGTCTAGCTTCATTCTTTTGCATGTAGTTGCCTAGTTTTACCAACATCATTTATTAAGGAGACCTTCCTTTCTCCATCATATCCTTTTGGCTCCTTTGATATAGATAACTGACTGTATGTATGTGAGTCAAATTCTGGTGATTCAGTCTATTCCACTGATCTGTGCCTCTGTTATTATTCCAGCACCATACTATTTTCATCACTATCACTTTGTAGTATATCTCAGTGTCTGGGATTGTAATCCCTCTAGATTAATTTTTTTTCTCATAATTGCTTTGGCTATTTGGAGTCTTTGCTGTTCCATACAAATTTTAAGATTTTTTTGTTCTATTTCTTGGAAATAAATCTATGGGATTTTAATAGGGATTGAATTAAGTCTGTATATTGCTTTAGGTAAGTTGACTATTTTAACACTGTTGATTCTTCTCAGTCATGAGCAGGGGATGTCCTTCCATCTCTTTGTGTCCTTCTATAGTTCTAAGAAGGACCTGTACTTCGTTGTACAGGTCTTTCACCTCTTTTGTTAAGTATATTCCAAAAATATTTTATTCTTTTTACTTTAATTTTAAACAGTGTGGTTTTCTTGATTTTGTTTTCCTTTAGCATGTTGTTTACATACAAAAATGCAATGGATCTTTGTGCATTGATTCTGTAGCATAGTACTTTACTTTATCCATTAATTAGTTCCAGTAGTTTGATTTTTTTTTTGATAGAGTTTTTAGAGTTCTCAATGTATATGATTGTGTCATCTGCAAATAATGATAGTTTTACTTTCTCCTTTTCAGTTTGAATTCCTTTTATTTCTTTTTCTTGCCTAATTGCTCTGGCTAAGACTTTCAGTAAGATATTATAAGTAGCAGTGGTGAAAGTGGACAAACTTGGCTTGTCCCTTACCTTAGAGGAAATGCTTTCAATTTTTTTACTATGATGTTATCTGTAAGTTTATCATGTGTGGTCTTTATTATGTTGAGGTATGCACCTTCTATGCCCATTTTATGCAGGATTTTTTATCATAAATGGGTGTTGAATCTTGTCGAAAATTCTCTCCATCTGTTGATCACGTGTTTTTTCTCCTTGCTCTTGGTAATATGGTGTATTACATTAATAGATTTATGTATGTTGACCTATCCTTGCATCCCTGGGATAAATCCCACTTGGTCATGATATATGATTCTTTTGATGCATCGTTGAATTTGTTTTGGTGATATTTTGTTGAGAAATTTTGCATCTATATTCATTAGAGACATTGATCTTTAATTTTCTTTCTTGGTGATATCTCTGTCAGGTTTTGCTATCTGTGTGATGATAGCTTCATATAAATAAACTGTTTGGAAGTGTTCCCTGCTCTTCAGTATTTTGAAATAGTTTAAGAATAGGTATTAATTTTTCTCTGAAGGTTGGGTAAAACTCATTAGTAAAGCCATCTCTTCCTGGGCTTTTGATTTTAGGGAGACTTGAGTATCTCTAAATTTTCTTGTTTGTGATTGTTCTCTTCAGGTGTTCCAGTTTTTCCAGGTTCAGTCTTGGTAGACTGTATTTTTCTAAAAATCTGTCCATACCCTCGAGTTTGTCCACTTTACTGGCATAGAGCTGTTCATAGTAGTTTCTTATGATGTTTTGTTTTTCTGTGTATCTGTTGTTTTTCCCCTTTCATTTCTGAATCTAGTTATGAGAGTTTTCTCTCCTTTTTCCTTTTGCCAGTGGTTTTTCATTTTGGTTTTGTATTTCATTAATTTCTGCTCAAATTTTGATTATTTCCTTTCTGCTACTGGTTTTGGGGTTTTAATTTTTCTTTCTCTAGTTGCTTTAAATGTAGGATTAGATTGTTTATTTGTAATGTTTCTTGTTCTTGAGGTGGGCCTGGATTGCAAAGAACTTCTCTTAGTATTGCTTTTGCTGCATCCCACAGATTCTGGTAACTCATGTCTTCATTCTTACTCGTCTTTTACTATTTTTTGAGTTCTTCTTTGACTTCTTCTTTTACCCAAGTTATTGTAAAGTATATTTTTTAATCTCCAGTTAATTTGGGATCTTCCAGCTTTCTTTTTATTGTTGATCTAGCTTTAAGCCACTGTGATTAGAGGAGATGCTTGATATTATTTCAATCCTTGTAAATTTGTTGAGCCGTGTTTTGTGTCCCAACATATGATCTATCCTTGAGAATGTTCCATGCACACTTGAGAAGAAAGTGAATTCTGTAGTCGTTGGATGAAATGTTTGGTATATGTTTATTAGTCCTAACTTCGTGTGGTCATTTAAAGCTGTTGTTTCCCTGTTAATTTTCTGCCTGATTGTTCTATTGTTTTAAGTGGGGTGTTGAAGTCTCCTACTATTGTGTTGGTGTTGCTATCTCTTGTCAGTTGTAATAATGCTTGCTTAATATATTTTGATGCTCCTTCATTTGGTGCATATTTATTAATAAGCATTATGTCTTTTTGCTTTATTGACCCCTTAATCATTAGTGGGTAGTGTTGTAGGATCCTCCCTCCTGGGAGACTCTTCCTTCTGCTGGTAGGACTTCTGGTGGGCTGGTTTTGTGACTCTGGCACAGTATGTTGGGAGGGGTTTGGGGTAGGGCTTCTCCTAGTTGCCTTCTGTTAATGGCAGCGTCCTATGTAATTTCCCTGCATGGGTTTCTGCTCATACTACCAGGTCGTTGGTTTTTCTTCTACTCTGTGCCAAAACCCTCTATCCCGACTCCATGTCCCAATTCCATTGAGCTGCCTCTCTGCTGCTTTTGGAGTGACTCTAGGTAGGCCTGGTTCTTCCCAGGTCTTTCACCTCTTTTGTTAAGTATATTCCAAAATATTTTATTCAAAGCACCAACGCTTTTGTAGTGGTGACTGCTGCCTCTGTCTCTGCAACTTCCAGACATGCTCTTTCACAGAGTAAGAGTGTGCGTGTGCGTGTGTGTGTGTGTGTGTGTGTGTGTGTGTTTATCTGATAAATAGGTGATTTTTACTTGTTCTGTGGGTAGGGGCTCTGACAAGCTCCTTCCAGATCACCATACTGAGTCTTATTTCCACCTTATCACTTTTAATCACATCACCCTATTTTCATTTTCATCATTGCTTTTACCTTTACCTGATATTTTTCCTGTCTACTTCCCCTTCCTCTCTAAAATGTTAGCTGCCTTAGAGCAGCAACTTTCTTGTGTTTGCATTTTTTGTTCCCAGCACGTGTAACAGTATCTGGCTAATAGTATGTATTCAAATAATGTCTTGAATGATTGATCCAGTTTGTGTTCTTCTTAAATCCAAAACAATGTATTTTTCTTGGTGTGTGTAGCTAGAATATACTATAATTACCACCTCTTATTCTACATACCTTATTTCTGTTTGAGCAGTGTATTATATGTGCTTTTAAGACAAACTCATTACGTATAATATTCATTTGTTTTTGATGATTTAATACTCATCTTTCACATGAGCTACTGTTAAGGTAAATACCATTTATTTTTTTATTTTAATAGTTTGCTTAAATAGTACCCATTTACGATTCAGCTTTTAATTGTTTTTCAATCTGCCTTTTTGGGTATGATCTAATAGGGAAGCTAATGAAGAAATATTAAACTGAAATGAATGAAAGACTCTAAGAACCCAGGAGATTGACCAGATGGCATCAGTTGACAAATTTAAACACAAAATATTCTTTTGGAGGAATTTTGTTTGAGCTCTGGTAGTAGAATCTGTTGGATAAAATTTGCAAGGACTCAGCTGGCATGCTTAATTTTGCCTCTTCTTAAAAGAAATGTAGTATTACTCCACCAGGTTCAGACCCAACATCAGAGTTACATCCTTTCCTATCTAAATGTTCTTTTCTTTGGAACATAGTGTGGAAATATATATAGCAGTAGTTGAAGTCATGTTTTCTATCATCTATTCCTCTTACTTGTTTTCCCATTCATCCCAGTTTCATAAATCATGCCCTCAAGATCCTAATCCTTTTTAAAACAGCCAGTGGAGCATTTTTTATTGCCCATAGTTACTTTGTCAAGTGTTAAAGCATTGTGGACCTCCCAATACTATTTTTACAGGTCAGTGCCTCTTGTATTGTCTTTACTCTGTCTTTTGTGATCTGCTCTTTGAAATCTATACAGTTGTAACCAATTTTTTTTTCCCTCTTAGAATAATTTCTGATTGTATTGTTGGAATTTTGTTTTGAGACCTGGCTTACTGAACTACACTTCCTTACTTTACTGATTTGTTTTTTTGTGGTTTTAGATCACAAGATGCTTTCTTTTTCTTTATTCATTTTAATAGGTTTACCTTTCTAAAGACAGCGAGTGAGGCACAACTGCTATGCCCAGACCTTTCACATTAATAGGGCATGGTTAGTTTTTTCATATGTTTTCATCACTTTTACTTTTCACAAATGATTTTTTTCAAAATTACATTCAGAGATGCCATTTCTCTCATTACTTCCTTTATATTCTGCAATATATAATTTTAACACGGTGAAACTAAATATATTTAATGATTTCTAAAGTACTTTTTGACTTTTAATGTCACTATTCTTCAACATTTAATAAATTGTATTTTCTTTCTAAAACGGTCAAGTTTAAATTAAATTTCTTACTGCATCCCTTTAACTCATATATGTTTATATGAAAAATCACTTGAGTATTTAAATAATTTTAAGAAGTTTTCTCGGAATTCTAAAAGTAAAAATTTATTTTTCATAATGAATTATGAAAAATAAATATCATGATGCCCATCCCTCCTCAGGCAGATATGGTACAGTCTGTGAAAGGCATAGAACCAGGGTTCAAAACTCGAGGCTTGGGGAAGAAAATCATTTTGTTAAGTATTATCATTCCTACATAGGTGTCTGTTGATCTAAAATTAATACAGCATTACATTTGTGACAGTCTGTTAGGAATCAGAAACCTTTCCAAAGTAGTATACAAAGCCACCATCATGTGTGTTTTTCCAGACAGAGGGAGAGTAGAGTGCCATCGTGGCAGCTGGCGAAACTCACAGGTGAAGCAGCTCTAGTAGCCTTCATAGGTGGCTTCAGCAGAGAGTGGATGGCAACAGTGTAGGTACATAAACCAAGCAGCTGCATAACTGACTTAACACTATCCATCAGTCTCTGAATTATTTTGGCAGTGTTTCCAATTGTATTAATAAATAAATGAAAGGGGAAAAGACCTTTAAACTATTTTAAAGGGGACATTAGGATTGGTTCCACTGTCACAACGTGATGGCGTATGAACTTTGGATCAACAGGCACCTATGCAGGAATGACAGGAGATGATAATACGTAGCAAAATGATTTTTTCCCTCAACCTTGAGTTTTAAACCTTGGTTCCACGACTTTCATAACCTGCACCATATCTGCCTGAGCTGGGGCGTAGGGATGGACACCATGTTTTGTTTTGTTTTTTTAAGTTGTACTCTACCATTGATTCAGTGTGATAGGTAATTATCCTTTCTGTATCTGAACCCTTTCATGTGCAAGTTAGAAAGTTTTTATTTTATTTCGTTTTTAACCACATAATAATATTATGAAATCAAATAAGAAACTATGAGACAGAATTGTGAAAACTTTGGGGAAGAAAAATGGAGCGTTAACATATGCAAGATGTCTATTTTTCCCCTAAAAAGTGCTTTAGAAAAAGTGTTACAGAAAGTTCACATATTTACCAAAGTGATACGATATTTTGATTTTTTTATTGGTGCTGTGATATTTTGAATTGTGTATGGAAAGTGATATAAGTTTTCTAATGATAAAACACTCTAGTTTTCTTTCTCATATTTTCAAGCTGTCTGCTGGTTTTCTTTCTATAGAAAATAAACATGCTCAAATTTCTGAAGTTTCTGATTCTCCTGTAGCCTGACATTTTCCCTTCATTTATATTTAGGAAGAGTTACTCACTGTATCTACTTCCTTTCTTCTATTTATTTCTTAGTCCACTGTAATACACTTCATTAAAGTATTCTTACCATGAACCTGAAATCTCTTGTGGTAAATAAAGAAGTGCTCAAAATATAATGAGGGTACACAGGCCTCAAGAACCAATTTGAAGGAGCATTAAATGACCAAAGTTGAGACAATTTGAACAACAAATAAAAAATCATAATGTCAGATTATAACCCTTAAATATCTGAGTCTATATCAATATAAATGGTGAAATGAGTGAATAAATAAATCAATATGGAAAAGCAGCAGTTTTTGTGTATCATAGAATCCCAACTGGAAATGTGAAAAAAATAATGGAAATAGACAATTTTTGTTAGGCAAATAACAAATGTTACAGCCAGTTTATTGATGCCATCAATTCATGCTAAATACACTGATGAATTATATATGAGGAGTAGGATATTTTCATTATCTCATAAAATATTATAAAAGAAATTTTCAGTAAGGAATCATGGCAGACACTAATTGAAGTATTAAAGTTAACATCACTAATAATAAGACTTGCTGATGGATGACCTGTTTGCCCCTCACATGATGCACTGAATTTGGCACAATATAATATCATATATAGCAGTAACAATAGTGATACATAACATCTCTGAGTATTTCTGTGGCAGATTCCATCAGAAGAACTTTACAGGTTCGCCCTGGTTGAATAGCAGTTATCTCAATCACCTCTGAAGGAGTGCAGGCCACATACACCTAAATTTGAGATCTGGGTCCAGGAGGAAACAACTAATGTGGACAACTAAATCAAAATAGAATCTCTTCTTGACTGCCTGCCTCTGTCTACTCACCTTCATTTCTTCCTTTACCCTTCCTTACCAAAAAAATTTTACAGGCAGTATCTATTATTTATCACAATAGCCCTAAAGATAGATACTATTATCTTCCTTTTACAGTTGAGGAAGTTGAGACCCATGATGAAATTCAGTACATGATGAAACTGGCACTAGAACCCAGGGTTGGGTGACTTCAAAACCTTTTCCCTAAATCACATTATACTGAGAATAGCTTTTAGTATCATGAGTAAAGTATGGACTGATGAATTCTGTATATTTAATGTAGCCAGTAAGTAGTAAACTGTGAGGTTTGTGATATGTTATAAATATATACTTTTGATATTTAGAAGCAAAAGGTAAACTTTAGAAAAAAATGAGAAAGGAATATAAGCTAATATAAAATAGAAAGTTAAATATCACTTTTTGTATGTATGGCTTTTTTCTAAATAAAAAATTTTTAAGTTTCACATATTTTTATTGAAACCACTTTGCACCTCTAAATCTAAAAAACTGATTCTGTTATGTAATCTATTGATTCTGTAGTTCTTACAGCATAAAGTTAAATATTTTAGCATAACTAACACTTAAGAATCTAACAATTACCTTTCAATCTTCGTTGCTTATCATTCTTCCCCATGCATCTAGTTTTCTTGTCATGCCAAACTTCTTGTTATTCGCAGAACAAAACTTTTCAAATTTCTCTGTCATATAACATTTCAAGTGTAGGCAAAGGTACAGATCGTCTTCAGCTGACCATAGTTTAAACTAACAATTTTTTGACAGTGCTGCCAAAGCCATAGGCATTCAGTAGAAGGCTGAACTAAAATTTTAGGTAGTTAAGGTATATAGAGTGTGTTTCGACACACTAATTTTGATTTATAATGCGTTTTTCAGGATGTAACTTCATTATAGTTGTGAAGGATTTGTATCCTGTAGCTGCTCCAACCATCATTTTATAAGCATTATTTCATCTATACTATCCTCTATCATACCCTTTCCCTCTACGAATTCTTTCAAAGCTCATCTCAATCATTTCACTCATAAATATTTTAATTTATATACATTTTACATATATACACATACATGACAAATATTTTTTTGTCTTTAAAATACAGTTGCAAATATCAGTTTGAAATCTAAATAATAACTTAAGTTCTTCATAATCATATATCCGGTCAAAGTTAAAATTTTTTGATAGTTTAATCATAGTATTTTTACAATTGACTTGTTCAGATCAGTATCAAAACAGTGTCCAGACATTATATTTGATTGATATGTATCTCAAGTGTCTCTCATTTTTATCTTCTATTTTTTTCATTTTGGTGTTCCATTTAGTCTTAAATATCTCTTAATCTATAGGTCCCTTTTTATTTTGTTTTGTAAATAAGTGTTAATGAATCAAAGGTAATGAAAGGAAACAGCACGGGAATCCATATCTTATATTCCAACTTCTAACCTGTCTTTCTCTCCAAAGATTCAGTCCCAAATTTCCTTTTATTACAGCTTTCCATTTCAAACTCATTATGTAAAGAATTAAACTTATATACACACATATATCTACTTCTCAACTAGGTTCTCTTTTAATTGTTACTGTTTTTATTTTTTAATTGTTCTGTAGTTCTATCATTTTATCATACCAAATAAGAATCTCTCTTCCATTTACTATTCCTCTACGCTTCATTATCACTATTATTACCCTATTATCATTCAGTATTTTGTTTGTTGTTGTAAATAGAATGCTTAAGACTAGTGCCTGGCACTTAGTAAACACTTTGTAAATGTTGAGGTTACTGGTTTTTTTTGTGATTTTTAGATAGATGACCTCTCAGATTGAACCTTTCCTTGTCATTAGTGGTCCTATGCCTTTAATTTCCTCTCCTGCTGTCCATATTGGTCTTGATAGGACACTGTTAAGGTAATGTTTTTTCATTTGAGACCTTTGGTGTCTAAAAGGGAAAAAAAAAAGCCTGGTTCTTTTTTGGTAGAGATCCCGATCAGATGACTTTCCAAGACCAACTGAAAATATGTTAATGAAAGTGAAAAACTTGAATTTTGAAGGAGTGAAAAATTGTTTTAACCATTTGAGGATATTGCTTACTAAAAGTTTCAACTTTTTACTACAAAAGTTATAATGATGATCACATTCAGGTGGACTAGCTACTTTTATTTTTATCAGGGAACCGAAACTAAATTTATATAAAAAAACTTCAAAGTTCAATTAAAATAGAATGTGAGGAGTAAAAATCAGGAAAGTTTTATTTATGTTAGGATATTGATCAGTGTATCTAGTTTAACGAGGGAAAAAGATTAAATGTGGTTCATAGTTTTTTATCGACAGCTCTTGTGTTCTTTACAAAATCTCAAACTTCTTTTTAGAATTTAAATGAAAATAACTTCTATTTCTCTTTTAAAAATAACAGCTTTTTTTAAGAAGAATCATAAGAGACCTTATCTAATTTCTTAAAGAGGAATCACTTGTTATGTGTTCATTTGCATGACCTGCATGTTAACCCTTTGTTCGTCTTCAACTACTTTTATATTTTAAATATTTTCGAGATCATGGAGAAGTCCTTTTATCTAGTAAAAATTGCACTGGATTTTGTTTTTCTTTTAATATTGATAGCCATTTCACCAGTTTTAGTTTTCATTTTAAAATCTTTGTGTGTGTATACTTTAAAAAACTTTACTGCAGGAAATGGCAGGGTGAGAGTTAATATCTTACACAGAGGGAAGAACAGTCCATTGGGGGTTAAATTGCAGAGTCTAATGGAATAATAACTGGTAGCACCATCTGCTGGCCTACTTCCGCAGAAGGAGTCAGTATTTTTAACGACATCTCTAATATTCATGCTGATGCATTTTGATGCTTTGTGCATTCATTTCTTTCTGTGCTTTGTTGGAATCTGGCTATCTGCTTACAGCTGTTGAGGAAACTCAGCTTTTTAGTAGGAGTTCACAGCCTTTTTCATTCCTAAATAGGATGAACAGTGGATATAAACGTGCCAAGGCAGAAATGTGTTGATAAATCACAATGTGTATTTGTGGAGGGTTGTGCATCTCTTGGTTGCAGCTTGCTAAATAGGCCATTTAGGAATCTTCTTTCAATGCTTTTTTCTTGAGCACTGCCTGGGGTGGTGAAAAAGCAGAGGGCAAGCCTTTGTCTGACGCCAAAAATGTCTTCAGTGAAGAGGCCAAGAGGAAGGGTAAGTGAAAGCCTGAATGAGTGGGAGGAGGAGGGGTTCTTTGGGCTAAAAGGCTAATGGGATTGAATAACCTTCCTTATTACTGGCTGCTGCTGCGGGAGTCGTACTGCATCGCCATCTTGAGCTTGTTGCTGTTTTCTCCAGTCTTGGTTATTTGTTATAGCCTGTAGGCCTTAAGGTGGCATTTTAGTGAGCGATTCTAAACCTTCCTTCCTTTCCCAGTGCTGCAGCACTGCTATGAAATCTTTGATGAGGCAGGTATAGAAAAGATACCCAGTGAAGCACACTGGAATCAGCATGAAAATGTGTTTGGAAATTCCTGGTGGTTTTTTTCTTTGCTATAGTCAGAGGCATGTTTACGGGTAAGAACATAACAAAACTGTGATCTAAGTATAAGTGGATGAATCTGTGTTTGAAAAGGATAGTCTTTTAAAAATGCCGTTGATCTGCTTCCTGTGAATGTGCTAAAATATTAATAATTTTAACGTCAAACTATAAAACTTGTTTTTTACCCCAGAATTGCTTGAGCAAAATAATTCAAGATATAAAAGTGAGGGGGGGGAATCCACTTTTAACTCTTTCATGGGAAAACTAAAACTTTCTCTAATTTTAATTATGGGAATGTCTTTTTTACTAACTAGCTTTGTTTGTATAGATTGCATATTAAAATAATTTAAATGATTTCAGGTTGTAGTTCTAGTTTCTTACAAAGCAGAGGGCTTATTTTTCTAAAAGTCATAATAAAATAAAAGGAGTAGTCATTCCAGATTTTTTAAAATGCTATTTTAAATTTATTAGTAATTTTCAGAGCTCTGGAGTGAAAAGGAAATAAAAGACTTTTATACCAGATGCACAAAATATTTAAAGGATAAAATTTGAAACAACTATATTTACAGGACAAAATTTGAATCTATTCACTAAACAAGAATAATGCTGTGATAATATCAATGAAACTATATGACCCTTCTTTAACCTTCATTTTTAAAGCAGTAGTTGAGCTTTGTATATTATACCTAATTTCTAAATCAGCAAATTATCTTAATTTAAATTTATTTGTAGCATTCATGTGTAGCACTCATATTTTACTTCTTTAAGCTTAAATTTGAATTTCAGATATTTATGTTGTTTTAGATGCACTTTGATATATTGGATAAAAAATGTTTTGGTTTCTCTAGCCTCCATCTTCCAAGAAGAGTGATGGTTCTGGGACATATACTAAGTTGCAGAATACCCAGGTGAGAGTCATGTCTGAGAAGAAGCAGAGAAAAAAGGTGGAATCAGAAAGCAAGCAAGAAAAGGCTAATCGTATAATATCAGAGGCCATAGCAAAAGCAAAGGAGCGTGGGGAACGCAATATTCCACGAGTAATGAGCCCTGAAAACTTTCCTAGTGCTTCAATTGAAGGAAAAGAGGAAAAGAAAGGTAGAAGGATGAAATCCAAGCCAAAGGACAAAGAGAGCAAAAAAACAAAAACGTGTTCTAAGTTAAAAGAGAAGACAAAAATTGGGTAAGTTGATTAAGAATTAAGTTTAATTCCTTTTACATATTTGTTAAAGTGTGGTCTAAATCTTTTATTTCTATGTGATGTGTTTATACCCATTTTGGAGTTTTAAATTGTTAGATAGTATGTATACCTTGCTTCCTTTTTAAATGAAATAGGTAATATTTCTGGATCTATTAAATTTTACTGTCCTGTGAACATGCATTGGTGTTAGTAAAAAGAATTTAAAATAGGAAAAAAATTTTATATAAAAAAGAAAAATGAATAAGACCAAACTCATTTTATCAGTTAAAAAATCACTTTGTTTAAAAAATGAATGTTTACATTCTTTAAGATTTTTTTAATCTCTTAGTTGTTGTATTTCATTAAGTACCTTGTAGTTTGGAAACATAAAATATATTATTTTTCCATAAACCCACAACTACAGAATAAATGAATCACATGAAAGCTAAGACTATTTAAATCAACATAAGCAGCTTTTGGCTCTTACTAATTAACTTCTTTAAAGTGTTTCTGATTTACTTTATGTAATAGAGGCCAGGTTAAAATTAATACTCCACAAAAATTTTAAGGACAAAAATATGTTCTAGGAAGGGTACATTAGTTCTAGGTTTTTTTGGTTTTGTTTTTTGGTTTTTTGACTGTTTACCTTATACATTTTCAAAATATACAATATAATAAATATTGCTATTTATTTTCCATGCAAGAGTAAAAGTTACCTAAGGCCAGCATAGTTTAGAATTTTTCTTGTGGTCATTCTTAAAGGTTTTTGTATGAAATTTTAGCTAACGTGTTTTTTATTTCTACACAAAAAAAATGTACACAATAAAGACTTCTCTTATTCTGAAAGTCTTCATTTGCTTAAGAAATTGATATACTGTAAATATTTAGAAATAACACAATTTTAAAAACCAAATTAATTCTCAACATTTTAGATGCAACCACACACTGAATTATATTGTGAGGTCTTGATGCCTTTTAATCTAAACTATTAAATAGTGTAGGCTCTTTAGCTATGGAAGATCAGTATTTAATATGGTTTTGTATTTTCTGTATAGATAGCTAAATTGAAATTTGGAAGTTAAATTTCTACTTCTATATTTGGAAGTTTGTTATGAGAGTATCTTGTGTTTTCCAAAGTATGTCTAGTTTTAATTTAGGATTCCCATATTTAATCCTTTAAAATTGCTATAATTTAATTTTTCCAGTTTTAGCATATACAAAGAGATAAAATAATGTACTATTTGGAATGGTATTGAAAAAATAATGCATAAGATAAGAGGACATTGGTAGGAAGACTTCAAAAGTTATAGTAAGTTTAAAGTTGTGGGAGAATAGCTAGAGGCAAAATACAGCAGATGTGAATCTGGTTTAAGAAAAAACAATCTATTTAAGGGAAATTTAGAAATAATTAAATTGTAATAGAAATGGGTTTTTTTTAAACTGAATTGATATGGTAGGGACTAGTATTACTACAGTAGATTATCTGACATTGTCTGATCTTTGTGTTTTTGTTAGAAATAGATTATTAATAATTTCAATATTGCACAGCATTGATCAATTTAGAACTTGTTTTTAAAGATAGCATCCTTTAGAAAAAAGGAAAATAGGTGAGAGCTGTACTGAAAGGGATACATACACATGGTTGCTAAAAGAAAAACTTGTTTGCAGCATGACCTTTTTGTAGAGGAATTTATATGTTGAAGGAAATAAGTAAAATTGAAGCTTATATTTTGTTACTAGGCTGTGAAAGATTTTTACTAGACAGAGATGGAGGAAAAAGCTTAGTGAAATGAAATTCATATGCAATTTAGTTTCTCTACTCATTAATTAATACATTATTACTGTGCTTTTTAACAAGCCACATAGTATTGAGCTTGCCAAGTTTTAAATATTTGTGCGAAATGATCTTTTAAGTAACTAAGTTTTGTTACATTATTTTAATTAGCAATTATATATTAAATGTTTTCTTCTAAAATTTCAGTTTTTCTTTTAGTTTTAGAAAAATTGACTTGCTAATATCAAATCTGATACCAAGATAAAACTGATGGGAGTATATGCTAGAACTTAACCACTAACAATGTGAAGAACAAACTTTTAAAGTAAATTTATTAAAATTAAAAAAAGGTTAGGGTTGATTTATAATGAGAGTTGATGTTTATTTAGCCCCACACATGCGATTTGATATAATCTAGGAAGACTAATCTGAAGAAAACCAGTACAAGATCTGTTTGCTAGTATGCTTGAAACCTTTTCATTATTTCTGTCACTTTTTTTAAAAAAAAGGATTAGAGTGTCCTTTGAGGAGCACTTTCACATAGTCTCATTTCATCTTTACAGAAGGTCTCTGGGTTAGATTGGGAATGCAGTATGATAATGTGGGTAAATTCTTCTGATTAGAACCAGTTGCATTTGTTCAGATCCCAGTTTATCACTTAAAAGAAGTATGATGTTGGGCAAATGCTTAACCTCTCCAACCTTTTTTCTTCTTATGTAAAATGAGGATAATAATAAAGAATATATCACAGTACCTGGAATTTACTTGCTAAACACTAGACATTGTTTTGTTTTGTTTTGTTTTGTTTTTAACATAGAGTATAACCATTCCCATAGCTTAAACTTTCTTTCATCTGCCTAGGTTCTCTCTTCCTTGATGCTGTGTTTCTAGTTAATACCTTTTTAAAGAATCAGACAACAAAACGTAGTTGGTACTTACTAAGATGCATAGTTAACTTGTTCATTGTTTTTTTGTTTTTGTTTTTTTTTTAAAGATAAGCATGCTCTGTTTATCCACTTAGAGGAGTATTTAGGAGAGGTTAATTTTGTTTGGAATATTTCTGGAGTTTGGGAGGATTGGCTTTGTTATGTGTAAGGGTTTGTGTTAAAATGGCAATGACAGGGATAAAATACAGAGTGAGGAGCAGAATATCAAGCAACGTTTTCTATTTGACATAGACATATTTCACTACTCTAAAAAGCTGTCTTCAAGGTAGAATGGTTGTATTTTTTCAGTAATGGTAGGTATATAATGTATGAATGGAATGGAATGAATTTTACTAAGTGAATAAATTATGAATGGGTAGAAAACTATTAAATGATATCAAATGGTTAAGTTTGATTATGTTGAAAAGTGGCCATCAATCCTTCAAAAGACTATAGGGACACACTAATCATTTAGTAATAGTAGAGTTAAATTCTAAAATAAATTCATTCTAAGATTTCTAGTTTTAGAGTATAAATATATTAATAGCTTAATTGAAGCTTTAAAAAATTTATGATATGTAACATTGATGTTTAAATATGTTTGCATGTTGTAGTGGTAGAATTAATTTCTTTGTGTTTTAGATTATCCAGCTGACATAGGTAGAGTGCTTTTGATATTTGAAAATGTTCTTGTGCCCCTATAAATTCAATCAGTAATAGTCCTTGATTAAACTTAAATTGTTTTCTTTTTATATTCGTAATTATTTGTTGCAGCAATACTAATTTTCTGATACTAGAAGTAACTTTTTAGTTCAAGCAGAAGACATCTAAGTTAGGAAATAGTTATCAGACTTGAATAGAGATTAAGGATGTCAGGTTATAAAGTAGAACAATGAAACATTATATCTCAAAATTATATTATGCCATTTTTGCTATAGTTTTGGTTTTTTTTAAATTTTTTAAAGCAAAGATGCAGATAAGAAGAAACAGGAGGAAGAAACATTCTATTCATTTTATTTAGCTCTTCATCTAGTTGTTGCCACTATCCCTGGGTCCCAAACCCGGTTCCTTGATATGTACCTGGATTGCATACGGCAAACTTAACTTGTTAAACCACCAGAGTGTGCTTCCTGTAGTCTTTCGAATCCCTTAAAAGGAAGAAGGAAAAAGGGAAACAACATGTATTATCTACCATCATATTTATATAGGCATTTTTTTAAATAAAGCTAACTTGTATGTCTGTATATGTCTATAGAGAAACTTTTATCTGTTTAATAAAATATAAAGAAAAAGTTATGTGAATAATTTGAAGGGAAAATAACATCAATCATTAGAAATTGGGAATTATTATAGTCCATGTTTGATAAAGTGACACATAAAATGCTTATTTTACGTATTTAAAATAATAGTAATTTTAGTGTCTTTTAGGAGGAAAACATACATGTATTATTGTTTCTTGGTGTATAATAAAAAAGCCATTTGAAAAGTATAGTATGAATGTAATATTTAAAATTATTGACTGTACTCCATTAGTAGTCTTTATATAAGTTCTGTAATTTTTAAAACCAAGTAAATAAAATGTTCTATTGATTTAATTCCTTCCATGTAAACCTGACTTAGTGAAATCTGAAACAGATGTCTGTAGGAAGAATTGATATATACTTTGTTATTGTGAATTTCTTTTTATAGTTCCATTTTTAAGAAGTATACCTTTACATAAAATCTATTAGTAAAATTTATCATTAGCAAACAATATGCTGCATTTCATTGAGTGTAAGGTATCATTGATTATAAAACCAACCATTAACTTGTCGAAAAGAAAAAATGTCGCTAGTTAAAACTCTGGCATATCTTTGATTATTATGTGAATCATGATTTCATAGATGTTGACATGTCATGAAAATGTTTATCTTAGAACCATCAAAGTAAAGTATTTGGTTTTAATGTTCCTATTTGTCAGTATTTTGAAATATAAACACCATTTTCTTTTTCTTAAAAAAGGGGTTTTTTTTTAATAATAAGAATTGAATTGCTGATAAACGTATTGACTATATTAATACTTAGTTTTTTTTGGATCATTAGGAACTTAGATAAAATGACTTAGTGAATTTAACTTTTTGAGAAAATATCATGCCCAACCTTGAACAAGTAATTTATAGTCCAAGTTACCAGAAGCTTATAACACAATGTTACTTTCACAAATTAAAGGATTAACTAAAATTAAGACCCCCTTTAACCCTTGATATTTTTTCCACATGAGTTTAAGCTGGTGTCTTGAGTTGAACCCTAACCTGGAGTAATTTCACCAATTAAATGTGTTTCCTAAAAAAGAAAAAAAAAAAATGTTTGATGGATTTAAAAATAAACCCAGTGCCTTTCACTTGGCTTGTAAAGAAAAGCTTATAATATGAAATCTTATGTTTGCATGTTTCCTTCACTTATGATGAAATGAGTGCATTAATTACAACAAATGGACTAATTGGATAAGATTCATTGTTTGTCCAGTTATTACAATGAGAAAATCAACAGTGGGCAATTACAGATTGACACTGTAGAATGAAGCTTGTTATACTGCCTCTTCTAATAACACATGGGCAGGATTTAGATGACTGCATAAATTACATCTAAAAATCAAATATAGATGTCAAGTATAAACACTGAGGTTTTCCAGTGCCTATACTTAACAAGTGAATTAACATTTCAAATTTATACATAGTTTGAAATTGCTCTTTGCTGCCTGAAACAAGTTTTGTTTTGATATTTAGTTCTTTTGCCTGCCTGAATATCTGTTGCTACAGTTTGCTACCATTGATGGAAGATCCATTTAATGTTTAAAAGAAAAAAAAAAACACAGAAACTTTCAAAATGCTTTTATTAATATATTCTGTATTATTTTGTTGCTCTGTGTCAGTGCTGTTTCTAATAGCTACTATGCATTTGCTTGAAGAATATACTTATAATGCAATTTTATTTTACAATTAGTATGATAAACTCTTTGATCCATAATGGCAGAATGGAATTCTCATTGGTAGCTGGGTATTTATTAAACTAATTTTGTGGTTTCTGCTTTTGGATTATTTGGTCTACAGATAGTATTTATTGTTACCACATGTCATTATACAGGCAATACAAATTTTTGTTGTTCAAACACCAGAGAAATTTTAACCTCAATAGTTTATTGAAAGATAATATAGTTTCTTATTTTCCTTTATTAAACTATATGGATGTTAAATGTTTACTGACTGATTGAAGTATAGTGTTATTTTATTTTCAAATCAGTAAGATGTGTTAGAAATAGTATACTTGAAATAACGAAACCTTCAAAACAGGCTTGCTAGACATTTTTCGTTTTGGCAGTTTGTTTTATCTTTCGGAGATGAAGTGTTCTGTTAGTAAAGTGGGATCAATGTTTCCTCGCCTATCTCAGGGTTTTTCTCGGGACCCACTGAGATAGTATAGGCAAAATCACTTAGAAATTTAAGTGCTTCATAATGTATTTTTTATTTTTCTTAAGGAAAGGTGGAGGCAGGAATTCAGACAGGTAGACAGGCAGTCAGGACGAGACAAGAGAAAGAAGCATTTTATTTTATTTTTGTTTAGTTGTTCACACTGGTTATTTCCCCTGGGCCCAGGACTTGAACCCATGGGTGTGAGTCTTGCTCCTTCAGACCAATTCCTATAACTCTGCTCCACCAGGTCACTCTAGTGCTCTGTAATTATGAAATAGCTGTATTATCCTGAATATTTCTTCATAGACTTTCCTATACTAATTATTCAGAGGCAACGGTTTCCAAAACTGTTAGCGCATCAGATATCTTGGTGATTTTTTTTTTTGTTTTTGTTTTTTTAAAGACAAGGAATCAGGAGTGAAGGCAAGTAGGCAGGCAGGCAGAAAATGGATAGAGGAGCACTTTTTAATTTATTTAGCTGTTCATTTTGGTTGTTCCCTCTGACCCTGGGTTGAGAATCTGGGTAGTAGGGCTTCATATGGACTTTTCAGCCTCCGCTACAGACTTAACTGAGCCCCTAGTGTGTACCTTGGTGAATTGTTTTTAAGTCCAATTTGAGTTCCATTTACTAGATCAAAATGGGAAGGAATCTCCAAATCTGTATCTTTTTGCCCTTACTTGTTATTTTCAAATAATCTCAGACTTAAGTCTGAGTTCCCTTAAACTCTTCACTTAGCTTCCTCACATGTTAATATCTTATATAACCAAAGCAGTTATCAAAACCAGGAAATAAACGCTTAGGCAATCCTATTACCTCATGTACAAATCTCATGCAAATTTTGTCAGTTGTTACATTTTGGAGGCAGGATCCAATTCAGGATCCTCCATTTTATTTTATTGCCATGTCTCCTTGCACTCCAATTTGGGAAAATTTCTCAGTCTTTGTGTGTTTTTTTTTGGTTTTTGGTCTTTTTTTAATACTTGCTTGTCTATTAATGCTTTCAATTGTAAAACATACTGGCCAGTTATTTTGTAGAATGTCTCTCAATTTGTGTTCTTCTGATGTTTCTCTACTAGGACTCTGTATTTTAACACTTGGCTAATGAAGCCTTCCTTATACATTTAGTAATTGTTGATCATTAAGAAACTAACTTTTGCTCCCCTTTTTGTATCATTTATATACTATTTTAGAACCTAAACCTATGTGATTTCATTGTTTCCAGGAATCAACTGTTTCATATAAATAACCCTAGTGTTTAAGTTTATATATATATTTTTTAACTCAGAACTGTATCAAAGTGACTTCAAGTTGTTGAATCAGCTTTTTCCTACCATAAAGCTACATTACTTGAACATAAAAAACATCTGTTATAAATATTTCGAACTTCAAAAGGTTTAGTAGGAAACTACTATGTCTGAAATATCTCTTATAAAGTATTTTTCTTTTAAAAGGAAAGGTGCAGGCAGGCAGGGAGAAAGAGGAAGAAACACTTTTTATTTTTGTTTCATCTTAGTTATTCATCTTAGTTGTTCTCCCACCCCTAGGGTAAACCCTGGTCTTTGGGAATGTATGTGGACTGCGCTTAACTAGAGGTGGCAGACTTGTCCACTAAGCCTTCAGGGCTTGCCACAAAGTATTTTTCAATCAATATTAGCCAAATTTTATCTCAGGTGTTATGGGAAGCATTTTAATCTAACCTATTTCCCTCCACCAAAAGAGAGTGGGTGTTGAAGATTGATTTGATAGCACTTATTAGTATTTATTTTCTAGAGATATAGGCAGCATTTATAAAAAAAGTATTTAACTTATTAGACTTGAAAATGACATAGCAGTATATTGAGGGGTATTGACAGACCTTGAATTTGCATTTCATAGAAAATTGTTATTTAATTAACTAAACTTTCCTTTTACTGGTCCTTTATCATCTGCAAACTAACCTAAAGCATACATTTGGGCTTGGAGATGGATAACAGGTCAGGGAGAACATCAGATATATTTTTCTACTACCCAATTTTACTAGTATTATCCCTGACCTTAACATTGAAAACCATCTGCACCAAGTACCTTAGGGTGTATTAAATATCACTAGCAGTATAGCCATCACCCTTAAGAGGAAACTGTTAATGGAAGCGAAGTCTTACCTGGAGACTTCTAGGAAACTAAATTTCTTGATCGGTATGCTGGTTACATATTTATATTCATTTTGGGGGGAAATCAGTGCTGTATTTTTTTGACGTGTGCACTTTTCCAAATTTACGTTCTGCTTAATACTGGACTACTAGGTTTAGGGAAAGTGAGGGATTGCATTTGGGTGCATTTTGAGATTATGCTATCTGTGAAATACCCATATGGATATGTCTAATTAACCATTATTATGAATCTGAAGGTTGGGAAAGCCTGAGCTAGAGATAAGAAATGTGAGACTAAATCTTGAACTTCTAGGTGGTATTTAGGAATAGATTAAATTAGATCTCCCAGGGATGGAATATATAGAAGGAATCTGAAATCATAACTTTGGGAAATACCAAAGTTTGAAAGAAGTGGCAGAAAAAAATTGTCCAGGACTGAATCCTGCTGAAAATCAACATTCCAGAGTAGATATGTGAAAAAGAACCAAAGATGCTTAGTGAGAACCAGGAGTTTTTGTCATGGAGCCAAGGATGTAGACAAGAAACAAGTGATCAGTTGTGTGCTGGTTGATGCAACTTTTTAAATGACCTTTGGATTTGGCATTACAAAGATCATTTGTTGCCTTAGACAGTAGGAGTTCAGGCTTTGAAGTGCAACATACTTAGTTTCTATCCCTACTCATAATCCGTGTGACTTTAAACAAGTGTTTAGCTTCTCTAAGCCTTAATTTCCTCTTCTCTGAGAAATATGGATTAGGAGGAAGTACATGATCACGTGGAATGTGATAGAAGTGACCTCAGGGAGATTTTTCTTACAGGAGGGAAACCAGAGTAAGGAAAAGGGACCCTAATGCGGAGGAAATGACCAGCATGAAAGAGAGTGGAGCAGCGCCCCCTGGAAGCCTTGCTGATAGGGCCACTCTGTGTAGTCTACCTTCATCCCAAGGACCCAGATTTAAGATCTGTGGCGAGGGAAAATAGCCAAGATGAAAAAGCAGTGCTACTTCCTCCTGTCTCTGCTTGCCTGCCTACTCACCTTTATTCCTGCCTGCACCTTTCCTTTAAAAAGAAAGGGTGGTGGAGGCGGGCGGGAAAGAATGGGGAAAGAAGGAAAGGAGGAGGGGAGGAGAGGGAATGAAGTATAACTTAATGCTGTTTCAGAATATTTTTTTGTACTGCCTCTGATTTCCTGATTCCTATGTAAGCTATTTTTACTCCTATTTTATTTATATTCTTAGATGAAAGAGTTTATTACCAACTAAGAATAACCATTATCCTACTTAAGGTGTTCATCATACCAATACAATAATAGCAGAACTAAATCATTCAAAAATGTCTTGATTCATATCTAATCAATAACCAAGTCTTAGTAGTTTTGCTTCAGAAGTAAAAATGGTCTCTTGTACTTCTTCATCCACATTGCCGTGATTGACCCTATTCTTTACTTCTCCCTTGAATTATTTGCTTACTGGGTTTCCTGCCTTGTGTTTTATTTGCTTCCTTCTAGTTGCATTGCTCTTGTTTTAAAATTATTTTTCCCTAATTTTACTGAGATAAAATTGACAATATAGCATTGTATTAGTTTAAGATGTATAGCATGTCTTGATATATGTATATATTGCAAAATTATCTCCACAATAAGTTTAATTAACATCTATTACCTCAAATAATTACATGATTATTTTTTCCTTTTGTTTGGTATTTTATAAGAGCTTTTAAGATCTGTTCTTTTAGCAACTATCTAATAGACAACACAGTAGTCACCATTCATTGCATCTCTCAAACTAATTTATTGTAGTTCACCTATTCCAATTGCATTATTTTTTTATTCATTAAAAAATATCAGTACCATATGTTGCCAGTGATCGAATAAGACAGATTCCTTCTAAATTCCTGCTATATAGGGCATAAAAGCTGGCCTAAAACTGAAATATCATATAAGAACTTCTTTGATCTTTACCCTATTTAGATGCTTATCTCTCTGCTTCCTCCTGCAGCACTCTTGTGTGTTCTGACATGCTCATAGCTGCACATTCTCGTTCTTCTGTGGTATCATCCTACCTGGAATGTACCCTACCTCTTCAACTCGTTTTTATCATTTACTTTCTATCTCAGATGGCACCTTTTCTGCAAAGCCTCCTTCAGTAAACACAGGCACTCCTTCCTTTGTGTTCATGTCACATCTTATACTGACTTCCAGTTTAAATTTTTAGCTAACATTATATTCTAACAATGATGCTTTAAGGTTAGGAAGTGTGTTTGCTTTATCATCAGATCCTAGAACCTAGGAAAATACCTTGTATATAGTAGACATAGGTACCTTTAGTGGAGAAATTACTATGTGCCAAGACTGTGCTAAGAACTAACATACGTCATACTACTTAATTCTTGGCAACAATGGAGATAGCTATTATAATATCTATTTTCCAGGCAAGGAAGCGAAGGCTAAAATAGATCAAGTAAATTGCCCAGTTTCTCTCAAATTGGTAAATGGTTGGATAAGGCTTTAAATTTTTGACCCTGTGATTCCAGAGTACATGCTCTTAACCTCCAAAATCCTCCACATTAGTAATTAATTATTGAAAAAATTCTGTTATCTTTCTAAAAGATAGATTGTACCTGAAGTATTTTGGGGTTTTTCTATGTTTGGACTACAGATATCTAAAATAGAATTTTCCTGATTAGCAATTAGCATGTTTTGTGATTTGCGTGGTGCTGTAAGACCATGGCCTCCCATCTGTTAAACCAGATAAAGAAATGTTACTGCTTGTGCCACCAATTAGACAAAAAAATAAATAAATAAAAAGTACATTTTCATTTAGATATTTGTATTAGATATATGAATCTAAATATTAATATACATATATATGATAATTTTGAGCCTGAAATATATGTAACATTACTTGACTGCCTTTCCGTGCTTAGAAATAAATTAACTATAGTACTGGTTTGCATTTATTCTACTAGAATAGGATTTATGTTTTTAAAGTATCTGTGGATTTCATGATAATTACCATCTTTGGTTAGACATCCAAATGATAATGGACAAAAAAGTTTATTACAGCAACTTAATTTGATGAAAAATGGGAAAAGGCAAAGTGCTTACTGTTTCCTCTTTTCCTCTTGAAACAGCAAACTCATTATTACATTGGGTAAAAAACAAAAAAGAAAGAATGAGTCTTCAGATGAAATATCTGATGCAGAACAGATGACACAGCATAAATTCAAAGAGGAAGACTCCCAAGTGAGTATTAATATTTTTTTTGAGAAATGAGTTTCTTATAGAATTACTTAGTATAATATTGCTTTATATATATTTATAATATAGGTTAGTAGTAAAATTATACCCTATCTGTGAGAGCTTAAATGACAGCATTACTACTGTATGCCCCTAATATTCCTGCCATAGAATGTTCCACCTGGGAGGAAACGTGTATATCCTCTCCAAACCCTTCATTTTTCAGAAAATGAAACTGAAACCCAGAGAACAAGATTAAGTTATACAGAGAAGTATCTAGTGATATTATTTTATACTTATAAAGTGCTTTGACATGAAATTAATTATGGAGATATTAGTATTTTTTAATCACATACAAATGACAAAGCAAATGGATTTGATCGTTTCTAGAGATAATGCCTGTGGTCTACCTCTGTCAAAGAAAAAATAGCCATTTATATTAAAAATTCCTTAATGTAGTCAAAAATACTATGCGTTTTGCCTTTTTTTTTTTTTTTTTTTTTTTTTGAATAGGTGGATATTCAAAATAACCTCGTGAAGTTATAAAATATATATAGTGAAGGTCATAATAATTCAGGCCACCCTCTGCTCTCTAATAATTAAAGTATGACTCTTAGGCCATAGGGGTGGTGGCAATTGTTGAATTATGGGGCCAGAAAGCCCCTGAATGGCCTTTCTTCTTCCTTATGCAGCTTCTTATCCAATGGGAGAGTAGTGGCTCAAGGCTCCTGGGCTGCTGCAAGAGTTGAGGTAAGGGCAGTGACTGAAGCTCCTAATATTATATGGCCTGGCTTTTTCTTCATATGTTATCCATAACTTAGGCAAACTTATAATTAACTTATTCAACGTGAGAAAACTTAGTTTAATTTTTACTAGAATAATGCTGGCCATTTTTCCATTATGTAGTTATCAAATAATGAAATGGTAGAATAGATTAATATACATTTCTATTATACCTTTTCACTATGGCATTAGGTTGCTTTGGTAGGTGTGTTGCTTTAACACGCATGCATGCACACACACACAAATGAAGGTGGAAAGAAATCATTTCTAGCAAACAATTATAAACCTGTATTATTAATAGATTTAAATGTATCATTCTCTAAATGATGGAGAGGTTCATGTAGCTTTCAACCATGATGAGTTGTCAAGATTTGAAATGATTGAAAACTAATTTAGATCAAGGCTTGGAGTCAGATGGAAATCCAAAAATTTGAATATGGCATTTTCTTTTTTGCCTTTAATCTTAATAGAGAATAATTTTGTAGTCTGATTATATCTAAAAACTTAAAAAAAATTTTTAAAGCCTATGCAGTAAATGATATTTGATTGTTATTGGAAACAGTTTTCATAATAAAGTTTTATTAGTCCTTTAAAGGTATGTTTCTGACTTATGTAAAGTACTGTGGACTATGTTGAAGCCTTTAAAACATAAGAAAAAAAAGACTAGAAGAAAGAAATATGGATAAAGTATTTGTCACTATTTTAAATTGTGCTTTGGAAAACACTGTGGAGGAAGAAAGCAGAACAAAGCACATTAACCAAATATGTGGACATCAAATTAGTTTTTATATTTCTAAAGTAGAAATACATATTATATGACAGAGAAATATAATTGGTGAGTGATGCCTTTTTTGGCTTTGCCTAACGTATAACTATATACTCTAGTGGGATACCATTTATGGTGAAATCAGCTACAACCTTATAACTCATTGATTTTTTAATCTTTTAGACTGATAAAATCTTCATAAGCATTGGGAGCAGTTTACAACAAGTGACCCTCTTTCTGTCCTGTGAAGAATTACAAATTGCTTACTTTTGTTAATTCAAAGCTTCTTTCAGACCATTCATTTACTATTTACTAACGATTATGTACTCTGAAATGAGTACTTTCAGAGTACTAAATTGATGCCTGAGTGACCAGAAAGCAAACTTAACAGAATCTAAAAGTATTCTCTCAAACTTAATTATTTAGAAGATTTTTGCCTAATGAGACATGAAATTGTTGATACATGTTGTTAGAATAATAAATGTCACTGTTATTAATTTAACTTTTTCTTGAATATTGAGAACTATATGATACCCAGAACAGTGCTTCTAAACATTTAGTCTGGTATTTGACTCTAGACATCCGTAGAATCCCTCCTTTCCCCAACCCACCCCAGAAAAATATTTCACATCTTTTTTAAGTTAGAGTATAGAAATGGATTTTTAGAAGTCCTTTAATTATAATTTTCATATGCCTCCTTCCTGTCTCCCATATTAACAGAAATGTTACCTTGAATTTTGAAAATAAATGTTTGATGGCCAAGACCCTAAAAGAGGCGTGGAATTAATTACCTATTGCATTTGGCTGCATTAACTCACCATGTCAAAAGTGGCTTTGCTTCTGTTAATATTTCACTGCTCTCATGGGAAAGAGGCAAAGGCACATTAAAGCCCTTGCAACTTTGGCTGCAAATGACAGAAGGTCCCCACACTGTTGCATAGATTCAGTAATTTTTGTTATGGCTGTAGGAGTATGAAAGACCTACAGCTTAAAGATATTGGCAGAAACCACAAGGAGAATACATGGGTTGCATTTTTGAGAGGGAGAATTTCATGGAAGTTAGTAAATATACAGAAGAAAATGGAATAGAAAACAGAAGAAAGGAGAAATTTACCAAATATTGAACAATAGAAGAGTTGACTGAAATTTCTTCACCCATGAAATTGCTGGGGGCGAGGTTTAAAAAGCAAACCTAAGTCCTTTGGAATTTTCAAGCCAATGTTTGTTTGTTTGTTTTATTTTGTTCTTATAGTAGGAGCATCAAACATTAGATATTTAGGGGAGGTAAGTAAAGTCATGGTGTATTTGATACCTGATAAAATTACTTAAATTGCTTAACAATTATTTCAATACATGTAATACTTTTATAGAAGCATATTTATGTTCTTACAAGAATAATGTTCTTTATTTTTAAGGGAAGCTAGTAAATTTAGTAAAACTTTGACTCCTCCATTCACATATTATTTTTGGTTGATTTAATGCTTTGTTATTTTGTGTATCTCTTTTAAAATGTTTTTACTTTATTCAGTTTTAAATATAAGGTCGTGAGTTTTGTGGTAAATATTATTTAATATATTCTTTAGTTTTATGCCCCCAGTTACTTATTTAACCAATATTCATCCGATGGACTGTTTTGGTTTTCAGCAAAAATTAGGAAGATTTAATAGTTTTGCTCAAGATGTGAATTAATTAAAATAGATGCCATTTACTTTTCTTGACAATTTAAGTAATAAAGCAATAAAGGTAGTACTAACAAAATATATTTTGCCAAATCTGTGAAGTAGTTAAGTACAATAAATCTTTTATTCTTGGCATGCCCTGCTGGCCTAGCCAGATAGTCAACTGTCTCTAACCAGTTCAGTGCACATACATCCCAAGGACCTGGGTTCACAAAGCAGGGCCAGGTTGGGACGGGGAACAACCAAGATGATAGCTAAATAAAATAAAGCACATCTTCCTCCTCTCTCTTCCTACCTGTTTGCCTACTCACTTTCGTTCCTTTCCTGTACCTTTCCTTAAAAAAAAAGAAAAAGAAATAGAAGTATTATTATTATTAATTCCTAAAGAAAAGTAAAGTATTACTGTTATTTGAAATTTTGAAAGTAAAACTAAAGATTGTAAATATGTGGCAAAGGACAGATTATCCTCTTTAAAAGATGAAAATGGAATGCACTTCTTACAGTAGTAGCAATTAATTTTTTAATTGTTCCTTTCAAATAGATCACATAAACATGATCCTTATGGTTCATTGCAGAAAAGAAGATCAAATCGACAAATAAAAAGAAAAAAATATGCAGAAGATACAGAAGGAAAACAATCTGAAGAAGAGGTTAAAGGCTCTATGAAAATAAAGAAGAATTCAGCTCCTTTACCTGGCGAACAACCTTTACAATTATTTGTGGTAAGACAGAGTGGGATTATCATAATAAACCATTATAAACCAGCATAAATTCTTTAGAATCATTTCACTATCATTCTTTCTTAAACCTGCCACAACTTTTCTTTCTGGATTCCATGATGTAGTTAATAGAACCACTATTCATTAAAACCAAAAACTTAACGAGTCTTCATCTCTTTTTCCCCCATTTTCTTCTTCGTACCATTTGTCACCATGTTATGCCTCCTAAATACATACTCCTGAAATGCCTCCAAATTACCTCCTTTCTGAAAAATATTTCTAAATTATAATCTCCCTTAATTGGATTGTGGACCAACCACTTATCTGCTGTCTGAGTGTTTTGAATTTTGGGGAAGACCTATTCCACTCTGCTTGAGCTTCATAGTTTATTAATGGAGATGATAACATAGCTATACTTTTTGGTGTAATTGCAATGACTGAATTAGTTACTATATGTAAAGTGTTTAAAATAATGCTTGATACGTTGAAAAGAATAATTTTTTTTTTAATATAATGATGTAGATGGTGACAAGAATAGTAATAACAATGATTTTTCTCTTTTTAGATTTTAAAGCATTTTAGGTGCATTTTTTTAATCTTTTATTTTTTTATGTACAAGGTATTTATTTAAGATGAAGGAAGAGGAAAAAGTACATTTGCAGACAGATGTGGAAATGGGCCATTCTAAAAAGAAGCAGCAGCCAATCTTTTTCTTTTTCCCTTCAGGCTGCTGGGCCCAAAAGTATTGGAGACTACAGTGATCCAGGGGTATTGAAACAGTCTGAGAAACCAAGTCTCCATTTATACCCACCCAGCCTAGGCATTATTCTGCAGTTTGTGGAAATGTAGTATACTAATATACGTACAACATGACTGCTAAAGGAATTTTCAGAATGTACTGTCCTTTGTTTTCCTCCCTCCCACAGGAGAATCCAAGTGAAGAAGATGCTGCAATTGTGGATAAAATATTATCTTCTAGAGTTTTGAAAAAGGAAGTAAGTAATGGTACTTACATTTTACACTTTATAGTATGTGACCTAGTTGTAAAAGTTTTAATTATTGATTTCATTTTCTTAGGTATCACCTGGAGTGATGATTGATACAGAAGAATTTTTTGTAAAATACAAAAATTAGTAAGTATTTCATTTAGAAAAATAATAGATGTTGATTTAAATATAAATTAATGTATTTAAATATTAAGTTAAATTATTTTATCTGCATTTTAGAATAAGTCTTATTTTTAATACATAAACTTAAAATCATTCAAAAGTTAAAAATTGAAAACTTTTCATGTTAAAATTGTTTATTTTTCAAAAACATGAATTATTTAATATCAAAATGCAGCAATCTTTAAAAATTATTGTGCAGATTAGACATTTCTTATATTTGTATTGCTGAACTTTGCAGACCTTACTTGACTGTATGTTTTGTTGTAAGTTTTAAATAGCATTACATTGGATTCAAAACAATTTTCAGATCATGACGCTATTACAATAAAAAAGTCACATCTTGTTAATTATCCTTGTGATTGTTGGTACCATTGTATTTCTCTATGGAAAACTGCAGATCTTTAAGACTAAAATCTTTAGTATATGGTGATTATAATGGCTTTATTTGACATCTGTTGGTATTAAATTAAATAATAAACTACTATTTGCAACGTTGATAGTGGCATTTTGTATTGAATGCTATGATTAAAAATAAAAAGAAACATGACTTTACACATCATTCTAATATATTGCTTTTATAAAAATTTTAGTTCGTATCTTCACTGTGAGTGGGCTACAGAACAACAGCTTTTGAAAGACAAAAGGATCCAGCAGAAGATAAAGCGATTCAAATTGAGACAAGCACAAAGAGCACATTTTTTTGCAGATGTAAGGAAAAAAAAACCTAATGAGATTATTGTGTTGAATTCTGAGCATATGTAAATTTTTGAATTTAAGTATAATTTATTTTAATTCTTAGGCTTCCCAATTTGATTTTGAATACATATGCTATCTATAGATAGTACATGTCGTCTCCCAAATTTAGTTTGGAAACTAACTGAAATCGAAACATTGATAATTCAGCATGGTAGATAACTTTTATTCTTTAATTGGCATGTATTTCAATTCTTAGAGTTAAGTGTGAGTGTATTAATATCAAAGGATTTTATCAGCAAAGTTATTCAATTAATGGTAATGGTATTCTAGCAAATAAATATGCTTTTAAATATTTGTATAGATATATAAAGTACCGTTATACTTACTTTATACATATGAATAAGATTTTTTAGTACATGAAATATATTGTACATTTTCTTTTTGTCTTCTAAGTTTTTTAACTCAAAAAAAAATTTTAAAGGAAAGTTGCAGGCAGGAATGTGCAAGCAGAGGTAGGCAGGCAGGAAGAGAGAGGAGGAAAAAGCATTTTATTTTTTATTTAGTTGTTCATCCTGATTTTTCCCACTGGCCATGGACACAAACCCGGAACCTTGAGATGTATATTGTATGTGCCCAGTCGCCACTCCACTGTGCAGAGTGTGCCTGTTGTATATTTTCTTTACTAGCTTTTTATATGTATGAACAGAACAGCATTGCAAAAATTCAGTTACCTTTCTAGGCTTCATTAAAAAATCTGATATCTTTTCCTGCTTTACATTTTTATGTATTTTCTTTTAAATAAACTTTTTCTAAAGCAGTTTTAGGTTCATCTACATGTTCTGTTTCCTCAGTATTGAGGTCATTTTTTTTACGAGAATGCCACAATGATGCCATATCATCCTCAGTGAATCATATCAGGAGCTACATCTATTTGCCCCATTACTGGTGGTGGTATTTTTTTTTCTTTTTTTAAAGGAAAGCAGGCAGGAGTGCAGGCAAGCAGGCAAGCAAGCAGGAAGAGAGAGGAGGAGGAAGTGCCTCTTTTTTTTTAATTTAGTTGTTGACGTTGGTTGTTCCCCCAGGTCCCATGTTCTAGACCCAGAACCTTGGGATTTATGTGAGACTGCTCCCAAAGTGTACCAGACCTGTGGACCAATAGGCCACACTAGTTAATCACTAGATTATGGTGGTATCTAGTAGATTTTTCAACCTGAAGTCACTGTTTGCTTTCTAATTATAAAACCTACTTCAAAAAATATTAGAATTCTGGTGACCTATCAGTTTATAGAGGCTAGAAAGTCCTCAAAGTATTCTTACCTCCTCACTATGATGTAGAGGTTGCTAGGAGCTAAAGATTTTGTCAGTACTTGAGTAAAAATCTTTAATTTTTCATGGAGCCTAATTTGTCTCAGTTGACCCAAGTACAGCATATATTGGCACTGTGCAGATTCTGCCCTCTTTTTTACCAAGTATATCCTATATAAAAATATGGAAATGATTCAAATATCAGGAAAGTTTTACAAAAGTGAAGAGAGAAGTAAAGACAGACCCTGGAGTGCTACAGTATTTACAAGGTTAAACTGAGGAGGGAGAGGCGGCAAAGATAACTGAGATGGACTGATTGAAAATAAGGCTTTCAGGAATTAGTAAGATTTGAACAAGGGAGGAACAGCAGTCTGCTTAGCAGAGAGGAGAATAAGCATGAAAACAGGTAGGTGTGACAGAACCTGGGGTTTGAAAAGCATGTGTTTTTTTGTAAGGCACAGCTTATGTCAAGTGTTAGCAGATTAGACTGAAGAAAATGCTAGGATCCTGATCTACAAAAACTACTGTGGAACCAATAACCAAAAGGGAGAGAGTCAGTGAAGAATTTGAAGCAAGGGAGCAGTGCATAAGATAATTGAGAAAGCTCAGTAGGGACAATGTGAAGGTGGATTCAAGGGAGGAAAGACAGTAGTTGGAGACTAGTTAGGAGGTTATTTGTAAAGGTCAAAGTAAGGGGATGAGGCAGTGAGAATAAAAGAGGAGCCAGTTTGAGTTATAGTTAACAAAGTGGAATCTCTACAAACTGATAGAGAAAAAAAAAGAAAGGAATGTAAGATAACTTCTCTGCTTCTGGCTTGTGAATGTGGAAGAAGGGGATACTGTGTTGCTATTAACTCAGTTAGGAAAGCAAAATAGGTAAATGACTGCAGTGGAGTTAGAAGTAGTTCAGATAGGAAGTGTGCGTTCACCTGCTGAGTCCTGGGCACAAGAACTTAAGTAGATGAAGTATATTTGATACACCTGAGAGAAGAGCTTTTAAGTGTTAAGTGGTTGGTTTTATTATATGTAATATGGTAATTCATAATATAAACAAATATCCTCAATATCTTTTGTAAAGTAAAATGGAAGTATCTCGTTTACTGATAATTTAATTGAAATTAAATTTATGTGTTTATACTATAGTAAATATTTAGTTAATCTTCATTTTTATTTTTTTATTTTGCTGTCAATGAAATTATCTTTTAATCTTAGATGGAAGAAGAACCATTTAATCCAGACTACGTTGAAGTAGACAGAGTATTGGAAGTCTCTTTTTGTGAAGATAAAGATACTGGTGAGGTAAATATTTGGGAAAATATTTTAAGTAAGTAAAAATATCCTAAATAATTTTTAAATATTAAATGTTACTTTTTTAGTTAATGACTAAAAACATTTTAAAAAATGTTTCATTCACTTTATTCGAGTAGAATTAGTATATTTAAAATATTTCTAACAAGTCTTAATTTAAATTATATCTTAGTATTTTTCAAAATAGTAAAATTTGAAAACAAAACTTTTTTGCAGCCTGTTATTTACTACTTAGTAAAGTGGTGCTCATTACCATATGAAGATAGTACTTGGGAATTAAAAGAAGATGTGGATCTTGCGAAAATAGAAGAATTTGAACAATTGCAAGCATCAAGACCTGACACAAGACATTTGGTAAGGATATATCTTAACTTCATTAAAATCTTGGATTTTTGAGTGAGAAAGAATTCAGTGGAGGCTCATGTCAACAACACCTGCAAAGTTTATTAGAGGGAAACTCACAGGACCCTGAGAGGAGGTACCTGTGAACAGTAAACATGCTGCCCTCTTACAGGCTTATAGACCCTAGGGGTGGAATCTTCCAAGTATGTATCCCCACAATATTTGTTTTTCTTAACTTTCTGCTCAAGGGCTTCATCAGGTCAGCATACTTCCCATAATAGTTGTCTTTCTTCCGTACTTAGTTGCTAAGAGTTTTCTCTATATACCTCCACTTCGGGACTTACTCTTGTGCCTGCCTTTTTCTGTTTTCTGTTCTATAATTTGTTCCCTCACTCTGTTAGGTGTACCTCATCCTATCACTTCTTTAATCAAAAGTTTTAATGCTATCTTTAAATTTTTAATTTAACCTTTTATATACAATTAATACTGTATTTTTCATTGCTGTATAGAATCATTTATGTTAATTTATTCCTCAGTTAATGGGTATTTCTGCGTGTTTACTATTAAAACAGCATTACACTGAACAGTGAGTTCTTGTACACATTTCTTTAAGACAAATCAAAAGTGTGACTGCTTGTTCAGAGTATGTGAACATTCAAAATCTGTTAAGTATTTCCTTCCAGATTTCCCTTAGCGAAGTTGGCGATATTTTTTACTCTTCTCAAACTTTAAAAGTATCCCATCACTCTTTCACTTCGGTCATTTATTAGAATATCAGCTTTAGGTCTCAGCTGTTAATCCCCTTCCAAAGAAAAATCCTTATTGTGATCACTTACTCTTTCTTTTCTATAAATCAGTTATTTTTCATAACTAAATAAGTTCGTCTACTTTCATAGTAGTTTTATTTTTAGAAGAACCTTTGTTATACAGTATTGTTAGAGGCCTACATAGCTTAGTTACACAGATATATTGATGACATGCGTATTATTGCCCTGCTAAAAAAACAAACAAGTACATTATTGATTTTTCTATTGTAGTTCAAAAGCTATAGAATTTTAGAAAGTTGCTAATATATGATTTTTTACTTTGAGGTCTTTAAAACAGGATTGTTGTCATGTGAGTCCAATTTTGGGTGCTAGCAAAAGTAATTCACATTAAGGAATCATACTGCAATTTTATTAAATAGTATGGCATGTTCTCTTTCAAATATACTTTTGTCATAGAAATTTCTTACTTTGCTAAAAAGGAAGTTTGTATATATGACAGAAATAGATCACTTTTGGATTACAACCATAGTGAGGAAGGCTACCATGAAAAATCTGGAGATGTGATAATATAAGAGGGGAGAAAATGAATCAGTTTTCATATTGTGTTTATAATCATTTTTTCTGTTCTTCTTAACTTACCTTCCAGTAATACTCATACTCTGTTAGTGGGAGAACACCAACTCATCTCCATTCCTTTTGACTTCTAAATGCGTTTCCCTGAACCAGGAAACAAGTGTCATTATAATTAGTTCAGGGATGAGTGGGTTAAGCAATTGCGAAGGGAAAGATTTTCTTTGTGGGATGAGGGTTTATGTCTCAGTTGTAATAATCTTTAGCTTTATCAGGTAAGCTATTCCTTCAGATCAGTGGGTTTTAGACAGAGGAATGTGTTAAATCAGTTTTGGAACTTTTCAAAAATTAGATATAAAAAGTCACTATTTCCTGACTCTAGAATCAAAATATCTGAGAATGGAACTCATGTATACATATTTTTAAAAAGACAGTTTTGATGGGAAAAACTCTTGTCTTTGGTATATAGGTATAAAGGGGGCTCAGCAAATAGAATTGATCCCCTTAATTAATGTAAAATAAATTCACAACAGAGCTAGGCTGTCATTTAAATAATGTAGGAGGTAAGTGTTTTTTTTGCTAGTCTGTTATTAAATAGCCCATAAAACATGTAATTTTAGAGATCCTGGAAATGAAAGTTCCTCATGACCCAAATTAATGCAATATTAATAGAGTTTGAATAGCTGAAAAGAAAATTATGGAGAATATGATTTAATGTGGAAATGATTTTAAGCAATAATTTAAGAAATGTGTTATATAAATTATTTTAAAATTCATTGACCCTATTTTTATTAATAAGCCTGATCATACTAATTCTTGGAAGTTTGATTTTATTGATTAATTACCTTATTATAATATTTAAAAGTGGAGAATAATAGAAAAACTTCTGCTGTTTCTCAGAAACTTCTGTGTCCTATAAGACTTATATCCTACTAATTTGTGTCTATGATGATGTTATTTCTCCACAGCTCAGGTTTCCTGAATCCAATTCTAATGTGAGTGTATTGAGGCTTCCCCACACCAACAGTAGTTCTCAGACACTAGCAGGGTATCCAAGAATTCTAATCAATTCCTTTCATTCCTGACAGTCAGTCTACTTCTGAGATAGCATCAGATTCCACATATCTGTGTAACTAAGCTATGTAGGTCTCTAACAATACTGTATAACAAAGGTTCTTCTAAAAATAAAACTACTATGAAAGTAGATGAACTATTTAGTTATGAAAAATAACTGCTTTATAGAAAAGAGGGAATGAATGATCACAGTACTGATTTTTCTTTGGAAGGGGATTAACAGCTGAGACCTGAAGCTGATATTCTAATAAATGACCAAAGTGAAAGAGTGATGGGAAACTTTTAAAGTTTGAGAAGAGTAAAAAATACACAATTTGTAAATGTTTTCTTCAGGTCCAGGTTTATCTTCATATTTTAATAATGTCTTTCAAAGCACAAAAGTTTCTAATTCTTATGAGATCTGGATTATCTGTCTTTCCTTTTTAATCATACTTTCATTGTGTGTCTAAGAAGTCTTTTTATAACTCAAGTTCACAAAGATTTTTCCCCTTTGATTTTTCTAAATATGTTGTTTTAGGTAATGTTTAGGTCTGTGATTGAGTCTGAGTTAATTTTTGTATATACTATATTGTGTGGATCAGAAATCATAGATAATTTATAGCTATCTAATAGTTCTAACACCATTTTTTGGTAACACTCCTCTGAATTGCCTTTATTTTCTAAATTAATGACTTCACATGGGTAAATTTTTGAAGCCTGTACTCTGTCCCACTAACCTGATTTTTGTGTGTATACCAAGTCTGCACAGTCTTGATTTTACAAGTCTTGACATCAGTCAGTATAGATCCACCATATTCTTCTTTTTCAAACTTGTTTTGGACATTTCTGGTCCTTTTGCATTTCCGTATGGTTTTAAAATCAGTATGTAATTTCAGAAAAACCTTGCTAGAATTTTGATTGGATTATGTCGAATCTTTTGTTCAATTTGAGAAAATTTAAAAATATAGAATGTTGTCTTTCAATGCATGAACATGGTACCTGTTTCTATTTATTTAGGTTTTTAGTTTCTCTCAGTCGTGTTTTATGTCAGTCTTAGACAACACTTTTCAGATTGATTCCTAAATCTTCCATGTTTTGAGGTAGTATTATAAGAATGTACTTAAAAAAATTTTTTTTAAGGAAAGGTGCAGGTAGGTATGAAGGCAGCAATAGGCAAGCAAGCAGGAAGAGAGAAGAGAAAGAAGCACTTTATTTTTCATTCAGTTGTTCACATTGGTTGTCCACCCCACAAACCCAGGACTGTAACCCAGGGGTATGTGGCCTGCGTCCTTAAGAGGTGATTGACCTAACTACTACTTCACCACTTTATTTTATTTTTTACACTTAAATAATGCAGGTTTCTCTGTATTGTCCTTATACTGTGCAATCTTACTGACCCCACTTTTTAGTTTATCATTTTATAGATTCCCCAGGACATTTTACTTAGACAAATCATTTCTTCTGTGAATTAAGATAGTTTTGATTCTTTTATTTAAAACTTGCTGACTTTTACTTCTCTTTCTTGTTTAATTGTATTTGTTAGAATCTGCAGGACAATGTTGAATAGAAGTGATGACTTTGACATCCTTACCCTTTCCTGGTTTCCTGGTTAAGGGTGAAATTATTCCATTTTTTTTCCTTTAAGTATGATATTAGCCTTGACTTTTTCATAGATGCATCTTAATCAGGTTGAGAAAGTTCCTTTCTGGTTAAAATTTGGTGAAAGGTTTTATTAGGAGTAAATACTGGATTTTTCAAATCCCTTTTGTTCATTTACTGAGATAATCATATTTTTGTGTTTTAGTCTGTTGACCAACAGTGATTGATTTTCAGATTTCAGCCCATCTTCCATTCCTGGGAAAACTCCAATGTAATCTTGATATAGTACCTTGTTTATATTATTGTTATATTCCATTTGCTAAAATTTTGTTAACTCTTTACATCTGTTTATGAGGGATATTTTTATTTTGTTTTCTTGTAATGTCTTTGTGTGCTTTTGTTACTGAGCTTCATTAAATGAATTGAGAGAACTTATGCCTTACTCTTCAATTTTAATTTGATCTTTAGATATTTAGTAAAACTTAATTATAGCGCTATATAATGTTATACTTCTGTGATTGTTTTTAAACTGATGTTTTTACCTCACATAAGATTTATTGAATATTAAAAAATCTAAAATACATTATTCATTTTTTTTCCCCCACAAAGGATCGTCCTCCCTCTAATATTTGGAAAAAAATAGATCAATCCAGGGACTATAAAAATGGCAATCAACTCAGGGAATATCAGCTGGAAGGACTCAACTGGCTCTTGTTCAATTGGTACAATAGGTATGTGGCGTATACCTTAACAGAAAACAGTTTAGTGCGTGTTTTTTGTTTTGTTCTGTTTTAAATGTGTGCCAAAATATAAGTAAAATAGATACTGGTATTGTAATTGTCATGGAGTCGTAATTATTGAAAATGAGGTTACCCTAAGAAGATATATAAATCATAATTTATGATTTTTATTTTTGTTGCTTCCTTTAAAGGTATACCTGTTAGAAGAAAGTTCACATATTGATAAATTTGAAATGCCTTTCTTAACATCATAAAACATCTGCTGTATTATAGTAGTTTTTAACTTAACAACATATACTTCTGTTGGCCAATAATTGAATCTAGTTAGTAAGTTGTAAGCAATTTTGCCTATATGAATTAATAGGTTTCTATTATTTGTCTTCGAAGAAGTAGATCGTCAGCAGTTGCTAAAAATAGAGTGCAAAATATGATAACTTAATTGTGAATTTTCCAAATGATTCCAAATGCTTTGTACAACATTCTTACCTTTTTTTAATTGAGATAAAATGATAATTTCAAAATAAGGAAAAAATTATTTAATAGTATGAAAGAAGTACAGTAGTAAATATAAAAGAGCAAATGAAGGCACTACTATTAGTGGTGACAATGTGATGATACTTTTATTCAAAACCATTTCTCTATGTTTTTATTTCTCACGTGATTCTTCTGAGTTACACTTACTAAGTGGTGAGTCATGACTCAGAGTTAGTGGAACCTATTATCCTACACAGTGCTCTTTCCCTGGGTTTATAGTTTTTAAACATTAATCATTTTTCCCAAAAGAACCTTCAAGGTAAAAACAGTTAATTTTTTTTTACTTGTCTTTTCTCATCAGTATCCTTTCCTATAATATTACATTGCTTGTTTCAGACTGTTCCCACTTTCCTTAAGCCCTTTATCACAGTCCCCTTCACTCTACATGTGACTGCTTCATTGGGAAGCCTAGGGCCAGTAGGTGAACCCATTCAAGTTCTTGCCTGCCTTTATAACCAAGTCTACAATTCTGTCTCCATCCTTAACTATTCTTTCCTCTGTCCTCATGAATCAGAAATTAAAAGGTACCTCCTCAGGACCAACTAAAGCTCTAGTCTCAAGTTTAGACATGCTTTTCGTCTAGTATTCTCATAACCTCACTTTAGTCAATGATTATTATTTGCTTCAGACCCTCTCAGAAGACTATCCTTTGTAAACACATTTGGGTTTAATCTATTTATAAAAAATTTTTAAAGGATAAACTTTCTCTTGGCTTTGTTTTTCTCTTTAGCCACAAAAGAGTACATGGTGCTACAAAGAGGATTCAACTATGTGTAACTTCATAGGGAAAATTCTAGAACATTGGTGGCCTGCACAAGCTCTTCCCATTTCCTCATCTCCAATTCTCTAAACTTATTACAATCTGAATTTTTATTCTGTATTATCTCTGATACTCTTATTTTCTAATACACAGGATTTTTTAGCCCATATTTTCTGTCCCTGCAGCAATTTCCCTCCATTCATACTCCTATAGCTTTCACAGTGTGACTCTCTTAGCTTTCCAGTACTTTTCTGACTGTCCTTTCAAAAGTCTTTCTGGTTCTGCTCCCTTTACCTGCCTTTTCAGTGTTTTTTCTTGCACAAAGTTTGTCTTTTGCTCTCTTATGTTTGTTCTTCCTAAGCCATATACTACGCCCCCACCCCCATGCCTTTACTTATAAATAGTTCTGATCCTTTATATCAAACTAAGACCGTGAACTCCTAGTCCCTTCTGTCTGCTTCTTGGTACCGTAATGTCACTCATGATTCTTTAAATACAGCTGATTCAATATTATCCTTATTTCCTGTTTTTTCCGTATCAAACTTGTTTTTCTTCATGTTTTATATCTCTGTTAAGAATAAGATAATTCATTAATTCACCCAAAGTGAAATTTACCTCTTAATCCTCTTCCTTATATATGTGGTTTTCACTAGGTTCAAACCATTCTAACTCTTAATTAACTTTGAAATTAGTTCTTTCTTCCCTTAGCCCAAGTATCCACCTTTTCTTTCCTACACTATTGTGATTTCTTCTCAGTGTGTCCCAACTTCTAGTCACCTTACCTTCTAATGATCACAGTGACACCAGAGTAAATTCAAAATGCAAACCTAATCTCATCCAGTATCTTTAAATATTTTCAGTGACACCCATTGTATAATAGGATGATATTTGACTTTCTTTATGACTTTCCCCTACTTATTTTAGTAATTTCACTCCATTTACTCTTCTCTCAAAATCGTATTATAATAATGTGTGATTTCTTAGTTGATCGTATTCTTTATACTACTTCTTTGCTGTGTGCCCTCTGGCAAAATCTTACTCTTTAATGATTTTCTCTTTAAAGGAAATACTTTCTCATTACTTCTAGTCACTTGGATTCTTACTCCTCTGAGCTTCCATAATAAACGTAATGCTGATAATTCTTAACTAGTCATATGTCATAATCCTCCTTGGCACTTATTTTAAAATTTGTAAATGATTTTTTATACTACTGTAGACACATGAATATATAGGGGAGGGATGTGGGTATCTGTGTTTCTTTCAAGCTTTGTAGGCTCTTTTAATACACAACCAAAATTGAAAAACAGTGCTTTATTTGTGCTTCCGCACATTGTATGACTATTTATTTATCTATTTGCATGTCTGCTTCTCTAATAGATACACGCCCCTGGAAGGCAGAGAACATGTTCTATTTCTTTTGTATCCCATCTTCTCATATTGTCCCTGAGATATAGAAGGTATTTAATAATGCTTCCTGAATAAATAATATATTTAGTTTGCCTTGCTCTTGACATTTCACTCTTTAGGAAAACAAATACCTTATGGATGGTATTTTTATTTTGGAGCTACAAAAACCTATAAAAAAGTTTTCCTTTTGCAGGATTATTATAAATTTGTAATCTTTAGCCTAGTCTACACATCAGCAACTTTCATGTTTTAATAAGTTTTATAAGTATTTTAACTTGATTTTTATTGTTTTTGTATATCTTTAAAAATGTTGTAAGATACATAAAAATCTAATGTGTACGTGGTTAATAAATTTGTTTATTTCAGACGAAACTGCATTTTAGCAGATGAAATGGGTCTTGGCAAAACCATTCAATCAATTACATTCCTCTACGAAATCCTTCTGACTGGTATAAGAGGACCTTTCCTGATTATTGCTCCACTTTCTACTATTGCAAATTGGGAGAGAGAATTTCGTACATGGACTGATATTAATGTTGTGGTTTATCATGGAAGCCTGATTAGCAGACAGATGATACAGCAATATGAGATGTACTTCAGGGACTCACAGGTGTGTCATTGGCGATTGTTTATTGTTAGAAAAATCAGGTTTGAGAAGGATAAGCATTGCATTTAATTACTTTTATAGAATAGATTTTAATTGTCTGCTTAGACTTTATCTTATTATTGTTAGCAACATTTATTTACATTACATTTTAGTAGCTGAAGTGACCTAGGGCAAGAGTAGTCAGGTTTATGCTCGTGTTTACTATAAAGAAGTATGCTGATTTATATAAATATGCAAATTTGTGTGTCCTTAATTTTTTACCTAGAATCATTGTTTTGTTGTTTTTAAAATGCTCATTAAATTTATTTTAGAGTAATGGCTGTCTCTTTGATCAACCCATAATATTTTTTCTTCCATTTTAAAATCTTAATTCTTCAGTGAATCCCATGGGTTCAAATGTCTACTGAAGTGAAACCCCAGTTTTGTTGTGTTTATTTTTTTTTTCATGTTCAGTGAAGTTGATTTTAGATTTTTTTATTTTATTTTATTTTATTTTTTTAAATAGGAATGATGGCAGGCATCAGCAGGATGGAAGGAAGAGAGCAGGAAAAAGCATCTTATTTTTTTAATTATTCCCCCAGTCCCAGGTCATGAACCTGGGTCCTCATCTATATTTGAACTGTACCCAAGGCCTGGGCTTAATATCTGAACCACCAAGTGGTCTGATTTTAGATGTTTTTAAGTTCGGTTTGTTTTGTATACTGATTCAAGCGTGTCACCGTATCTCTCCCCCTTTTGGATTTTTAGTATCCTTATTATATGATGGTTTTCTCCGATATAACCTGGAGATACATTTTTCATTTAACTTTGGCCATTTACTCTTTAGGAAAGGATTTTCTATTTTTTGTCTGAAAGTAAGACTAGAAAATATGAAGTGCCGAGTTACAGTTTTGTGTGATAATGACTCTTTAAAAAAAAAATTTTCACAGAAGATCGTGATGTTTAATTAGACAAGATTTGTGCCTGGTGCTTTATGTAGCAACTTTATTTTTCTCTATAAATTCTTTTATTTTATAAGGATCATTATTGCATATATTATGTATAATAATATATTCAAGTAAGATAATGTGCATGGCCTTGTACTTATGTATATAATTTCTACCTGAGACTAAAAATTGATAAATTAATTGATGTTCTTTTAACCTTATTTTACCTCCTACCTCTGAACACCATTGGAGCCTGTAACATTTTAGTTTATATTTATAGCTTGATTTCCTTCCATAGTGTTTTATTATTCTTAGTTATATATTTATAAAATTTTAGAGTTCTGTGGTATCATAAATATGATTTAGCACAATATCACTTTTTACAGAAGGCGTGATTAAACTTGGGAGTTTACTATTTTTCAACAATATTACAGTTTTAATATGTTTCATAAATTCTGTACTATGATAGCAAAAAATGAAAGATTCTTGATCTGTTATAAACTGGATATTATATTTTATAATAAACATTAAATATTCTAAAGAAATATTATCTGAAGGGTTTGAAATTTAAGAAGACGATGTGTCATATAAGATAAATAGATCTGTACTTTAGATCATTTTTTCAAATATATTTTAATAAATTAATTGAATACTTAACCTGATATTTTCAAGTTATTCTGTAGCTGAAAATTATAGTACATGTAAACAATTTTTAAGTGCCCTGAAAATACAGATTTGTTGAATATTTGCTGTGTGCCAAGTATCATGTAAACAGTTTACATATAGAGCGTTTTATCTTTGTAATGTCAACCTTGGAAATAGGGTAATAAAATTATTCCCATTTACAAATAAAGAAACTGAGATTTAAAGAAGTTACTTAATTTCCCAGGATCAGAGCACAAAACTAAGATCGATAAAGTAAATTCAGTAAAACTTAGTTCCTTTCTTCTTAAACACTTGTATCAACTTAATTGAGTCTGTCATAACCCATGTTTTTATTCTACTGGAGCAGTTGGCTGGTGTATGCAATCAACATGAGTTAATTTTCTGACTATTGGAATTAAAATCTCAATCAGAGCACACCATCTTTCTTAAGTTTTCAAATATCCTAATCCCTAGTAGTTTGTAGTTTTCATCCCCATTTAAACATTCTCTTCATGTGAATCCCGGATCTTTGTACTATTCTGTATCACCACCCATTTCCACTGAAGTTCCTTGTACTGGTTCCTTCTCATCTTCTCTATATCTAAATTTAAGGCTTTCACGGGTTCTGATTTTACTCTTTTATATTTATACTCATTCTGTCAGAGATTTCGTTCTGTTATACAGATCTACTTTTGGAAACTCCTAAGCCTAGATTAGCAACTTTAATCTCCTAATTTTGAGTTCTATTCTAATGCCTACTCAACTACCACTGGGGTGTTTAATAGATGTCTCAAACATAACCCTATATTTCCTAATTGTAGTAAATTTAGACGCCTCTCCCTTTTTAATGATCTCTTGCCATAATAGTCTTTGAACTGATCTCTGATCTTCTTGTTGGCCTCTATCAGACAGTTTTTGCTATAGCAGCCAAAGAACTCGTAAAATATCTGTCATTTAATGACACTTTTTGTCTTAAAACCCTCTAGTAACTTCTTCCTCAGAATAAGAGCCAACGTCCTTACTACCACTTTTAAGTTCCTAAATAACCTCAACCTCACCACATGCACTGGATTTTAGCTACTCTTACTTTGCTATTATTTGAATAATGCAAAGATATTCTCACATTAGGGCCTACTTGCTACATTTGCCCGAAATGCTTTCCCCTCTAGATTTCTAAATATCAGCAAGACTTCCTCATCTTTAGGACTTAGCTCAAATTATCGCTTCTCAGTAATGGCCTCCTAGCTAGTCAGTATAAAATTCCAAAGGTCACCTCAAGCCCCATACTTCCTATTCTGCCATCCCTCTTTACTTTATTCCTGAGCCTTTATCACTTTCTAGCTTTAAAAAAATGTTTTGTTTCTTTTGATGTCTATGTCCTGCATTTTGACTCTGGATGTTGAGTTCCACTTGGATAATTATTTTCTGCTTTTTTTTGTTAGTTGTTATTTTGTATTTTACTTTACTGGTACATCTCTATCAACTAGAAATGAATGTGGTACATAGACACTAAGTAAAATTTTCTGAATAAATTACTTGGGTGGCTAATTTTAATATTAAGTGCTTTGCCATTGTATATGCAGACTCATGGATATCAAGTGATAAGCATTAATACTGGTATTTCATTGGCCAGATTTTATAATGGTCTTTCTTGACCTAAAGTTAATAAACTTCTAACAATAATAAAAAATTTAGTAAAGAATAGTTATTTGGATATAAGTTATGTCATTTTGTTGATATATATTTTTCACAGCATTCTTGAAAACAGCTCTCTAATGTAATTTTAATGCTAAAACTCATTTTAAAGGAGTACTGCAAATAAAAAAATTGTAGTGGAAAATGTTTTATGGTAGATTTTATTAGATTTTCATGGTATTTGACAGGAATTGTTAAATTATGATCAAGACACTAACAAATTATTGTATTTGTTTATAGGGGCGTATAATTCGAGGCGCTTACAGATTCCAAGCCATCATCACCACTTTTGAAATGATTCTTGGAGGCTGTGGGGAGCTTAATGCAATTGAATGGCGGTGTGTGATTATTGATGAGGCCCATAGGTTAAAAAATAAAAATTGTAAACTTCTAGAGGGTCTGAAACTCATGAATCTGGTAAGTAACTTAATTATTATGACTTAATTTCTTAACTGCATTGTAAAGGTCAGAATCAGAAAACTAATGCTGAAAAAGGGGAGAAAAGTCTCCTGTAAAATGTAATATTTAAAAGAAAATAAGTTCATAACTTTAAACCACAAATTCCTTTATAAAAAGTTCTTTAATCAAAATATTTTTTAGAAAAAAAATTTTTTTTTTTAAAGGAAATGTGTAGGCAGGAAAGAAGGTGAGTAATCAGGCAGAAACAGAGAGGAGGAAGAAGCATTTATTTATTTTTATTTGGTTGTTCATCCTGGCTGGTGGTGGTATGTGTGTGTCTCGTATGCTTCCCCACCTCCCCCAACCAACCCAGGTCCTTGGTTTGTAGGTGTACCTCTCATGGAAGACTTACCACTAAGCCACCAGGGAATGCCTATCATTTATGATAGAGATAAAAAGTTTCTACACAACTTCACATACTTAACATATATTGGTTATTATAATAATTTGATTTAAGAAATCTTAGTAGTGTGTTTGCTACTTTCAAATCAAAGTATTTTGTGGTTTTTAACATTTTGATTTACTTATGATCGTATAATTAGTATATGAGTAATTGAGCAAATAGTCCAAATACACATAACTACATACTTAAAACATTTAAGTGCTTCTTTTAATTCCATCAGTATCTGTTCCAACTCTCAGTTCTGCTCTTTACTTCAGTATGTACAGATTGATGTCACTTTCCTGACCATTGAATCTGTAATACAATTCTGGTTTAAATACATATACCAATCAGCTCTTCACATTGTTGGATTATAGCCTTAATAATTTGAGAATTTTTCCTTGTATGAAGTCTAATGATGACAACCAAATTATAAAAACAGCACATGATTTTGTATGCAAATTGCCATACCAAGAATGGTGAAATTCAAAAGAAGCAAATACCTCTTTGTCCTTAAAAAGTCTCTTTCTTAGCACGCCCTGGTAGAATAGTCATTAGGTTCACCACTTCTTGCTAAGTATATTCCACATACATCCCAAGGACCCAAGTTCGAATCCCAGTGCTGGGGTGGGGGAACAACCAAGATGCACAAATAAAATTTTGAAAATACATTTAAATGCTTCTTACTCCTCTCCGTTCTTGCTTACTTACTTGTCTTCATTCCTTCCTGCACTTTTCCTTAAAAAATTTAAACTAAGTCTGTTACTTTGAGAAAATCTGAAAAATGCTTTTTATTTAGAACTTTTATTTTAAAAGCATAAATAGGTAAACATTAATAACATGCAAAAACAAAAAGTGACTTAACATTTGTGGGTAGAAATGTATTTTGAGTTGCCTTGAAAATTATGGTCATAAAATATTTGATTTTCAAAGACTAAGTGTGATAACCTGTATCAGTTTTTATATACTTTTCAGGTGGTGTTTGACATGAATTATTCTTGCTTTTTACAGGAACACAAGGTGCTTTTAACTGGCACACCTCTCCAAAATACAGTTGAAGAACTCTTTAGTCTTCTTCACTTTCTAGAACCCTTAAGATTTCCTTCTGAATCAACATTTATGCAGGAATTTGGGGACCTAAAAACAGAGGAACAGGTATTGGTCTTTGTAAATAAGTCATCAACTGATTATAGTTATGTGTAATTGAATATAAATGTGTGTTATATATCTTGGTTTTTTTCTGGTTTTTTGTTTGTTTTTTTTTATGCAGGTGCAGAAACTTCAGGCTATCCTAAAACCAATGATGTTGAGGCGATTAAAAGAAGATGTGGAAAAGAAGTTGGCACCAAAGGAAGAAACTATCATTGAAGTAGAACTTACAAATATTCAAAAGAAATACTACCGAGCTATTTTGGAGAAAAACTTCTCATTTTTATCTAAAGGAGCAGGCCAGACTAATGTACCTAACTTGGTCAATACCATGATGGAGCTCAGGAAGTGCTGTAACCACCCGTATCTTATTAAAGGTAATTGAAAAGGATTGCAAATACTTTTTTTTTTCTTTCAACAAATACTTATGTATTAAATTTCATAAAACTTGTATAGTTGAAGTGGCTTTTAGAAAGAAAGGCAGTGATTCTGTAATTTTTTACTCTGGTGTTCTGTGTAAATACAAAGTTGAGGTCAGTGTGAACTACTTCATAAAAGTATCCTATGTTAGTAGACGAGGTTACAAGAGCAGGAGATGTGTTCAGTTTAACCAGGAATGGTATTCCTCCAGCTGTTTAGTCTTGCTCATGGGCAGAGTGGGAAAATCCATCTTTGGGCCTCTTGATTTCCATTTGTTTTTTGTTTGTTTTTTGTCTGTCCAACTCAGTTCCTTTTGATTCTAGATACTCCATTAGTGTCTCAACTTTTGTACTGTAACGATGTTACTTTTTAATTCTGTCGGGTTCTCTGCTAAGCTTCTCTGTACGGCAGTTGGGTCTTTGGATCTTCTCACTTATTGTTGGAATATATTCTTTGTCACTTTCTCCAAGACAAGTCATTTCTTTTTTTCTTTTTCTTTAAAGGAAGGGGCAGGCAGGAATGAAGGCAAGTAGGCAGGCAGGCAGGAAGAGAAAGTAGTAAGAAGCATTGTCTTTTTCATTTCCATTTTAGTTGTTCACACTGGTTGTTGTTCCCACACACACAGGCTTCCGCCGCCGCCGCGCCCCCCCCCCCCCCCCCCCCCCCCCCCCCCCCCCCCCCCCCAAGATTCAAACCCAGGGGTATGTATCCTGCTCCTTCAGGAGCAATTAACCTAACAGCAACTCTACCAGAATGTGCCTGAAGCAAATCATTTCTAAGTCTAATAAACTCAATTGCAATCCTGATAGTCTTTTATGGCCAGACAGTTTGAGAAAAGGCATAGAGGCTCTTTCACACTGTCTAGACTGCAGAGGAAATATGGTATTAAAGACTTGAAACACAACTAACCTTTTAAAGTTTTCTTATTTTGAAAGCCACAGGATGCCTATAGACATACTTAAGTTATGATCACCCTTCATTGATGACCATTGCTTTATTGATGTTTAAATAGTAGGTGTTTGTTTTTACAATATGTTTTTACTCACCTAGCTTAGGACCACAGTTTCACTAATGTTTTCTCTAATAGATTCATTAAATATTAGTGAGCATAAATTTATACAAGGCATTATGCCAGGTGTCTGGGGAGATTTTAAAAAAAGATGCTTAAGACATTGTCCATATCCAATAAATTGGAGGCTAATTTTGGTGGGGATTCAAGCCACAAACATAGATAATTCTAATAAAAGCAATGTACCTGCCATCTGAAAATGTTAACATGTTGCTGAAATAAGAGGAGCACTAATTGTGATGTTTTCCTAAAAGAAAACAATTGTCATTTCTTCGACAGGTGCTGAGGAGAAAATACTTGGAGAATTTAGAGATACATATAATCCAGCTGCTTCTGATTTTCACCTTCAAGCAATGATCCAGTCTGCTGGTAAACTAGTGCTCATTGATAAATTGCTTCCCAAAATGAAAGCAGGAGGCCATAAAGTACTCATCTTCTCTCAGATGGTCCGCTGTCTCGACATCCTGGAGGACTATCTCATACATAAAAGGTACGGCTTATAATTGATCCACGGAATTATGCTGTGAACTTTACTTAACTTTACTCACATCTGTCTGGATAACAATCTACTTAGGTGTGCCCTGGTAGAGTAGCAGTTGTATCAATCGCCTTTGAAGGACGCAGTCCACATACCCCTGGGTTCGAATCCCGGGTCCAGGGTGGATAACAACCAGTGTGAACAACTAAAATGGAAATAAAAAATAAAATGCTTCTTCCTCCTCGCTCTGCATGTCTACTCGCCTTCATTCCTGCCTGCTTCTTAAGAACAGGGAAAAGAAAAGAATATGTAAATCTATGAGTAAAGATTTTTAATATTCCGTGTTTTCCTAACTTACTTGATTTGTAAACCTTGATGATAATGACAGTTAACTCTATTAACTGAAAGTTAATCATCCTTTTATTTAAAAAAGTGAATCTGGATTCTTTTCAGATGTGTATATCATTGGAACCTGAACTTGTTGCACTTAGCTTATACAAACTTAACCATTTAAAATTTGTTCATGCTTTTATCTCTTCTGATTTTCTTAATGCAATTTCTGGTTCTATTTCTTCTTTTGCTTTTTGGTACATAGTAGATTTAAATATTGTCTAATCAATATTTAGTTAAATAGGATACTTATCATAGGACATTTTATCAGAGCATGAGCATTTGTAGTCCAGATAACAAACTATTACTTTAAGAGGGAATATGAAGGTTTATCTTTAGATTTTAATTCAATGAATTATGACACTTACAGATAAGTAAAGGTCTATACTAGTTTATATAGTCAGAGATTACATAGTTTTAAAATTTTTATTTCCAGTTCTATTTTTAGTGTCAGCATTTCAGTCCTTAAGCCTCATTCCAAAATGTATATTATTCTCAGCTTTATAGCATATAAATAAAAGGAACACTAAATTGCATTAATCCTAATAATAACCATGTATCTTCTTGATCTCCTTGCATGAAGAATGTTGTAAGATAAAGGTGAATTACCATTATGATGAATTTGAGGAGAACCTCATGACTTTATCAAAAGTAACATTAGATGTCACACCCTCATTTCACAGTTACTACACGTAGCAATGGAGCTGCTGCTAAGACTAATAGATTTCATGTGAGAAGGAGTGTCTTGAACTAAAAGAGATGTGAAGAAAGATAAAATTAATTAATTGCTTGACACTTACAAAGAATAAAGAATAGGCACGTCCTGATGAAACAGCAGTTAGGTCAATTGCCTCTGAAGGATTCAGGCCACATACACCTGGGTTCGAGTCCCAGGTTCAGGGGGAAAATAACCAGTGCGAACAAATAAAATGGAAATAAAATAAAAAATAAAAAGCTTCTTCCTTCTTTTTCTTCCTGTCTGCCTGCCTACTCACCTTCATTCCTGCTCATACCTTTCCTTAAAAAAAAAAAAAGAATTAGCAACCTACCTTGGCATGCCCTGGTGAGGTAGCAGTTACATCAGCCACCTACAAAGAAACGTAGTGCACATACATCCCAAGGACTCCGGTTCACATCCCAGGTCTGGAGGAGACAACCAGTGTGAACAACTAAATAAAAAAATAAATAAAATTGTTCTTCCTCCTCTCTCTTCCTGCTTATCTGCCTACTACCTTCATTCCTGCTAGCACCTTTCCTTTTAAAAGAGTTAGCAACCTAGTTTGCCCTTGACAGATTTTAGTTTACCAGAAAGTCTGTCAGTTGATTGAGACAAAGAAATATTTGTAGGCTCCTTTTTAGTTGTATGCAAATCTTTGCTTCTGAAAGACTAATTCATGAGATCAACACAGTAGTTTTTTTGAAACTTCTCTTATTTCAGCTTCTGAAAATGATATTCAATATAATGGTGTTTTATCTGTATATCCAGTAATGCAGAGATTTTGTATCTTTATGTTACTTTGTATTTCTTCCTTAATATCAACCCCTGAGAAATATAAAACCATAGAAGCTAGTTGGGGTAATTTGTTTCCCAATTTTATAGTAAATACAATGGTGCAGGAAAATTGACTTCACTTTTGAAAGAATGTGGATTTTTTCCCCCATTATATCTATGTAAATTTATTTCATTTCATTTTATAGATATCTATATGAGAGAATTGATGGAAGAGTCAGAGGGAATCTTCGACAAGCTGCTATAGATAGATTCAGCAAACCTGATTCAGATCGATTTGTTTTTCTTCTGTGTACCCGAGCCGGTGGTTTGGGCATCAACTTAACTGCAGCTGATACATGTATAATTTTTGATTCTGATTGGAATCCTCAAAATGACCTTCAGGTAAATAAATCCTTTGACTAACATTAGAACAAAGAAATGTTTGTAATTCCTATAACTATTTTTGATGATCCACCTCTTTTAATTTTTTTCTTGATAAACTAACAGATGTTTTCTCAGGAAATTCTGTCCAATGAAAAAGATTAATAAGAATTATACATAATAAATAAAATATTCTATAGATTATATATATCACTAACTTCTAAAAGGGTTTATCTACTGGTGTGGTATACAGTATTTAAGTATTTTATAAATTTTATGTAAATTTGAGAGTAATCTAAACTCGACAAGTAACTTATTTAGAATAAAACTTTCAAAATTTTTCTTCCTTGAAAGTGAGAACTTGCTTATTCTAATTTCATCTCAGTCATCATATAACATGGTATGTGTAGAATTGAGACATGATAGACAAACTCTTTATGAAATACTTTAGAAAATTAAAGTATAGGTAATAAAGTTAAGACTACACTTAGATTTCTTAGAAATATAGTAATATATTATTAAAGAGAAGCAAAGTTTGCAAAAATTATGTATCTGAAAAATACAAGCTAAATTTATAAGAAATTATTTTATTGTTCATGATACTTTTTAATGCACTGCAATTACTACTATTTAGATATAAATTAAATATAAATTATTATTGGGACTCTACCTGGCTTAATAAAAGATAGGGTTTAAACTTTTCATTTGTGTAACTGTACACAATCTACTTTAAAAATTAAAGTCTCATCCAAATTTGATAGATTAAATTCAGGGACATTAAGCTTTGTGGGCCACATAAGGTCTCTATCACACTTTGTTTTTACTGTCCTTGAAAAATGTAGAAGTCATTCTTGGTCAGCATTCCAGATTTGATCCACAAATTACAGTTTGCCAATCCCTAGGTTAAACCCAAATCATGATCATTTGCCTTTGGGATGCATATTTATACTTAAAACTGCTTGCAGTACATGTAATGTTTATTTAAAAGTTAATCAAAAATAAAATAATGTCACATAGGAACTGAAGATGACTATAGTACATTTGCAACTTCTCCCTCTCACTTGTTTTTTGTTTTTTTTTTACTTGTAATATAAATCAATCTTTCCATTCAATAAAAAACATTATCTCATACTTTCCTTAAACCTGGAACAAGGTTTGTTTCCAGTTCTGAGTTGCAAAGGACACAAAGAGGATATGGATAGATGAAAAATGTCTACAGTGGACCCAGCATCAATGCCTCCTATAAATTTTAAAGCCACAGCTTATGATTTAATCATCTGAAGATAATAGGAAGCTGATTGATAATTTGGAAGAGAGTGTTGATTACATAGGACCTATAAAGTCAAGTTATGATACAAATTTTAAATTGAGTGGAAACTCAAGATAGAATATGAAGCTTTTGTGTAATCTCTGAGGTCTCCTCTTCCAACATAAGACATATTAGGTCTCAAATTAGTTCTTTCTCTATTTAGAAAAAAAATTTTTTTAGGTTTCCAGAGTTATTCACCTTGGAATTTTACCCCTCCCTCAAAGTTATCTAGCTTACTATAATATATTGAGAAAATTGTTGATAATGTAGTAGGAAAAATGAGAAATTTAGGTTTAGATTTCAAGTTTAAAGTTTGAGTACCAACAGCTGAAAATTATACTCAGTTTATTATGTTCTTGTCCAAAAGTATATTGGTGATACTTTTTAGAAACCAAGAATCCCTCACAGATTTTTATTCTCTGAAATATAAGCTTAAGTCTTAACTTTTTGTTGATTATGGAATAGTTTCTCATTCTAATAAACTATACTTTCGTTTCTAGAAAATGGTTATATCTAATTTAGTAGCAAAATTCTTAAGTACTTTTTATATGTCATCATGGAGTTTGCTATTAAATACCTTTTGTGTAATGCTTCCTGTGCTACTTTATAAAATAAATTGAATTTATAACTTTTCATTGTTTATAGGCCCAAGCTCGTTGCCACAGAATTGGTCAGAATAAAGCAGTTAAAGTCTACCGACTCGTAACTCGTAACTCATATGAGAGAGAGATGTTTGACCGAGCCAGTCTGAAACTGGGTCTAGATAAAGCTGTATTACAGAGCATGAGTGGAAGAGAAAGTAATGTTGGTGGTGTATGTATTATTTTCCCTTTTCGCTTGTTATTTTTGTATTATTTTTGCTTGCATTTAATTTTTCCTCAAGTAGTATGTCATTTAATTTTGGTCAATAGATGACTTTATGGAAGGAGGCTTTTCAGCATAGCACTATGTTTAGTTAATTCTGTTTTGTCTTATAGTGCTTGTAGACTCTAAGAATATTTTCGAGGTAAAGATTCTTTGCTCTACTTATAGAACATTTGTTAGCATAGCATAGCAAAATAGAATTTGTGGCCTTTTCTACATTATTTCTGTAAAGATTTTCAAAATATTTTTTCTTAGTATCAAACTATTAACATTGACTTTGTCTTATTATGAATGGTGGTTTGGGATTTTTTTCCTCAAGATTGTTTCTTATATATGAGTTTATAACAGCTATAGAATTCTATACTAAAAAGATTTGAGAGGTTGCTTGACCCCATAGGCTTTGTTTTAACCAAAGCCATCTTTGGCAAATGGCAAATCTAATTTTAAATAAGGTAAAGAAACATCAGCAACTTTAATGCATTCTCTCAAAGAATTTTCTCTTATGTACAGCCTTAGTCCCAACTGCAATTTAAACATGGTGACCTCTGTGCTCTTTGACATTCTTTAGGCATTCTTTCTCAATTTATAAGATTTTAAAATATATATTGTTAACCAGTTTTATCTTCCCTTTAGATTCAACAGCTTTCCAAAAAGGAAATAGAAGATCTGCTTCGAAGAGGAGCTTATGGTGCCATTATGGAAGAAGAAGATGAAGGTTCTAAATTCTGTGAAGAGGACATTGATCAGATTTTACTACGTCGTACAAAAACTATTACAATTGAGTCTGAAGGACGTGGGTCAACATTTGCCAAGGTAACTCTGAGTGCTGTTTTATAAATATACTAGTGATGTTCTCTGCTAAAAATATTTAACTGTTTTTATGCTGTTATTTTAATTCAGCATTTAAATTTCACATGTATTCATTGATCCTAGTGTAATGGGATAAATATAATAGCTAAGTAGCTCTAAGTATTAATTAGAACAGAACATATGAAATCAAAATTAGAAATTAAAGAATACATTTGCCAAAATCAGAACAAAATGTAAGAGAGTAGGAGGTTAAAATACCTTGTATTAACTTATTGTAAAGAACTTAAAGGATAGACAGGATTTATAACTTTATTTTAAATATTTAAATTATAATGGGGAGGGTAAAATGAAATTTGTGTCTTCAAAGAAAACGTTAATATGTACTCTATAGGGGAAACATTTCAAAAGTTTACTCTATATGTTCCTTTTTTTTTCTTTGCAGAAGAGACATGGTAAACCTCTATCTTGCCTTCATTTGAAGAGTTTTTTTTATCACTGTATTCTATTCTACCCACACTGATTTCTGCAGGTTTTCTCTTTTTTGCTTTCTTTTCTTTCTCATCCTCCCCTCTCTGCTTTCAATCCAGAAGTCTTTCTTTTCTTTTTTTCCCGACCTGGGTCTTGTATTCATTGATCTAGTATAATGAAATAAGTATACTAATTGCAAGCAGTTCTAAGTGTTAATCAGAATTGAAAATATGAAATCGAAATTCGGTCCTTGGGCTTTCCGTGGTCTGCACCTTAGCCGTCTCGGCTACCTGAGTCACGTGGGTGCACCCAGCAATTTTTTTGAAGAGTGCTGTGTGACACCGTGTAATGCAAGCACTTTACCAAAAGTATCGATATCAGTCTTCGCATGAAAATGTTTCACTTGCCTTTATTTAGCAAGCTAATGAAATATTTTATTTAGTATTTTACTAAATTCTGGAAATGCTAAAATGAAAGGAATCTGGTTGTTAGGAAAAAAAAACAAAACAAAACAAAACAAAAAAACAAGAAAATGATTAATTTGCATAAAATAACAGAAAATCAGAAAAGTCTTTGCAGAGGAAATGACATTTTAGCTGGCTCTTAATGGAAGATTGAATTTTATTTCAGAAAAAGATGACGTAAATGAATCATATGACGTTAAAATATAAGGAAAATTTCAAGGAATATAGCATGGGCGTGTATTGATGCCCAGGATTAATTCAATGGAGTTAAAAAGGGCCAGGTTTAGGAAGCCTGAACACAAGTGATGATGGTCTCAAAAAAATTCCATTTTTCAATATTTGAACTTGATTCTGTGGCAATCAAAGAGCCTTTAAATTCCAATAATATATGGAATCCTGTGTACTTATGCCCCAGCTTCAGCAATTATCAACTCAGTCTAAAACTGTTTCATCACTACTTTATCTTTCATATTATTTGAAAGCAAATTCTAGACATTTATATTATCACTTCTGTAGGTATTTCTGTAGCATCTCTAAAGATTTCTTTAACATAATCACAATACTGTTAACATTTAAAAGTAAAATGAAGAATAATTCCTTGATATCAGCTTTCCAGCATTCAAAGTTTTAATCATCTTGAATGTCATAAGTGGCTTGTTTTGCCAATGTTTTATTATCTTTTTATATGTAATTTTCTACATTTTTAAATGTCATCAAGGTAGAGTTTCTAATGAAAAATATTAATTGATTACATCCAAAATAATAAGGCATTATCTTAAAGCCATTTACCAATTATATTCTCCTTTGAAAATTATTTTATGTGATGACATTCTTCCTTAAGAATGGAAGAGTTAGAATGCATTTCTTCAGCCATTTTTTTCTTAAAGCACATGTCTTCGTATTTCATTTTCATAAAATACTTTTATAACTTGTCTGTTATCTTTTTTTATGAACTTAAGTTGTAAGAAATGGTTATTAGTATATAGGTTATCATTTTAATCTGTAATATATAGTTTTTTCCAACCAAAACATTTTTTAATTTCCCTAATATTGTCTTAAAATTTTGCAATGGTTATATAAAATTTTTAAAGAGGTTTTAAAATATAGTATCTAAAATCTGTGTAGCTAAAAATGGAAATTGAAGTGAAGCTATACAAGAAAATTAATTGTATAGGGCAAAAGGTTTAAAATTCTATAATCTGACCATTTCTTAATATTCATGTATTGTTTTGAAGGATCATATCTCTGTCCTATGTAGTTCTTGGCAAAAGATTTGTTTCTTGATTACTGAAAGAGTTAAACAACTGTAATAACTTAGGAAACTCTGCTCCTAAAATGTCAGCCTGTGTTACCATTAAGCCTTTGCCTTAAGCAGGTGCTGTGGTATGTTTCAAATCATTGCATTTGTGATATCCTTCGAGTGTATGTTTGTTTGTATGCTGAATTCAAATTCTATCCACAACAAATGTGAAAAGATACTGTTTTAGATATATCTAGACTTCTTTTTCATCTAAGCTTTGAAGCATTTTGAAAAATTACCATTATGTATTTCAGGCAAGTTTTGTAGCGTCTGGAAACCGGACAGATATTTCCTTAGATGATCCAAATTTCTGGCAAAAATGGGCTAAAAAGGCAGAAATTGACATAGATGCCATCAGTGGCCGAGTAAGTATTTTCTTCTTTAACAAAATTATTTGTTGGAATACTTAGGTAATGCTATTATAATATTTTGAGATGTTCAACTGTGTGCTTACAGTAGCATATTTATCTGCATAAATAAGTTGACATGGAATAGTGTGGTCAGATATTGAGTCAGATACTGCTTCAGTTTAATTTTTATGATATCTATCATCATGTAATACTGTAAGACAGAAAATTTAATTTTGCTATTTGTATTTTTACAGTTACAATGATTTTTATTGTCACATCTTGGGTTATTTTTATTTTGCTCTTTAATTTTGTTTTCGTGACTTCAGATCCTTTTAATGTTGATCAAGTCAAATATAAAAGAAGTCAAATAAGTGGCATTTTTAAACTGTTTCTTATAACTTTCCTTAGAACTAAGGAGAAAGGGCCAATAAACTAAAATAGCTTATGGAGCTGATAACAGCATGATTTTATAACACCACCTGACTAATAATTACAGTCCATGTTTGTGAACCTTTCCTACTATTACATAACTGCTAAGTGATTTAAGGAATTTTGTAATGAGCAGAGATGCATGAGAGCTAATTTGATAGCCAAACTTTAGCATAAAGAATAACTCCACTGCCAATTATTATTTTTAATATTTGATCTATTTTGGAAATTGTTTAATTATATATGAAACAAATATATTGGGAAACATAAGTTATAAATATTATTATTTGCATATGACATGTTTATATGCCTAAAAGGCAACTTAACCTATAAACCACTATAAAAATAATTGAATTTGGTAAATTAGTTAGATAGAAGATAAATATGTCATTTTACTTTCCCCAAAGTCAGTAAAACAGATGTAGAAAATTAGAACAGAAGAGGAGATTACTTCACAGTAGTAAAAATTATACAGATCACTTAGGTCTATGCATTCTGAAAGATAAATATAATTTCTGTAAAGTGAGTTACCAAATTTAATTTGGAAATTTACCAGAAAGAAGAATAATTACATATTTAACCTTTTTAAAAGTTTATAAACATACGAATATAACCCAAATCCAAATGTTAATAATTTTTTATATAACCAGACAAAATCTGAAATTCCCTTAGAAGATTGAAAAGATAATAGTATTAGTTGCCCTGTTAGGAATCTGTCCTACAGCAGTTACCTCACATGTATAATGGTAATGTAGTACATTGATGTTCATTGCCACATTTTTTTTGTTTTAGAAAACATTGGAAACTAAATTTTCTGTGAAAGAGAAATGGTGCATCCATATTGTCTAATGCAATAAGTAATAATAACCATGTATTTCCACCACATAGAAAGTGCCCTAAGACAGTTAAACTTAAAAAGAGAGAAAGATGTAGAATAATAGTTATACATGTTTATGATTTTTCAAAAGTATTTCTTTGTAATACATAGACCTTCATAGATTCATGCTATATAAACTCAACTAGAATACTATGTGAGCCAAGAACTATCGTCATATTAGGACTAAGGACAAATAAACTTCTGATTTTAAAAACCTATAAATTCTAGTGGGTAATATAGAACTTAAGAGGTAATTTCAGAGAGTAAACTAATGCCTACAGGAGTGAAGACAGCATTGGGCATTGTGGTCAAGGTAAGTCTCTAAGGAGACAGTCTTTCTAAGACTCAAATGATGAGAAAGAACCAATAATGTAAAGTCATGAAGAAAATGTTTTTAAAATAGGGGAAATAGCAGTGGGTCTTTATTAAAATTAAATGTGGTGTTTTCCGTTAACAGAAATAACGTGGCAGTATAGGGGATTAGTGAGAATAGTGATAGTTAAGGTCAAACAATAGATTTGGGTTAAGCTAATAAGGCCTTGTTGATTATATTAAGGAGTTAGAAATTTTGTAAATAAACTTATGTAAATATATAATCATTTGATAGTAGTGTTATTCCATTACTAATTTATGCTTTGTTAAAAAAAATATTGAAAATTTCTCAGAAAATGAAGTACATTGGAGATAAGCTAGCATTGTTTCCTATACGCTGAGATATCAAAATAGAAAGGAAAAGTAATATAAGTGGTATGATACTGAGGAAAGATACAGAACACAAATGATAGCAAAAGATCACTTTATAGCAAAGAAATAAAATTGTCATTAGGATATTGAGTTAGCATCAAGGAATATTATAATAATATAATCACATACTCAAGTAAACTCAAATTTGTGAAAAAAATTTCTTTGTTTTTAATCAAAGCATTAAAAAATAGAAGAACTACATTTGTATTTCATTAAATATTTGGTGGGAAAACATTCTAAATTAGAAAGAAATCACTAAAGAAATAAGTGGCATATTCAAATACATGACTCAATTTTTTAATGGAAAATCAAGACTGGCAAAAATTTTTGTAGTATAATGTATATCAAAGTTAAAGTTTTTATTTTGTAAAAAACTAACTGAATATAATTATATCAAACACTAAAAAATTTTTGGGCAAGAGACATTTGAAAATCTACTCAAGAAAACAACGTTCTTTTTGTTTTGTTTTGTTTTCTTTTAAAAAACCTGAGGTGGGACAAAAGGTACAACTATCTAAATGTGGAAGGAATATAGGAAACAGAAAATCAGCATTAGTTTAACATTGTAGTAATTGCGGTCAATAAAAGTAGGTGAATTCTAAAATTAGTGGGTGAAATTTAAGGAGGAAAAGGATTTTTACAAAAATTCAAAGTATACTTTTCAAAATATTTATTAATTACAAAGGGGAATCTAGTAATTTTATAGTAGAGAAACATGGCAGAGAAGGTTAACATGATCATTATGAAACATTTTAACATGTGTCCCTCTTTAAATCTGACACAATATGTATATATACTGTGATTATAGCATCTTCATCACCAGTCCCTGCTTCCTCTCCTTTTATGACCATCTCTTGCTCTCGGACTTGAACATTGCATTTCCTAACATTGAATGCCAATCAGGTCCCTTGCTCTTTCCTCTTTTTTAATAATCTTCCTCCCTAGTCAACAATTTCTCATTCTTCAACATTTCTTTCTAATATCTCTACTGGGTAGCTTTCTCTGATTTCCTTTTTTCACCATCTAGCATTATAAAATATTTCATCCTGAGTAGTAGTTATCATTTATAAGTTGGTCTGTCCCTCAAGGCAGGAAGTTGTCTTATTCTTCTTTGTATCTATAGTCCTTAATGCAGTACCTTAGAGAAATTTCTTAATAAATGAAAAAAACTTGTCTTTAATGAATGAACTTGGTAAGGTTCACACATATTCTACTTTTTTGCATATTAGTATGTTTGGGAGACATTGAACGTGTTTCCAGATCTATAAAATATTTATATCTTTTGGCCATTATTTCCAGTTCTGAATATTTTCCTTCTTTATAGCTTTATCTTTAGCATAAACTTAGATCATATTTACAAGATTTACTTCAGTATTATTTTAAAAATTAAAAACAATCTAAATTAGATTACAGATTAGTTAGATAAAGAAAATTGTTGTACCTAAGTTCAATTTAAAAATCTATTTTATGGTTGTTACAGAAGCATAATTGTTTTCACATTAGTAAGAAAACCAAATACTAACTTATTTCCTACTACTCTGGTTACATAAAATTGTATATGTATGATAATAAGGATTTTTAAAGGAATATAAAAATTTTTAAGTTGATGGAACTGTCGATAATTTCTTTTAAGTATTTCATCATTTGTACCATTTGAAATTTGAAATTGTATGGCATTATTATAAGCAAAATAGTAAAAGGACTTTTAAAAAAAAATCACTGTTAAATTTTACAGAATAGCTTGGTTATTGACACCCCAAGAATTAGGAAGCAAACGAGACCCTTTAGTGCCACAAAGGATGAATTGGCTGAATTATCTGAAGCTGAAAGTGAAGGAGATGAAAAGCCCAAACTTCGGAGACCCTGTGACCGATCCAATGGCTATGGAAGAACTGAATGCTTTAGAGTAGAGAAAAATCTGCTAGTTTATGGGTAAAACATTATTTTTAATGTTTATTGTTAATAAACTGGTATATAAAGTTATAGAAAACACTATCTTTTTTCTTATTAAAATCAATAAAATATTTAAAGCACCCTGAATTTCTATATTTAACATATTTAATAGTAAAATAATAGCATATCCTTAAGTTATTGCATTATAAATGTATCACTAAACTCCTTGTTCTCAGATTTGTATGCTTAGTACAGAGGGATAATATGTTATCCATTATTCAATATAAGATACTAGAAATTACTATACTATAATTTTGCACTTTACCTATGGGCTTGGGGAAAGTAATTACACAAATTCTATTAATGATGTGTTTTTGGCAGCTTCCATGCTTTTTATCACACTTTATATGTTTTCCTCTAGAACTTAACTCAATATTAATGTAATGATACTTTTTTAAACAGATGGGGTCGATGGAGAGAGATTCTATCTCATGGCCGTTTTAAAAGGCAGTTAAATGAGCATGATGTAGAAATAATTTGCCGAGCACTCTTAGCATATTGCCTTGTTCACTACAGAGGAGATGAGAAAATTAAAGGCTTCATATGGGATCTCATTACTCCAACTGAGGATGGGCAGACACGAGAGCTGCAAAATCATCTAGGTAAGCACATTATTTTGTTTTCTTTATAAATTTATTTTTAATTATGTAAGTAGTACTTATTCTTGTACCCTATAAAATATTGAAGTGTTACAGATAATGTTATGGAACCTTAACCTTCACCCTCAATTCCACTTGTAACTTCAGAAAATACCAGTGTTACCAGATTGATGGGTTTTACATATTATTATCAAATATTTCTGTTTGCAAATTGTTGACCCATCAATATGTCTTAGAAATTTTTCAATCCATGTTCATACAGATGTATCTCATTTTTTAAACTTGTGCGCAGTAGTCCATATTATAATATTTCAGGAGATTTAGCATCTCCTTTAATGATGGGCATTTAGAATATTTCCAATTTTAGATAATTAAAATACAAGTTTCAAATGAATCAAATCTAACAAAATAGACTTTTAGTCTATCAAATCAAATTAGTGGTTACCAGAAGAGAAGGCAAGGAAGGGATAGACTAATCTGATAAAAGATCAGTTATATGGTAATGGTTAAAATTGAACTAGTGTTGGTGAATGTAATGTGTCACATACAGATGTTGATTTACAATGACACCTGAAACCTCTATAATGTTACATAATGTTCCTTTAATAAATTTTTTTAAAATACAGGTTTCTGTCTGGTCTGGAGTAACAGCTTTAGCATCTCCTGGCAGCTTCTTAGAAATGCAACATCTTAGGCCTCGCGCTTACTGAATCAAAATTTGCATTTTAACAAGTTCTTCCACAAATAGTGTATATATGAAATATTGAGAGGTATTAATATGCATTTGCAATTTTCAAAAATACTTTCATTGTCCAATGTAATTAGACTAACTTATGATCATATTAGAGATATATATTGTCTTTTTCTCCACAAGTTTGCTAGTATTTACTTTATTCTTTTCTGTATAACATAATTATTTAGTAGCAAAAAGGAATTTAATTTCATAGAAAGATTAATGAAATGATTACTATGCCCTTAAATTTGTGGTAAACTTTGTTCTTATTTAATCAGCAAATATCTGTTAAATGCCTGCTGGGTGCTTCTTGTGCAAGGTACTAGGAAGATAAGACAAAACAAGGTAAACAAGATCCCTGAGCTCATAATCGTTCTGACCAGGGAGACAGACATAATAAGAAAGTAGATTAATTAAATAATTACAGATTATGGTAAGTACTGTGAAGTTTACTGTAGTGCTGAAATGAAGAACAGAAAACCTCTATTTTAGATTAAGGTGGTAAGAAAGGCTTATTATAAGTAGGAGGCAATGAAATAATATGGAGTACTGAGTTTGTACAGAGCCACCCACAGTGAAGGACAGTACTGCCCCAAATATCAGTAGTGCCAAGATTGAAAACTCTGCTGTAACTTAAAAAGATGAGTCCTCAACCAATTGCAGTGCTTCGGCTTATTTAGGTCCTGATTGACATAGGTAATTCAGGGGAAATTTTTTATTATCTTTATTAGATAATTGTAAACTTGAGTATCAAATATTAAGAAAGTATTATTGCATTTCTTAGGACTGATAATGGTATTTTAATTTTAAGTATTTTTTTTAAGGAGGCTTTATCTTTTCTCTTGTTGATTGATGTTTATTAATTAAATGATTAATGAGTCAGGTTTACAACAAAATAATATGAGATTCGGGAGTGAAAAGGTTATAAGTGAAACCAAATTGGCCATGAACTGATAATTATTGATGTTCGGTGATAGAACATGGTGATCAATCTTTTTAAAATCAGAACAGTTTCTGTTTTTTTGTGTGCTTGATTCCATAATTTAAAAATACATAGGGATGACCCTCAATCTCAAAAGTAGAGATAATGAGAAAGAAAATAACAAAATTTTGAAAGCTAGACATAAATAGATTGGTTATATAACTAACGTAACCAGTTAGAGAGCGGTGAATCTTAGGTCAGCAGTGAAAAAAGGCAAGACCGAAATTGATTTGCTTCAGAGATGATCCAGCAGTCTCAGGAGTTTGTGACATCAGGAACCTCTTAAAGTCCGTGTTCAAAGACAACAGCTTTGACTAAAAGTTGTTTCAAAGAAGGTCGGAGCTCTAAAATACCTTCTTAAAATGCATGTAGCCAGGACGAGGTCTGAGTGGAAATACATTCTCTGGTGAGGTTTAAATAGAGGATGTCTGAGTCGCATTGGTGGTTGAGGTGTGCAGCCACTGGGAGGGATTAAATAAATGTATGTCCTGGACACACCATACTCAGGAAGGAAGACGAGGGAGTTATTGGTGGTGAATGTGACCAGGCCAAACCTAAAGATAATAACAGGGAAATACAGTCAGATGAGTCCACTGTCAGTGAGCTCCATCTGCTCGACTACCTACCAACTTTTTGTCTGTCATTTTTAAATATAAGTAAATATCCAAGGGTTATCAGACATTTGAGCACTCTTTAACGTGAAAGATACTGAAAAAAAAAAAAAAAAAACCCACAACATTAAAATTAACTTGCAGAAAACAAGGACTGCAAGATAACCTTTTTAAAATAGTATTTTCAGATAACTAGTCACAATATACAGTGATTTATTTTTTTAAGAGAGGAAGAAAGAAGAGAAAGAAACATTTTAAGAAAGGGAGAGCAGGAAAAAACACCTTTTTAAAAATTTTTTTTGATTTTTCACACCAATCCTAGTCATGAACCCAGGTCTTTGTGCTTTATAAGTCTGTAGGCCATTGTTTCAGCCACCTGAATCTCACCTGCAACTTACTCTGATTTTCTTTTTTAAGAAAAATAAGGTGATGTAGAAATATTCAAAACACGTACCTCTTATAAATTATAAAGCATCATGTAGCAGAAATAAAAAAGTAAGTAGGATTGCATAATGAATCTGAGACACATTTGTTAGGGAGAGGTTTAAAATATTTAATAGCTATAGATTTTATCAGGAAAATTTAATATGATATTGTAAAGATGCACTGTTAATTTTCCAAGCCAACAAGAATGAAAAGAACTAGAATACAGAACTGAAGATTTTTTTCTATAGAACAGTTTATTGATATTAACACATAATAAAATAACAATTTATGGTGGAAGGTATTATGATAAAAAAAGAACAGTACATAAAAGAAGATATAACAAATATGAACTTTTATGAACTAGAAAAAATAATTTCAAAACATAAAGGCGATATTATACTGAGAAATGAACAAATCCACATAGTTTTCTTAGCTGCCATTTAATAACGCGTCTATCTGGTATTATACAGCAAGGAAAAGATGTATGAGACAAGAATTAAAAACAGAAGCCACAACTATATTTGTTACAACTCAAGCATCACCGATTAATAAATTTGAGATGCTATAGTCATATAATAGATTTTTACATCACAATTGAAATTAGATGAATTGGTCTCATGAATCAGCAAGGACAAATCTCCAGAAATAATCAAGAGTAATAAATATGCCACAGAATTATATTTGTTATATACTGTCTGAAAACTTAAATAGTTCAACGTAAGTCATGATAGTGTAAATAAATATGCATGGAATGAAAAACAAATTCAAGATCGTGATTATCTCTGGAAGGGAAGAATGAATTGAACTTCAGCTGTATGTTTTTTCTTTTTAAAAATCTGAGCAAATATGAAATACACTAATAAGAATTAGAATACTATTTTGCATTGTTGAATTATTTCACAACCAAAAAAAAAATCAAAATTAATTTCACTTTCTTTAATAAAAGTCCCCCTCCCCATGGATGAACCTAAATCTTATTATTAGTAAAATCATCTTTGAAAATTGAAAGGCCAAAACTTAGTATTTTGTAGCTGGGAAAGCAAAAGACAGAGTAGAGGCACAGGTTTGACCTTTTGGCTCTTACATTTAGAAAAAGTGATTATGTTTTGGTATAAAAGAAAATCAGAATGATTATGATAAAGAATCATTGGTTATATGGGGGATATTGTGTTAGCGTATGTGTAAAATCCTACTGACTTTATCTTGTGGTTGGGTCAGTATGGTTGCCATTAATATTTTAAATATCTCTATATAGCCTGCACAAACCTGAAAGTCTCTTGCATTGAGAAATTGTCTCACATTGTTACTTTTTATACAAATTATCACTGATTTCACATGGCTTCTCATTTTAACAGGCCTCTCAGCTCCTGTACCCAGGGGTCGAAAAGGGAAGAAAGTAAAGACTCAAACAAGCTCATTTGATATACAGAAAGCAGACTGGCTTCGAAAATACAATCCTGAACAGCTACTTCAAGATGAAGGCTACAAAAAACATATAAAACATCATTGCAATAAGTAGGTAGTGGGACATTAACAGAACTCTTTAAAAATTAACTTTTATGAATTTATTAACCTTAAAGCAGGCTCATTTTGAGTACAGAAACAATGTGGTCTAGAGCCACTCTCCTTTTCTTAATCTTACGGGATATCCTTCAGCAAATCATGGTACCTCCTGTGTTACCATTTTCATCAACAGAAATAAAACAGGCCTCCAAATGATCTTATTATATATCTCACTTGGATAGTAAATAATGTGATTGTGAAGACATAGAGGAACCTGTTTCATGTATTTGGTAGTAATGAGATTTACTTAATCAGAAGTTATTATTTCATTATAAATATTTCATATACAATATCTTTTCTAATTTTAACCCCATATATGAATTTTATTTAATAATTAATATCTTTATTTCTTTTTCCTCATTTTTAGGGTTTTGCTTCGTGTAAGAATGCTATATTATCTAAAGCAAGAAGTCATTGGAAATGAATGTCAGAAAGTATTTGATGGAGTTGATGCAAGGTAAATTAAGTAACTTTTTTTTTTTCAGTAGCATAATGAGGCATAAATTCTATTTTATGACCAGAAAACTGTTTAAGAAGTGGCTCCCACCTTTCCACCACCACCCTGCAATAATGACTTTGCTGTATATTTCATGGAGAAAATAAGACAATCAGATAAGGTTCTCTCTCTTCAGTTTTATTTGCATGTGTCCACCTAATTTTTGCCTTAGGGTGCAGTAGAACTGTCCCTTCTCCTGAGGCAACCTTTGTACCTGGGAACTCTTCTCTTACCTTTTTTGTTGTTGCTGTTGTTTTAAAGGAAAGGAAAGGAGTAAGGAGGAATGAAGGTGAGTAGGCAGTCAGGCAGAAGAGAGAGGAGGAAGAATCACTTTATTTTTTATTTAGTTGTTCACATTGGTTGTTTCCCCGGACCCAGGATTGAAGCCAGGACTTTGGGATGTATGTGGGACTGCTCCAGGGTGGACTAGACCACTAGACCACCAGGTTGCACCCCTCTTACCTTTTAAGGACCAGTCTTGTAATCATCTCCCTTTCATGAATCATCTTTTTTCCCCTTTACGGAATCATTCTCCTCACATATATACATGACTTAATGCTCACTTAAAAAGAAACTCCTGTGATGTACATTCTGCTAGCTCTACAAAGTATATACCAAATCTAAGTGCTTTTCACTGTCTCTTCTTCTAAATCAGTACTTAGTCCAAGCCACCTTTTTCTCAAATTTAGCCTTCTGTGATGCCCTCTCTACCATCACTTTCACCTCTCTAGCATCTGACTGTCACACAACCACCAGAGTGATCTTTCTAGCAATTAGGCCAACACACTCTTCTTAAAACCTTCCAGATGTTTCTCTTTTCTCTTAAAATCCAAATTCTGTGGCTTTCAAGATCCTACATAACTCTGTGACCTCCTCCTTTGCTCTGTTCTTTACCCACAATGCTCTGGCCATACTGGTGTTTTTGTTCCTTAACAAGTCAAGTCATTATATGTAGTTCCTCCTGGTACAAATACTCTTTCGACTGATCTTCCAGAGAACTGCCCCTTTAAATGATTCCAGTCTAAGCTTCAAGTGTTACCTCCTGAGATAGGCCTTCCCTGCTTACCTTTAAACAGGCCACCAGACGCACTATTACTTAACCTTTTTTATATCATCCATGATACCTATTACTATTAAAAATTAAACTTGTTTTTATATTGTATTTCTCCTCCCATTACAATATAAGATAGTGGAAGGTAAGTATGCTTGCTATCTGTCTATTGTGTTCCGTGTCCTTAGAATCAGGGACGAAGTAGACACCCAGTAAATATTTATTGACTGACTCCTCTATTCGCTTGGCCTGACGGGATCCAATCCATTTGTGATTTCCTAGATCTGCTCTCAAATAATTACCCCTTTGTTTTCTTCTTTCAGTACTCTCGCCTCTCTCTGGCTTCCATTTGTATTGTAACATGTCTGCATCTCTCAACAAGCACACATAACACCCTTGCACCCAGTGTCTCCTCACACTACTGTATTATTACTCTCCTAGATTTTGGAGTCAATCTTATTCTAGAAAGTGTCTGTATCTCCTCTCTCCTTTTTCTCTCCTCCCTTTCACTATGCATCTCACCATAATTCATCTTCTTCTCTCATTCCACCTGTCTCGAAGAAGTTCTTCACTAACATTCTTGCTGCTAAACTCGTTGGATTATTTCATAGTATTTTTCTTACTTTCAGTTAATTGACCACTTCCTTTTTAATGCTTCTGTAATATTATTCTCCTGTAGATTTTCTTCTTAGCTTTCTTTCTACTTGCTGCTTTTCAGGTAGATGTTTCTTAAATTTTTCACTTAAAGTTCTAGCTTCTTGGATGTTACCCTTTTTCTGTAGTGTTAATTTCTATTTCTATACTGATGTTTTCCCACTCTCTAGCCCACATCTCTCTTCTAAACTTCAGATCCACATTCCTCAAATGTGTCATCATTACTCCGACCTCTAGCACTTTTCATTTTTGCTGGAACTCCTCTTTCCACCTTTCCTCTGTTTTTCCCTTCTTACTGCTCTGCTAACAACCTGGTTTTTTTCCTGACCTCACAAGTCAGGTTAGACACGTAGTCAGAATCACACAACCTGTCACAGCAGTCTCTACACAGTATTGCTGGTACCTCTTCAGAAAGAGCAGGAAATGTCTGTCTTATTGTTGTCATTATTGGCATATAGTGAGTGCTGTTTAAATGTTTTTGGAATGAGTGATCTAGCCTGAGGAAATTAAAGCAGGCTTTATGCAGGAGGTGGCACATGAACTGAATCTTCAAAAACAGAATTCAGTGACGGAAGTACACGTATCTTTTATATCCTTTACCCTAGCAGTTAAAGAACAGCTTAACCTGCCTGGAGGTGTATACTGAGTGCCTTTTGCTCTTTACAAGCAGGAATACCTTCCACCTCAGATGATCAGTGTTTTGAGCTTAGAGTGCCACCTCATGGTTAGTAAAGGGAACTACCTGACATACTGTTTTTTCCCCCATTTGGGGATTCATCCTTTTTCTCTCTTTCCTTTATCTTTTAGTTCTTTTGCTTTGTTTAGTTCTAGTGAGGAATTCAATCAAAAAATATATCTTCTTTAACTCTATTTTTCCTCATTTCTTTTTCAAATTTTGCCATGCCACAGGAAATCACTCCTCTGTTTCTCTGCACTAAGCTATGACAATGTGATTGTGACCCTTCTATTTTTAAGAAGAAATAAATATAATAAGATGTTAAGTGTACAAAATTGCTTGAAGAGCTTAGAGAAAAGTTTCCGTTTATTCTCCGTATCCATTAGGTTAAAATCCTTTTCTACTAGCAAAACATTTAGGGAAAATAAGTGTGTTTTTGTTTTACTTACAAAGCTCATAAATCTTTTTCATTGCCAATATACTTTATTTCCTCAGTATCAGTGGCTAAATATTGGATTCTGGTGTAGTTGCCCAGTAACAGTGACTATCATTTTGTTTGTATATGAAAATTTGTTTTACGTTCTCCTTGATAACCAACTTATAAATGAATTTTTGCCACACAACTTAATTATAAGTAGGAAACCCTACATTTGTCCAACTCTGTGGACCTTTGTTTATTTATCACATTATGGAGCCAAGACAGAAAAATGTAAATCTACTTAATAGCGTTTTTATTATGTTTATAGCATTGATTCTTTGAAAATTATTAATTCACTAATATCAAGTAGAGAAGTTCTTAGTTCAAAGATTTGACTTCTTCAGATATACTTTACACTATCTAATCCCTACCCTTCTTTGACTTGAATAAAATGTAAGGATTCCTGATCTTTACCAGACATTAGCTGTGTGCTAGGCTAAGAAAAAAATAGCTTGAATCACTGTAGTAAATAAGTGAATATTGCAGTCCTTTTGTACATGATATCTTTTCTTGTTTAGAGGTGTTATCCATGTTACTTGAAGAAAGTTTCACAAAAAGTAATTTTACGTGATAAGCAAAGTAAAATTATGTTTACAAAATTACAATTGCTGCAGTTGTTTATATTTATGAAAACAGCCAAATTACAAAAAAAAAAAAAATCATTGTCATTGCCGTTTTTAAATAATTTAAAATTTAGTCATTTGTAGCATGATATTATTAAACAGCATAAAAATATTATTTTGAGTGTTTATTCAAATTCTGAGCAAAAGCATGCTGTTTTTCTTTATTTGTAAGCAAGACTTAATTTTTCAGTGGTTTTTGTTTTAGGAATAGGTTTCTAGAAGAGAGAACTTGTTTTACAGTCTAAAGCAATTTATTTGAACCAGTAATTTTTGTCAAGTTGTTTGCTCACAAAGGACTAGTTTCCAACAGAAACCTTTGTCTAGATCTAAAAGAAGTCAATAGAAAAAATGTGATTTCTTAAAAGTAAAGTAAACCTTGTTGAAACATTTCTTCTGTTGAGCTTAATAATATTAATTCATGTTATGATAACTTTGTTAATATTGTATAACTTATTTTATTGGTGTAAATTGTGGACATTTTTTAAATTAATAAAATATCAACCTCTTTTTCTTGAAAACCATCATGCTTTAAGGTTAGGTAAGGTTTTGCCTCCTCTTTCACTTGTTTATATTAATTATTGATGCCATGTCAATTTTTTTAAGTGACATTGATGTTTGGGTCCCAGAACCAGACCACTCAGAAGTTCCTGCTGAATGGTGGGATCCTGATGCAGATAAGTCGCTCCTTATTGGAGTGTTTAAACATGGTAAGTGAGGAGGATTGTTTTCTTTTGTAGTGGAATTCAACTAGTTCTCAGTTTACTGATTTCCACTTATTGCTTTATGACAGTATATTTCATGTTAAAGACATCAGCTAAAGCATACACTACCAATTATGGCCGGGCATCTTTTTAATTTTAACTGATTTGGTATAAATTTTAGCATATGCCTATTAGTACATCATGTATCATGTATGATAATTTCTAGAGAACTTGCTTAACCTATATCATTTGATGCATGAACCCTTTAATTCAGAAATCTCATCAACCATAAGTACAAGAAATATTTTTAGGTATGTAATTTTTTGTTCTTTTTACTTTCATAATTGGTGATCCCTCTAGGTTATGAAAAATATAATACTATCCGAGCAGACCCAGCATTGTGTTTCTTGGAAAGAGTGGGAAAACCTGATGAGAAAGCAGTTGCTGCGGAACAGAGGGCGAATGACTATATGGATGGGTATGTGCATTTCAGAATCAATGAGTTTTCCATATATTTCTATCAACATCAGCATATTCTACATCAGTGATGTTTGTCTATAAATAACATAGTGATTGGGAGAGTTGAAGTTTATAATCTAAAAGAGCTAATGATTTTTTCATAACTTAGCACTTACTCCACACAGTAGGATCAAGGAAGAGACTGGGCTTGCCCTATTCCCATTCTTTGATGAGTTCTTCATCTTTCCTTTCTTCATGATCATGGCCATCAAGGTCTTAAAAATTCTGGGGGCATAAAGTGAAAAACAAAGCTACAAATATTAGGTTGAAGAGAAATATGATGTTCATTATCCCACAACAGGACAAGCACTGTCGTGACCATATTTAAAGTAAAACTCTAAGCAAGAGTATAACTACCTTTTTTGTTTGTTTGTTTTTTTTGCAACATTAATAGTTTTCATACTATGGTTTAGGCGTCTGTGGCTAGAGAACCGAGGCTTTCATCTGACCTTTAAAACACACTAGAAAATCCTTCCAACAAAATTTCATGTGTTTGTTCTGTCAAAAGAAGTTTTAAGTACAATATAATAATATAGCATTTATTGGTATTTTAACAGAGATGTGGAAGATCCAGAATATAAACCTGCCCCAGCTATCTTTAAAGATGATATAGAGGTATGCTTTGGGCTGTATTTTTTAAACTTCAATTCTAGTGGTTGTGTGGCTTTTTTTCCCCCTTTTTGTGTGTTTCTTCCTCATTTTCATTATAAGTCTCTTGTTCTTCAGAAACTTTTCTCAGTGATTAGTGAACAGATATCACCAATAATCACTCCAAATTTTCCTGATATCCTCTTCTAGGTAAGCTGAAGGCTGGTTTGGACAGGTAGATAAAATGGGGCTTGCCCACATGCTGCACTGCTAGGAACTAAGGAGTATGGCGTCCAGGGCAAAATCCCAAATTAGAGTGAAAGCTAGATGCTAAAGGTTCACATTAACAGATCCAAGCCACACCTATAGAGAGTGATTGTTTAAATCGAGGGTAGAGCCTAGAGGAATTCTTAGAAAAAAAGAAAAAAGAAGATACAGGAACTAATGAAGGTAAACAGGCAGACAGGCAGGAAGACCGAGGAGGGAGAAGCTCTTTATTTAGTTGCTCTTTTTGCTTGCTCTACACTCCCCCACCCCAGTCCTCGGACATAAACCTGGGTCTTTGGGAAATATGTGCTACCCCACTAGGGTGTACCAGCATAGAGGAATTCCAAATACTGGAGCATATAGTGCTCTATTTATAGAAAGTCAAAAGGAAGAAGAGTTGGGTGGAAAACAGAAAATAATATGTGAATAGGGGAAATTATGTTAAAAATAGATGAAGAGGCGTACCCCTGGCTCAGGGACTTAAGGTACAGACCATGTAAAGCCCAAATACACCTGGGTTCTAGACCCAGTGCCAAAGAAAGGAAAAAAACATTAAAAAAGAAATAAGGAAGTTCTGTAATGTTTTTGAGAGCATGGTAAAAGACTAGATGATGCTTTAGCTGTCAGGTAGATTTTGCTGGTCTTGGTAGCCAAGGAGCTTGGATATTGTTGCCTATTAAAGAAAAGAGATGAGGCTCCAGCCTCTGTGTGACAATGAAAACTAGAACCCAGGCTATAAAATCCTAAAGGGCAGCTCTTTCTGACAACTAGCATAGGGAAAACAAGGAAATTTATGTCAGCATGAGCTTTACGTATAAAAAAATGTTGTCTCTCCTGGGAATTCATAGCCATATTCCTGCTTTCTCTTTACTTTATGGTTTGATTTTTTTTTTTTTTTTTTTTTTTTTTACTTCATTTGCATGGTTCAGGAACATTCAAGCCAAAAAAATGTTATTTAAAAAGGGGTCCCTAGTTGGTAATACCCTCTAGGTTCCTAATAAAAATAAAGAAGGTTGGAAGAAACAACTTCAATCCAGATTAAACCTGAGTCATGAAGATAAAATCCCCTATAAAATGAAGTCAAAATCCCTAATCATTAAATATGTGAAGAACAACTTATTGTGAGTAAATGTTAATACATACAACAAAGAATAGGATTAAATATCTAAGAACTTCTGATAATAGATATTGAAATAGAAGATAAGTAAAACTATAAATGATTAGACATTTAAGAAAGAACCAGGAACAAGAGAAAGGTAAGATATGGTTTTAAATAGACTAGAGATACATTAAAAAAATTTATATGTGACTTTAGAAGTGGAAACTACAGTGATTAAAACTGAATAAAAATAGCCTAAACATTCTGCTGGAGAAGTAGATTAGATACAGCTCATGAGAGGAGAAATGATTTAGAAAACAGATATGAGGAAACTTCATAATATAGCTTGATTAATCAGATTGGGCCAATCAAGAGAAAGCACATAGCAATTTAGGAAAGTAAAGTTTAATATAAGGATATATTATCTGTAATAGGGAGCTCGAAGTGATCAGAGATTAGGTATTAAGAAGTAAAGCAAACTCTGCAGAATATAGGAATAGCCTCTACTTCTAGGACTGAGCTAGAGCACCCAAAGAAGAGACCTGTTTCCAGCAAGGCTGAGATCCTGAACTTTTGATTTTGAGGAAGACAGCTCACTGGATGGCAGAAAAGTTGCTGTGTTGCTGCACAGGTACAGCCCTCTGGAAATCTGTTCTCTGGAATTGCGGTAAATTCAGCTTCTGGGATTGCCAAGGATGCTTTTCCTGGAAAAGTGTTTCACTGGAAACACTCTACTACAAAGCCATCCAAGAAGGAGTTTGCTAGAGAAAATTGCTGGCCAGGAAGTGCTAAAGATGCCTAAACTGCAGAAGCTGGCACGGGGGAGCTGCATGAGCTGTGGGAGCTAAGAGCTGGAGGAGCCCTCCAGGCCAGAAGCAAAACCACTTTCCTCTGACAATGTTTCTCACAGCTCCACTCCAGCATCATACGGCTGGCTAAGATTCTTAAAGATCCCAGATCCATTTTCCTAGAGCAAACAAAAGGTATGAGAGGTACTAAATACAGCACTGAGGTGATAAATCAATAAACTGCCCAATGAGATATATGTTTATAAAATTTAAAGGACACCATGATAATGTCTGGCATATATCTAGTAGGCATTCTGGGGAGACTGGTGAGCCTAAGGGAGAAGCCTATTTTAAGAGATACCAGCTGAGAATTTTTCAGACCTAATAAAATGCAGGAATTCTCAGGTTCAAGAAATATCCTGGTGAAACTGCAGATTTACCAAACAATGAAAAGATGTTAAAAACAACTTGTGGGGGTTTGGAGGGGTGGGCGACAATATACAGTGGATAATTCTAACTAGGCTTTTCTAAAACAGGAGAAACTATTAGTCATTGGAACAAATTACCCATGTTATGAATATTTTAAATTTATGACAATGTTGGGATACCTAATTATAGATGCTGTATTGACAGATAAAAATAAGATATACAGCACAAGCATTGTTCAAGGCTGGAAAAAATGAGAATGAATTTAAGTATCTGAGAGTTGATATGTAGAATAACAAAACTATTAACATTAAAACCTAGAGCATATTGATAGAGGAAGGGTGGTTGAAAAGAAACTGACCTAAATGTAATCATAGAAAAGGAAATTATTTTAGTAAATAATTAGTGATCTAAGTGTCAAAGGCAATAGAGAAATGCAAAAGGTTTAGAATTGAGAATAAATTTATTTTTTTATTTTTGCCACATTAAAAATTCTCTTACAAAAAAGTTCTCTATTATAAAGATGTTTGATTCCCATTTCTTATCTATATCAATTCCTATTTTATTTTAAAAGGATGATGTTTCCTCACCAGGAGATCTTGTAATAGCAGATGGAGGTAAATTACATATATTTCTTTACTCAATGTTAACATTTTCATGACACTGTGAGATCAGTAAATATTAATACACTTTACATGTTTCAAATACATATGAAATTTGTTATGAAGACAGTTGTAATCATTTAAGGACATGCTGTTGCAATCTTTACACAGTGACTCATTGAGTTTTTATAGGATAGAAGCTTTCATGATTTTATGACCTGATCATTGAATTTGTACAATTTCATCAATAAAGTATTACAACAGCAATACAGTCAACTTAGTTCCCTATTCATATTAGGAAACATTCTTTGTCACCCAGTTTCTACAAAGCTTTTCTGTGCAGAGTTGCTTGCTCTTCCTTCTGATATTAAGATAGAAACATACTGTCCCTGGAATACACTCATTGCCTGCTGGCACCCATGGGGAAGAGTGCCTCACCCCATTATTAATGGAGTCTTTTCTGCTTATCGTGAATGATTATCGCTTGATTTCTGGTGTATATGTAATATCACACCTGAAAATAGAGAGTTAGATCCTGCAGTTTATTGGGTAAATGAAAGCTTAAAAGTTTTTTAAAGTTATATTGTATTTTTTAATATGTTTATCTCAAAACACTTTAAAATTCTAATTGAATTGAAATAAATTTAGTATAGAAGGTTTCAGCTAGAAGAGTTTATACTATATACCTTCTGCTGCTTTCAATTTGACTTGTAATTTATTTATTTAAGTTAAGGCACTGAGTGTTTGCCAGCCAGTAAATGTATTTGACCTGGAAATACAAGTTATTTTTTCTGTGCAAGTGAAGCTCTTTAAATAGATAACATTGTGGTTCTTCATTCCACTGTGACCTACTTCCTTTGAGCTGCTTTTTTTATATTGTTTCCAGAGTTATAGATTAAAAAATAAGCCAAAAAAATCTAATGAGTTTTTTTTTAATTCATGTAATCATATTGAAATAAAAAAAACTAAGGGAAATTTTGCTATTTGTATAAGCTTCATGTTCATATCTGTTCATAGTTTTGTTTAATTGACATGAGTTTCTTTAACTATATAGATGGTCAACTGATGGAGGGTGATAAAATTTATTGGCCTACTCAGTCGGCTTTAACCACACGTTTGAGGCGTCTCATTACTGCATATCAGCGTACTAATAAAAACAGACAAATCCAGCAAATACCGCCTACTTTCTCAGTGCCTGCCAGTGTAATGCAACCTCTTTATGAAGAAGTCACTCTTAATCCTAAAATGGCAGCCAAGATAGAAAGACAGCAGAGGTAAGCAGAGGTAGCACCAATTTTAACATACAGCACCTACATAGAGTTGTTCATTCTGAAGGCTGTTAGGATATGATTATCACTCTTTGTGCAAAACGTATAGGTAATGAAGTTGGTCGTAGAACTTACACACGTGTGCATAAGTACACGTTGACACTTCTATGTAAATAAATATAACATGATAAAATGAATAAGGTTAATACATTTACTAGTCATACTTTATTTTTTATTTTTTTTTTATTTTTTTGTCATGTTTATAAACAGCTAAGAAAAAGGTGTGTCAAGGAAACTCAAATTATCAAGGAAAAATAGGTTTACAGTACATGAATAATTTCCTTTCTATCTTATTTTACACTGATATTAGTGAAATATAAGAATGTGTGGAAGATAAGTCCATTTGTGCTTTACCCTTGAAACTATAGATGTCAAAGAAGAATAGCAAATTTCATACAAGAGACCTTGTTAAGAACGTAGGCAAACAATGAAAAAAAAAAAAAGAAACAAACAAACAAACAAAAGAAAAAATAGGCGAGCTTCTCTTATTCCAAAGACTTTGATGTCTTCAAAAGGTTAGAGTACATGGAAATGAAAAGGAATATTTAGCAATAACCTGCTATCTTTGTTGAGCCTAGCTCCTTGGATGTCCTCTGGAGATAAAACACTGGTCTTTTATTTCATTATTAACACATTAATTATTATCAGAATTTAATGTGAAACGAGATTTTAGCATTTTAGACATAATCTTCAAATACTACTACGCATTTCAGTTGTCTGTTATTGTACAGTAACCCACTCAAAGACATAGAAACTTTGAGACACATTAATTTTTTTCATTTCTCATGATTAGTGTGTTGACTAGCGGCTCTTCTGCTTCCCCTGGTATTGACTGGAAGTTCCACAGTGGCCACACTCATTTGGCTGATAGTTGGTGCTGCTACCAGCTGGTAGCTCACATTCCAACAGGAAATATTCCAAGTGACAAAGGCAGAAGCAGCAAATTTCTTAAGACCCAGCCTCAAGTATCAGTGTCACTTCTGCCATCTACTATTGGCTTAAAAAAAAAAAGAGAGAGAGAGCAAACCAAAATTTCAGGGAAAGGAAATTAGATTGCACCTCTCAATTGGGAGAGTAGCAAATAATAGGTAGCTATCTTTAATCTGTCATGTACATTTTCATTTGATTTGTCAAATCTAGATTAATTTTCCTAAAACACTGGTTGTCTTTTTTTTTTTTTTTTAAGGAAAGGTGCAGGGAGGAATTGAAAGGAGGAAGCGGCACATATATGTGTATATATATATGGACTGAGCACAGCCAGAAGTAGTGGAACTAACCACTACTCCACCAGAACTAACCTAAAACAATCATTTTAGCATGATATTCAGTGACTCCATTTTTAGAATATGTAGAAAGTCTAAGTCACTTCATTTTAGCAACAGCTTACGTTTCTAATTGTATCTATTACTATTCCCTCAACCAGAATGTCCTACTTGTTTTCTTTTGTAGAATGTTACTGCAGTAACTTTGTTTTACAAATTAAAATAAACTTACATATGTAGTTCCCCATAGTGCAGTTTCTCCATTCTCAGATATATGTCAACACACCCTGCCCTCCACCAAATCACTGTGTGTTCGCTGCCATTGTCCAGTGGGCTCTGCCACCACTAACCCTGTCCCATTCCCTGTTGGTAACCTCAGTTCTATTACAAATATCCAAGGATTGGTTTTGTTTCATCTGTTCCTTCCTTTTTGTCTATTCAGATTCCACCAATGAGTGAGATCATCTGGTATCTTTCTTCTTTTACCTTGTTTCACTTAGCATAATACCCTCTAGTTCATCCATGTTGATTCACATGACAGGATTTATCTCTCATAAGGACTGTGTAGTATTTATTATATGCAAATATCACATCTACTTTATCCAGTCATCTGACTTGGGCATTTAGTTTCTAGTTCTTAGCTGTTTGTGAATAGGGCTGCAATAAACATGGGATGCATAAATCTCTGCAAATTAAGTGTTTTTCTAACTTTTGGGAAAATACTCAGAAGTGGAATGACCAGATCATATGGGATTTCCATGTTTCCAGACTTTTGAATAATAACCAGTCTCTCAGGTGTAAGATGATATCTCATTGTTTTTATTTGCTTTTTTTTTTGATAACCAGTCTCTCAGGTGTAAGATGATATCTCATTGTTTTTATTTGCTTTTTTTTGATAACCAGTGACTAGGAACAATTTTTCATGTATCTGTTAGCAATCTGTGTAATCTCTTTGGAAAAATGTCTTTCTAATTCCTATTCCCATTTTTATTGAATTGCCTGTTTTTCTTTTATTAAGTTTTATGAGTTCTTTGTATATTTTGAATATTAAGAAGCCCTTGTCAGAAATATGAAACAATATTTTCTCCCAAAAATAGGTTGTCTTTTTATTTTGGTGATTTCTTTTGCTGTGAAGCAGCTTTTTAGTTTGATGTAGTTCTCGTTGTATATTTCAGTTGTTTTTCATTTCTTTTGTTGCTGAAGTTGAGTTCCCAAAGACCTTTCTAAGGCTGATGTCATAGAATGTCTTTCTTGTGTTGTCTCCCAAGAATTTTATGATGTTTGGTCTTAGGTCCAAGTCTATTCCATTTTGAGTTAATTTTTGTGAATGGTGTTAGAGAATTGTCTAGTTTCATTCTTCTGCATGTGGTTGTCCAGTTTTCCCAGCACCATTTATTGAAAAGACTTTCTTCAACGTATGCTTTTGGCGCCTTTGCCATAGATGAAAGCATTGAATGTTTGTGTCGATTTTTGGTGATTCAGTTCTATTTCACTGGTCTGTTTTTATTCTAGCACCATACCATTTTGATCACTATCATTTTGTAATATAGTTCAGTGTCTTGGATTATAATCCCTCTGAAGTCATTTTTTCTAGCAATTGCTTTGGCTCTTTGGGGTCTTTTTTTGTTCTATACAAATTTTGCATTAAATCTTTATATCACTTTAGGTAAGGTGACCATTTTAACAATGTTGATTTTTCCCAGCGCAAGGGATTCCTTTCCACCTCTTTGTGTCCTCTATTTCTTTTAAGAAGGACTTGTATTTTTCATAATACAGATCTTTCACCGCCTTTGTTAAGTATATTCCAAGATATTTGATTCTTTTTACTTCTGTTTTAAACAGTGTGGTTTTCTTGATTTCTTTTTCTTTTAGCATGTTTGCATACAAAAATTTGGTGGATTTTTGTGCATTGATTTTGTAGCCTGCCACTTTACTATATTTGTTGATGAGTTCTAGTAGTTTTTTGACAGAATTTTTAGGATTTTCAGTATATATAATCATTTCATCTACAGATGATAGTTTTACTTCCTCCTTTCCAATTTGGATTCCTTTTCTTTTTCTTGCCTAATTGCTCTGGCTAAGACCTCCAGTACAATATTAAATAGCAGTGGTGAGAGTGGACAACCTTGCCTTGCTCCTGACCTTAGAGGAAATGCTTTCAATTTTTCACCGTTGACTATGATGTTGGCTGTGGGTTTATCGTATATGGCCTTTATTATTGAGGTATGTACCTTCTATCCCCATTTTATGCAGGGTTTTTTTTTTGTTGTTGTTTTTTTAATCATAAGTGGTTATTGGATCTTGTCAAAAACTTTCTCTGCATCTGTTGATATGGTTTTTGTCCTTGCTCTTGTTGATATGGTGCATTACATTAATAGATTTAAGTATATTTCCATCCTTGCATCCCTGGATAAATCCCACTTGTTCCTAATGGATGAACGTTTTAAATGCATTTTTTTATTCAGTTTGGTAATAATATTGTTGAGTGTTTTTACATCTATGTTCATTGGAGATATTGGTCTGTAATTTTTTTATGATGTCTATCAGCTTTCAATATCAGTTTGATGTTAGCCTCATGGACAGTGTTTGGAAGTATTCTCTGTCTGTCAATATTTTGGAAGAGTTTGAGAGGAATAGGTATTCTTCTCTGAAGGTTTGGTAAAACTTATTAAAAAACTGTCTTGTCCTGGGCTTTTGTTTTTAGGGAGCCTTTCAGTTTCCTCGCTTATGAAATTTTATTCAGGTTTTCCATTTCTTCCAGTTTCAGTCTTGATAGACTGTATTTTTCTAAAAACATGTCCATGTCCTCAAGGTTGTCTACTTTATTGGTACAGAGCTGTTCCTAGCTGTCTTTCATGATGTCTTGTATTTCTGTGGTATCTGTTCTGAATTCTCCCCCTTTGAGTTCTGATTGTAGGTAAGAGTTTTCTCTTTTTCTTTGTGAGTCTGGCTATTGGTTTTTCAGTTTTATTTTTTTTTTCAAAGAACCAACTTCTGGTTTCATTGATCTTCTGGATTGTCTTTTTGTTTCCTGTTTCATCTTTTTCTGCGCAAATTTTCATTATTTAATTTTGTCTACTGATTTTTGGCTTTAATTGTTCTTTCTCTTGTTGTTTTAGGCTGTGCCCTCTTTCAACACTCCCTATTCTGAGCCTTGTTTCATCTTAAATGTCACTTACTCTATGATTGATTCCTTTCTGTGTGTATTCCCACTCCCTTCCTTCTCTCCCCACCCAACTGTGGGTTTTGACCTATGTTCATGGACTGTGCCTGAAGCACAAATGGGGCTCTGATGAATTTCTTGATACCTCAAGTCCGAACTAATCCATCTTCTGTATTTTGCTAATATTCTTGGTTCCTATAATGAATACAACTACAAAATACTGCCTTCTACTATAAATATGTTTAAAATATGTTTAAAATCTTTTTTCCTGCAGTAGGGTCGCCATATAATACTTGCTTTCTCACATAGTAAATATGTAAAAGACAGAAGGAAAAGAAACATGGTTGGATGAATGGGTCAACTAGCATTTAAAAATTTTTATTATAAGGCAATATCCTTGGAGTTAGTCACTTAAAGTGTTAGGTACATGAAATGTTTTAAATTTTATTATAGTAATTATCTTCAACATTAATAAATTTAATTTCAGTGATCAATGTGACATTTTCTTTAATTCAAAATAGATGGACAAGAAGAGAAGAAGCTGACTTTTATAGGGTTGTATCTACATTTGGAGTGGTATTTGATCCTGACAGAGGCCAATTTGATTGGACAAAATTTAGAGCTATGGCTCGGCTACATAAGAAAACTGATGATAGTTTGGAGAAGTATTTGTATGCATTTATGTCTATGTGTCGGAGGGTTTGTCGTCTTCCTTCTAAAGAAGGTATGTATTAAAATGTCATTTTTCCTTGTTTTAGTTAAACAAGCAAAATCATTAAAATTCAGAAATTTCCAACTCTTTTAGAGGTGGTTGCTCCATCAGATGGTGTCAATGGAAGTATTTTTGAGGTTAATATTTTCATTCTTTTTCAATGCAGAATTGGTGGATCCAAATATTTTTATCCAGCCAATCACAGAAGAACGTGCTTCTAGGACTTTGTATCGCATTGAACTTCTAAGGAAAGTACGAGAACAGGCCCTCCGACATCCACAGTTGTTTGAACGCTTGAAGCTTTGCCATCCAAATCCAGATTTACCAGTCTGGTGGGAATGTGGCCCTCATGATAGGGACTTGCTTATTGGAGCTGCTAAACATGGGGTGAGCCGAACAGACTATCACATCCTGCGTGATCCTGAACTCTCATTTATGGCAGCTCAAAGGAACTACAGTCAAAGTAAGATGGCTCATTCAAGGACGTCTACCCCACTTTTACAGCAATATCAAGTAGCACTTTCTGCTTCTCCTCTTACCTCTCTACCTAGGCTCCTAGAAGCTAAAGGTGTTAATCTAGATGATATGAAAGTTAAAAGTGAAAATCTTAAAGAGGAGCCTCAGTCTTCTGAAGAAGAATCTATGTCTTCTGAGGAAACCAGAACACTAATAAAGTCTGAGCCTGTAAGTCCAAAGAATGGTGTTTTACCACAAGCTACTGGTGACCAGAAATCTGGTGGGAAAGGTGAAACAGACAGACGCATGGTTGCAGCCAGAACAGAACCTCTAACTTCAAACCCAGCTTCTAAGAAGCAGCGAGTCCACAAAAGAGGATCGGAATCTAGTTCGGATTCTGACTCTGATTCTGAGAGATCATCTTGTTCTTCCAGATCATCGTCTTCCTCGTCTTCCTCCTCTTGTTCCCACTCTCGATCAGGCAGTAGTTCTTCTTCATCCTCCTCTTGTTCTTCAGCTTCATCTTCATCATCTTCCTCCTCATCCTCCTCCTCGTCCTCTTCATCTTCATCAGAAGAAAGTGACAGTGAAGAAGAGGAAGTCCAAAAGCGAGGTATTTGCATAAATCACTTTGCTATTTATGTCAATATTTTAAAGCATTTCAAGTGAAAATGAAAAGAATTTGATTCAGATAACTTAATTGTGTTTAAGACTGAGGCTTAAATTTTGTTATGTATAAATTTTCTGAGAAAGCCACTTTGAAAAGGAAATGAATTACCGATACTCACTTCACTAATCAGGTCACACAGTATTAGGTATTAAGCAGTTTTATTTCTTTGTGATAGTATTAAATTTTATATTATATTTTTCCTAGAACAAGTTGATCAGTGAACAGATAAAGATAATATTCTGAAATAGTCACCAGCATTCTTAGTTAAGCAGTTTGACCTATGGGAGTAATCATAATCCTTGACCAGTATCTTCTCAGAAAGACATGGAATCAGAACTAAAGCTTGTCAGCAAAGTAGATAGGTGGTCCTCCTTTGCAGATATCCTTGCAGCAGTATGGAAGGTAGAGTGCTGGGAAATGAGTCTATATCGCATGGGTGGGTGCAAGAGCCATTTTGTCTTGAAGGGACACACTCCGTAAGAGCCAGAATCTCTTGTAACAACCCTGTAGATACAACTTTCAGGTAGCCACAAGGGATATACCCAATTATATGACCTCCTTAGAGAATGATTGTATCCCCATCAGATGTTTATGGTCTCCCCAGTGCAGATGCAGTCTTCCTAATCAGGAGATTATCTGTTTCAACGAAACAGACCTAGAGAACTAACTGAGGGTCAAACAGAGGAATGCTTTGTTAACTCTTTGCCCTCAGACTCTTTAATGACATTTATTTTGCTTTTGTGCTAATTTTAAAGCAGTCCATACTTTATTGTATTCTCAGAAAATTTTTACCATATAGTTCTTTTTCCTTTTAACTTTCATTTTCAAATATCCAAGTAATTATCTAAGGTTTGAAGACTATATGTAAAAATGTTTTATGTAGTTTTATAAAGCTGTTATAATTACTATTAGCAGAAGGTACCCCTCACTTGAAAGCCTATGATGAAGAAAGTGTTGCATCTCTGAGTACTACCCAGGATGAGACCCAGGATAGTTTCCAGATGAACAATGGGACACCAGAGTCGGCTTATATCTTACAAGGTGGATACATGCTGGCAGCCTCTTATTGGCCAAAGGTAAATGAATAGTGAATATGTTTTTACTGGAATATTTCATTTTTTACATTGTTTTAGTAGTAAATATTATGTAGAAAAGTAGGATGACATCTTGGTGTTAGTATCAAAAAGTATCAGTTATTACTATCAAGTAAATGAGTCTTCTTAAATACATGTTCATAATAAAAGAATGCTTATCATAAAAGTAATGAATGCTTTGCTCACATACAAGTTCATTTTCAAATGCTTCCTAATGAAATAAGTGCTTTCAACTGAGTCTTCTTGAAATATTTACTATAGCTAGTTGTGAACTAGAAAAAAAGTACATTTAAATATTTGTACATTGAGTGGTAGAAGTTAAGATTGGATTAATAAAATTCTTCCGGTATGTGACTAGACTTTTCCAAGAGTATATATCTTTAGGATTGAGATTAAGAAATGGGAAGATTGAGAGCACGTTGTATTTGATATACTTCTGAACTATTTGAATGTTTTACAAGGACCCTGTGTTACTTTTGTAATGATAAAAAATACCTTTCCAGTATAATATTTTGAACTTCACCAGTAGGAATATGTATATGAATAACTTTCTACAGAAGTATTATTTGTGAAGAAGAGTCTATATGCAAACCAAATACACCTATGCTGTCCCAGGGTTAATTCCCTCAAGGCTTTGAGCCATTCAGTCCTCAAAGACCTGACCTAATAAAATTATGCTTTGATGTTGCATGCTTTTCCAGGATCGTGTGATGATCAACCGGTTGGACAGTATTTGTCAAACAGTTCTGAAAGGGAAGTGGCCTTCAGCCCGAAGGAGTTATGATGCCAACACAGTGGCTTGTTTCTATACCACAAAACTGCTGGACAGCCCTGGCGCAGCTACAGAGCACAGCGAGCCCGGTATACCCACTCCTCCAGGCGCCGCTGTTAAAGAAGAACTTGATCAGTCAACACAGATGTCAAAGGTGAAGAAGCATGTACGAGAAAAGGAGTTTACAGTGAAAATCAAAGACGTATGTTTATTTTTATTGCCCTAGGACCTGATTGCGATTGCGGTGTGCGGCATGCTTTTCCTGCAAATGGCTGCCTGCCCTTACTCTTACTTTCTTCACATACTTATTTTCTGGTATTTGGATTGTTTTCTTTTTTTGATATCTAGGTTATTAAACTTGAACATTCTGCTAGAGGGATCACCATTAAGTATGTTTCTCTACCTATACTTCTGAAAAATAGTCCTTCTGCTGATCAAGACGCTTTCCTAAACAGTCTGACAATTTCTAATTGTTTTGGTTCTTTTAAATATTTAAGTGGTATGTCAGTGCACTTTCTGTTTTAAACATTTAGCATGCCCTGTTACTAGTAACATTTCATTTTTCAGTATGACTCTTGAAGCTAAACTGATCACTTGGTGTCTAAAATGTGAAGTCTTCTAAAATGTCATATGAATACTGTACTTAGAGATGTATCTAAAACGGAAAGAATTACAGTCGCATAAAGCACTTTGTTTAGATCAGAGAAGTGTGTAAACAGTACTGGGATATTTTTCACTGATAGAAATTTTAATATTCATTATAGAATTTGATTAAATTTTTTTCAGTTGGTTTGTGGAATAAGAGAACATGATCAGTATTTGGGGTTTTTTGACTTCACGCTTTCTAAGTGAAAAATCTCTTAAGATCCTGCAATGAGATTTTTTTTTTAATTGTTTCTTGGTAATGGTGTTTATTTAACAGGATGGTGGTTTGAAGTTAACATTTCAGAAGCAAGGGCTTGCTCAGAAAAGACCGCTTGACAGTGAAGATGGTGCTCTGGGGCAGCAGCAGTACCTCGCTCGACTTCGGGAGCTTCAAAGTGCGTCAGAGACAAGCCTCGCCAATTTTCCAAAATCTGTGCCAGTATCAGGTGAATATGCCAGTAACGATTGCCTTAGCATGAAAGGTTTCTGTCATTTCCAAATCCTCTTTTGCTTACTCTTGTAAAATAAATTAATTTGTCTGTTAATATTGGGACCTCTCTTAAGTCTGAAAAAGTAATTATAATTTTAAATATGAATGTCTATTGAAACTTAGTATGACATGTTAAAGTATAGGCGGTAATTTAGTTGGGGAACCTTGCATATTTGGGGAATGTTTTATCAAATAGCTTCAAACAGATAAACTAAAAGGTCAAATAGCATTTCAGTATGGAAGCAAATTATGACTTTAAAGACAAATAACCTAAGTCATAAATTAATAGTGATTGATAGTGGAAATTAAAATAAGAAATTTTAGAAAGACTGTAGAGATAGCATAGTCCATGCAGCTATAGGATATAAGAATTGTTTATGACTGATCCTTAAAAGATAATCTTTCCTTCCATGAAATACTTGCACAAACTAGGTTGTTAACCTCAAAATAGTACTTTTTATTAATGGGCAGCTCTAATTATCAGAAAATTCCTTCTTTTTTATTTGGAAGCAGTTTATACCCACAATTGATTCCTTTAGAGGAATCACAGAATTAATCTGTATCTATGTCTGTATAATAAAATTGACATTAGAAAGCAATTATCACTTCTCTCCTTAGTGTAATACTCATATTCTTGTAACCTTTTGACATTTGAATCAGCAAGTATTTCTTAAACACCAAATTGGTGCTATGTGCTGTATACTCTGTTGGCACTGGGAAACCCATAAAAACCTTTTATTTTGTTAATTTTTGTCTACTTGTACTTTAGTTCATCTGTGTTCCTTTTAAAGTGTAATGTCAAGAATTGAGAATTCTAGAACAACAACTTCGTTTCAATGTGTGAATCATAGCTTGCTAATCTTTAGATTATGAAAATGCATGTTTTCAGCATCCCTTTTGCCTCAGGTGGCTGAGACCGTTAAGCTACAGAGCATGTAAAACCCAAGGACCCTGGTTCAAGACCCGGACCAGAGGTTTTTTTTGTTGTTATTAAAAAAATAAAATAAAATAAAATAAAATAAAATGTCCAGCTAAAGTAAATGAATTTCCTTAATATCTTCTGTTTACATATTTATCTTATTTCAGTGTATTTCAGTGTTCTGTTAAATCTGGCTGCCATACAATATTTGGAAATGCTTCAAAACTCCTATTGTGCATGTGCATAGTGTGAAATTCCTGTAATTTGGAAAAATATGCTTTATTTTATATTAAATCGATTGTTTCCAGTAGCTATTATAACTTAAAAATTCTAAGCTGTAATTAAATTATAAATTACTGTCATCAGCATTACTTGAGTCTTCTATGGGTTTATTAACTAGTCAGTTTCCAGTTACTGGATTTTCAAACTGTATGACTTGCAGTTCAAATTTGAATCAGCCATATTTCTATCACTGAAGTATAAAGTCCCCAAACTGCATACAATGAAAGCATCCTTATGACGCTCTCCTTTTCACCTGCAAATGAGAACAGATGGGGAAGTTAAGCCTTGGACTCTTTTTCCCAGCCTAATGGGTGTAACAATCACCAATGCTCCTACCCTAACTCTACTACATAACGGGATTGATTATTCTGTACATCTGAACATTTTATTACTATTACAGCTGAGGATTGGGCAGATTTGTTCTATTAGCAATCCTTTGGTAAATAATACTGTTTTTAATGGTATCACTAGTAATTGTAACCATATAAAATATTAAAATGTCTGAAACATTAAAACTAGAAAGTTATTATCTAAACATTCTATCTCATCCATCTTAATAATTGCAAATCCGAAATCTAGATCTGATTTCCTACAAGACTTTTGAGGAATCTGTTAACATTTTAAGCCTTGCATTTCTAGTTTGTGAAATGAGGGTTTGGGAGAAGGAAAGAGGTAAAATTAAATAATATATATTAAGTAGCAAGTATAGAGGTTGACACTTTAGATGCTAAACACATTAAAGTTATGTACTTAAATGTTTTAGAAATCGATGCTGAATAAATGCTATTATTGTAATTCTTCATAATCTAAACCCTGTCTTTCATGTGTTTATGTGTGTACCCCCTTGAATTTTATCTGAAAGCTTAAAGGAAAGTTATGGGATATAGCATATTTTAACTAATGAGGAATTTTTAAATACTGTTAACAATTAGAAGAGTACAAAACTAAAGAGCCCCATTCCAGAAACTGGCTGGAATGTTGAACAAAGATTGGTATAATCAACCAACCTGGGGGGCTGAGTCTTGTTATTTACCAGTTGTTATGACATTGGGCCAATGACTTAATGTTTCTCATCATTTATTAAATGAAGTCAGTAATGCTTTGGTCTTGTTTGGTGATTTAAGAAGACATTTGTAAAATGTAATCTAGTATATGGCACTTTGTAGGCATTCAATAGAAAGAAACTATTTTAACATTGTTATAATTACGTCTACATAAAGACAACACAAACTTTATAAAGTGTGTTAAATTTTCCATTTTGGATTCTACATTAAAATTATTCAGTAATATTTTTCAAAGTAACTCTCGGAATAAGTCAAATAGGTTTTTTTTAATGAAAGTAATCAAAAAGTATATAATTGATCAAACAAAATATGTTTATAGATGTATACTTTGGCATACATGCAGTGTTCTTCCATAGATAATTATATTGTGTACTTTTCTTTTATATAGTACTAGGGTAGCGGTAAAGGGAAAATACAAGAAACAAGATGCTGTCTTTGTCTTTTAGTTGCTTGATGGGTTACAACTGTACATTAAAATATTGGAGAAGGGGAAATCTCTACTGTCTGGAAATATAGGAGGCAGAATTGAACAGGATTTATAAGAGTATGATTAGATAATGCTATTTCTGTAAATGACATTGATGGGGAAGATAGAAGAGGGTCAGGGAATGACATGAATCAAAGATTTGATATTAAGAATAGATAATGGTTTGGGGATAAGACCGACTTCACTAATGTATAATTTCTTTTTTTTTTTTTTTTTTTTTTAAATTTTATTGCATTGCATCATAACACCGTATAGGTTAAGGTGTATATCATTGTAAATCAGCATCTGTATATAATAGATTAACAATATGGTGAAGGAAGAACTGAATTGGTGTTGTGAAATGTTGATTTTGAGTATCTGTTTCTGATGTGCTTCTGACTTCTGACTACCTGGTGGACGACCTGTCTTTTGGACATCCCTTTACCCTCTCAACTCTCTGACCATATTTTCAGTTCAGAGATAGCAGAAACTTTCTCCCAATGAATTTTTTTTTAATAATAATATTTATTATTTCTTTTGTTCATAATGCTGTATTCATTTTAGGATATTGAAATTGCATCTCAATCTGTATTCGTCACCACCTTTTCGACCCCTTTGCTTCCCTCATGCCACTCACCCCCTGAATTTTTAATGACAAATGTTAAGTAGTCCTCAGTCTGCTGATCCAAAGTAACCTGAAGGACAGATCAGCACTTAGGCTGAGGAACAAGTTTGTAATATAGTAAGTTAACATCTAAAGAAAGATTAAAAGGGGGTGAGTGAGAAGAGGTTTGGGCAAGGCAAGTAGAACAGACCAAGTAAGAAAAGGCTCTGTAATTCAAATGACATCCAGGAGGTCAAAACCCAACCAGTCATAGAGAGGCTAGAATTCATCATCCAGAGAAACATCCCAGCTCGAGTGCATGTGGCTCTCCCTGTTCCTGTCCACATCGCAGCCCTTGGAATTGTGACTGTTACATCAAAAGAGAAATCAAGGCTGCTAATCAGCTGATCTTAAAATGGGGAGAGTATCCCGGGTTTTCTAGGTGGACCCACTGCAACCACAAAGCTCCTTAAAAATAAAACAGCAGCTATAAGAATAGGTAAGAATGATGCATGTGATAAGGGTTTGACTAGTGTTTTGAGGCAGAGGAAGAGGGCCAAGAGCTAAGGAATGGTGCAGTTTCTAGACGCTGGAAAAGGCAAGGATTCTTCCCTAGAACTTCCAGAAAGGAATGTAATCCTAGTAACACATTGACTTTAACTCAGTGAGAACTGCATTTCTAAACAACAGAGCTACAAGATAAATTCGTACAGTTTTAAGTCACTAAGTTTGTTGTAATTTGTTATAGAAAACTATTACATGCACTTAGGTGGCAATTCTGTTTTAAAAAGCAGAGAATTGACTGTCAAACCAATTTCTTAAAATCTCCTAGTGTGTAATTTCTTAGTAAAGAAGCCTTGTATAAGATCAGAACCTGCGATGCACCCAGCGGTTATGTCAATCTCCTTTGAAGGATGGGGCCACTTACCCTTGGGTTCAAGTCCCAGGTCCAGGGTGAAAATAACCAGTATGAACAACTAAAATGGAAATAATTAAAATGCGACTTCCTTATCTCTTCCTGTCTGTCTGCCTGTTTGCCTCCATTCCTGTCTGTACGTTTCCTTTAAAAAGGAAAAAAAAAAAAGAAAATGATCAGAGCCTGCTTAGGGAAGAGGAATCTTCCATATTGATTATGGATAATGTCAGAAACTGAGCTGGGGCAGCAACTACAGTTGGTAGTCATACAGAGATGGTAGTTAATGTAAAGCATTCCATTCATATTAGTATAGGAAGCCCTGATATGTTCTTATAAGACAGAATGATACTTTTTAAAGCAGTTTTAAGAAAGTTACTTTATTATTAGTGTCTATATATTTTACAGCAAAAAATATTTTCAAACTGTATTCCTATTATGTTAATCTGATTATAATAAAATTCACCATGTGCATATCTTCTTAGAGTGCTTTCATATGCAGCAATTCTTTTTAATCATTGTAGTTATTTATTCCTTACCATATTAATCTACTTTCCTTTTGAAACTGAGTTGAGAGGTAAGTGGTTTTGATACAGTCGTTACACAGGTATCCAAAAGGCAATACCTTATTGAGGGTACATAGGACTTGCTCAAAAAATTCTGCTTTGACTGACTGAATATGCATTTCTCACTATAAACTATGAAATATATTGTGACCTATTTTTAAACAAATATCACATCCTTAATAAGAGTTCTAAATTATGTACTCTTTAAGGACAGGAACTGTGTCTCACTCATGTTTAAGCCATTCTAGTACTATGAATATAGCTGTTTGATGAATATTTATGTGTTGGGGAAAGTAGAACTGGCATAGAAATGGAAATTGTATGGAACTATTTCACTCACACCTCTTACAAACATGTTTATTGTGTGCCTAGTGAAATGAGGAATGAGCAAGGTAAGTTTAATTGATAAATAAAATACTAGTGGTGATCTCAAAATACTGGGGCCAGAATGAAATATGGAAAATTAAGGAATGAGTTGGTCATGGAAAAGAGGGGCACTGTGAGACCAGCCTTTCAAAAAATTTTGTAAGTTATTAAAAGCCTTTAAGTTTACTTTTTGCTTATTTGAGTTAGTCTGTATTTCTAAGTTGAGGAAAGAATCTAAGTTTGGCATAAGCAAAAAATATGTAAATGGTAAAACAGTTCTTTAAAAAGGGGTTGCCAGAAAAGGAGGGAGTAAGATTTGTATTGTCCATAACAAAGTCATATTTCTTCCTCTAAAAGGGGAAGGAAAAGAACATGTATGAATATGGGGCTGGGAGAACGAGAAGACAAGTCAGAAGTTGAAAAAAGCCTAGATTGCAGTTCTCCAAATTTTTAAATAAGAAATTTGGATGGCATGTTTAGTCTTAAGGATTGCTTGATTTGGGGTATATAGAATAAGAACACTTCCATATATTTAGAAAAGTAATTGTTTTCAGTTTAATAACTAGATTTTTACAACTACTATGCATTTTTTAAATTGATTAGGTACTTCCATTCAATCAACCCTTGGTGCCAATGGAGTTATATTAGACAACCAACCTGTGGTCAAAAAAAGGCGGGGACGGAGGAAGAATGTAGAAGGTGTTGACATCCTCTTCTTCAACAGAAATAAGCCACCTAATCATGTAAGTAAAGCAATACTTAAAAACTGATCCTTGAGTTAAAAAATTAATCTCCTTAAATAGACACATAGCTGTTTTGGGATTGTTTTGGATAATAATAAAAATTAGAGAATTAGAAGTATACTACATAGTTTTAGATTATTGCTCAATAGAATTCAACAGTGACCGTGATTCTTAAAATTTTTAATTTGAAAGATTTAGCAGAATTTTAAGCGCCAATTTTTTTCTCTCTTCAAAAAGAATTGAACCAAAATTAGCATGGAAATAAAAATTTTATTTAATGTTTTTCTACAGGTTACTTTGGGTTTAACCAGCTCACAGCTTTCTACAGGGATAAATCCACCACTCTCCTATACTCAACCTCAAGGAATTCCTGATACTGAAAGTCCAGTTCCAGTTATTAATCTTAAAGATGGGACTAGACTCGCAGGTGATGATGCACCGAAGAGAAAGGATTTGGAAAAATGGCTTAAGGAGCATCCGGGTTATGTGGAAGATTTAGGAGCTTTTATTCCTGTAAGTGATACCTTACAAATATTGGTATATTTTATTCTATGATTCATCAAACCTCTAATAATGAAGCATAAATTCTCACCCACTTGTCATAAATATACTTTCCAAAATTTAGGAAAAGGATAAAGCATAATCACCATCTTCCCCATAATACAACATTGTTATTTTCCATTTTTTCACTCTGCATTCAGCAAGTATTTAATAAAAAAAGTCACTTCCAATATACAGAATACATGTTAGACCAGTGAAAGTTGTAAAGATATAGGCCATCTAATCCTTTTCCTCAAGGCATTAATTTTTAATGATAATAATCATAGTTAATACTTCTCGAGACTTCCTGTGTGGTTGGCATTACACTTAGCATTTAACATGCTTATCTCACTTAATGCAACAAGTTTGTCAGAATGACACTGTCATAACTATTTTTAGGTAAAGTAACTGAAATGCCGAAATTTTAAGTAAATAATTCAAAGCGATACAGCTAATAAGTCTCAAATTCACTGTCTAAACTACTGCTCTTAAACTCTTCTGTGTCTCTCGAGATCTAACTCTCCAATGAATTTACATTAGTCAAAGATGGAAACCATTATATTTCATTTGTATTTTCATTACCTTCTGAAATACTTTCTCCTCACTATCTTATAGGCATATAACTCCTTTACTCATAGAAATCCATTATTTTATTTTGTAATGCTTTGCTATTAGATGCTGATGTACCACATTCTGTGTCAGCCTCCCTTGATATTTCACAAACTTTATAAGGTAAAAGAGTGAAAAGCTTATCCTCTATACAACAAAGCTGTTCAGTAACTCCCTATGAGTTTTCTTTTTCTTTTTTGAAAGGAAGAAACATTTTTATTTAGTTAACTGTTTATTTTTGTTTCCCACCCTCTCCCAACTCAGGTCTCAAACCTGGGTCCTTGGACCACAAGGGTGCATTCCCTGTCCCTCTGAGCAGTCTGGACCAGATCCTGTTCACCATTTTATCCCTAGGACTTAGCACATAATTCCTGATAAACAGAATAGTATCTAACTTCCTGTAAATATTTATTCAGTAAATCATTAAAAAAATAAAATTCTATTGAAGGCTAAAGTGTACTATATAAAAATCATTATTATTTTAACAGAAAAAAGTTGCCTTGTTTTTCTTTTTAGGAAAAGGAGCCACAAGAGCACCCATCCTTAGAACAAGACTATAGTTGTAATATATATATATATAGTCTAGTGCATTGCATTGCTTTTATTGCCACGAGGAAATAACTTGGAAATCTAAAACTGAGAACCTTTGTCTTGGCTTTTGAATACCTTTCATATCCCTGATTTTCTCAAAGAGTACAAAAATTCTCATATAAACTTTTACTTTATTCCTTTTGATTTAAAAAGAAAGTTAAAGTTCTTACGATTTTGAGAGTCAAGGTTTTCACATCACGTTACAAATACTGCAGTTCTAAAAATAATGAGACTCATTACTTTATAGTGTCTAAAATGTTGGAAAATAACATTTAGTCAGTATACTTACTGAGTAGCAGCTGTATTACTTGTTAATATTTTAAGAGACTGAGGATAAAACAGTGAACAAAAAAAGAGTTCTTGCCCTTAGGTCACTTAGATTCTCATGCTTTTCTCATTATTATATTTTTCAATTTAGAACCATTCATCATTTTCATGGCAGTTAAACCTTTTATCATAATGTTTCATTGAACTTTAGTATTAAGGTTTTTTCTTAAATTTTAATTAATATTTGTTGTAGTGAAATATGTATGCTAATTGAATTTTCCTTTACATTTTGGGTCTTACACTCTATTGTGGTATCTCTGTGGCTAAGTAATTATAACATGATTGTATAACACGCCCTGGGAACAGGTGAAAGAATTACTCTGCCTAGGCAAGATAAAGGTCCTAGGGAAAGATAAATAGAGCTGACATTGACTGGTAAATGATAAAAGAGTAAGTAGGCATCTGACCAGGTTAACATAAGAAGAGAAGATTCAGGCATATTACAAAGCAATTGTGAAGAGAGTTAAAGAGAATAGAACATACTCTGGAATATCAAATTAGTTAATGCTTTCCTAAAGCATTAACTAATTTGATATTCCAGAGTATGCGAGGGGATGAGTGGGGTAAGAGTAAATAGAAAGGGTAAATTACTGGTAGATCCAGGATGTGATGGGACTAAAGAATCTGAGCATTAATCTCTAGAATGCCCTGATTTGTTGGAAATAGGAACAGACTATAAGTCCTTCTTTGCTAATAGTTTTTGAGGTAGGCAGCATGGTTTGGTGAAAGAGATTTATTACCAGATATTACCACTTACTGGCAACATACCCTTGAGGAAGATAACCTCTCTGAGCCTTGATTCCCATTTGCAAAATAAAAATATCTTATTGTGAGGATTATGTGAGAAGAGAAAAGAAAGAGTATTAATGAGATAAAGGGAAATGAAATCTACTAACACAAATATAAAAAGCACAAGGAAATCTGATGTTTCAGGTGAAATTTATCAGAAGAAAAAGTAACGAACTGTACACTTTAGAGGAAACTACTCCAGTATTATAACTGCCTCAGATAACTCACTGGGAATACAGTGGTCTTTGAGGGCATTTAAGGAAAGAACCAGCAACATTCTTCTCATATCGGGAGCCAGTGAAGGGGCTCTACTTTTATACAGAAAATTTTTGCTTGTTTCATGGCCTTGCATTAATTGCTTAAATGTATAATTTGAGGGAATAGTTTATAATACACTATAAAGTATTTAATATTAAAGTTTAAATCTTTTACAGTACAACGGGTAATTTTCAGTATTATATATTATACATAGAAGATCCGTAAGACACAAGGTATACAATATGTAGTGTAAGATAGAGTATATACCTTCAGTATTATAGGATTTAATCACTTGGATCAGTTCTTTTATCCTATTTGCCAGGTAAAGATTTATAAGCTATTTCTTTGTCCATAAATTTAGCGAATGCAGCTCCATGAGGGGAGGCCCAAACAAAAAAGACATCGTTGCAGAAACCCCAATAAACTAGATGTTAATAGTCTCACTGGAGAAGAACGTGTTCAGCTGATTAACAGAAGAAATGCCAGAAAGGTATTTATTTGTTGCTCATCTTTGATATTGATCCAGTATTTAATAGATCTCTCAAATACTTGCATTATGCAGCATTTTTTTAACAGATCTAGAAATGGATTAAATTAGCAGATTTGGAGGGGAAGATAAGGACTATAATTTCTTTCTTTTTTTTTTTTTTTTTAAGGAAAGGTGCAGGCAGGAATGAAAAGTTGGCAGAAAGGAAGAGAAAGCAAAGAGAAGCATTTTATTTTACTTTTATTTAGTTGTTTACCTTGGTTGCTCCCTCCAGACCCAGGATACCACCCTAGTCCTTGGGTTATACATGGACTGCACTTCTTTAGAGGTGACTGACTTAACCACTACGCCACAAGGATGTGCCGTGGTCTGTAATTTTATGGAGTTTAATTTCAAATCTTACATTTTTGGCCAAGTTGTTGAGGAAAATAAGCAACTTATTTAACATATTTGTGTCTATGGAGTGGCATTCACAAGGGCACTACATCTAAGTCAGGGGCAGTTTTATCCTCCAGGATCATTTGGCAGTATCTGGAGACATTTTTGATAGTCACAACTCAGGAGTAGGGAGGTAGATGTTAGGGAAGTGGTGAGCAGGGGACAGATACTATTGGCATCTAGTGGATAGAGGACAGGGACACTGCTGAACTTCGTACATACATAGGAAAACTCCCACAGTGTTAGTCTCCTAATCTTAAATGTTTAGACTGCAAAGTTTGAGAAACCCTGATGAAAGGGTATACCATTCTCATTATAGCCATCATAGATTTATATATTTATCACTATAATTTTATATCAGATGGCTATAAAGTATGTTGTTGCATCAGAATCAGTATACTACATAATTTTCTGATGGGTGGAAAGAAAAGGTCTTAAAACAAAGGTAACTGAGAGACTAATGGTGCGCCTTTCCTCATCTTTTTGTTTTACTGATTGATAAATAGTTGAGTTACTTTTTCCAAAGTCTATTCCTGAACCAAATGTGGCTCAGTATTTGTTTCCTCAGACTGTTTCTGTTTCATGTTTGGATTGGTTTATGTCCTTTTCACATATCAATGTTAATGACAGAATACTTGCGGTTCTCTTTTATTTAGTTTTTTTTTATCCTGAAAATGCAACAAAATAAATAAAGAAAAAATACCTCAGAATAACAACATCAAATTTCTCACATTTCTTCTATCACAAATTAAATTATACAGATCATATTAATTCCCTTTTTTTGATTTGCTCTTAAATGACTTCACTGCTAATACAAAAAATACATTTGGGTTTCCCAGAATTAATATTGGAATTGGAAGAAAACATTTTTATAATTATGGTTGTTTTAATATCATTGTGTATGCCCACTCATTAAAATTAATACTAGTTTTTCCTCTATTTTATAACTTGTTAAAATCGTGAAGTGATATCATAAATATGTTAGAAGAAATGAGACCTTTTTCTTAAGATCTACTGAATTTTGTGCTTCTATAGATTACCTTTTTTTTTTTTTTTTTTTTTTTTTTTTAAAGGAAAAGTGAGGCAGGAATGAAGGCGAATAGGCGGACAGGCAGGAAGTTGAGGAAGGAGGAAGAGATATTTATGTTACTTAGTTGTTCATCATGGTTGTTCTTCCGGCCAGGTCCTTGGGATGTATGTGGGCTGCACCAGCTGGAGATGGCATATTTATCTGCTAAGCCACCTGGGCGCTCCATCGTTGAAATCTTTATACTTCATCTTATAATAAAAGTTCGCGTTATTAAATATTATTAGCTTCCACTTAGCTAGTTTAAATGCATTAAAACAATTTTGTATTTTTACATGTTAGGTTTAATATTAAACATTCTAAATTTGATATTCTAACTTCATGGGAGTCTTGTTGGATTCTCTTAATTTTTAGAGGTCTGAGTCTCCGGAGCACAGACATAAAGACTGGTGAGAGACTAAGGGAGATAATCTACTAAATCCCTGAAAAACACTCAGAGTCTTAGGTTTACATTTGAGATAATAAAAAGAATAATAAAAAGGAAAAGGGAATAGAGACTAAGTGAAGACTATAGGAAATACTAGATAAGAAAAGTATAAGTATTATAAATGACCATGTTAAATGTGGTCTATATCCTGTCAAGATATATAGTATGTTTTAATTCAAAGACATATGGAAGAAGGAATTACTTAAGATATCTTTAACTCTAAAGGATCATTAAATTGGTAAGTCCAAATCAGTTAAATTTTATTTAGTTGTTCACATTTGTTGCTACCTCCCGCTGTGGGTCTTGAACCCAGGACCCTGGGATGTTTGTGAAACAGCTCCCAGGGTATGCTAGACCACAAAGCCACCAGGGCATGCCCCCCCAAATCATTTAAATTTAAATAATTTAAATATTTAAATATTCTATTTTGAATTCATGTCGATTATTTTGTGTAGAATATTTTACTTTTTTCACTTTACTTCTGTTTAGTTGTCTGTATTACTTTTTCACACACACAAAGGTTATGTATATTTTTCACTTTTGGAGTGTCGATTTACATTATAGATAAGAGAGTGAGTTTTTGAGACCTGAACTGGAAAATTGACACAATCTAGCTTTGGAGAACTTACATAACTTCTCTGAGATTTAATTCCTTCACTTGAGAAATAGAAATAATACTATCTCAAAAGGATGCAGTGTAAACTAGAATTACATACTATAAGTCTTTAGACTAACACTTGGCATATAATAATATTGATTTTGTCCCAGTCCCTCTGTTAAGACACTTTCATTGTCTCGTTTTATCTTCATAAAACCCTATATGAGGGAAGAATGTTGTAATCTCCATTTTATAAATCAGAAAATTGAGGCTCAAAAAGATTTACTGATTTCTTCAAGTTCTCCAAGGGGTATATTCCTAACGAGGCTAAAATATCTATCCAGCATAGTAAATGTACAGTGAAGGGCGGTTATTCATTTTTTTGTTCTAGTTAATCCATTTAAACATTTAAACTTTACATTATCGCATGTTTTTATAGTCCTAAGTGTCTAACAATCTGCTTATCATTTACAGGTTGGAGGGGCATTTGCTCCCCCGTTGAAAGATTTATGTAGATTCCTAAAAGAAAATTCAGAATATGGAGTAGCTCCTGAATGGGGAGATGTTGTTAAGCAATCTGTGAGTATTTCATAAACACTAACTCAGGCATCACTTAAAAATTAGACGCCATTTAGTAATAACTTTGATTAAATTTTTGTTATTTAACAAAATTGTAAAATAGTCTGTGTATATATGACAGTGTTTTCTAGTTCCATAATTTTTATTTTGCAGATTACAAATTTCTCAGATGCTTTTTGAGTAGGATGCATAATCAATATACTGACCTGCTTTTATTTTAAACGCTTAGATAAATATTTTAACAATGCCACAAAGAATAATCTAGATGAGAGGAAATATATAGAGAAGGATATTCATCGTAATATAGTAGTGAAAACTAGAGAATATACTAATGGTCTAACCACTATTGGTAAGCTATGAAACTATTTTTTAAAGTGTATTTTAGAAGAACATCTAATGACCAAAAAGAGTTCATAGTATTTTAATGGGGTAATAGTTAAGCTCTTGGTTAAGTGAAGCCTAACCATGTGGTACATGCTAAATAAATAGCTATTATTTTTACAGGTAAATGCAAAGGGCAGGCCATAAAACAACATTCAGTATGATTTTTTTTTAATTTTAGAAAGGGAGATGGGGAGAATTTTACTTGTTTATTAGACTCAGTGTGTATGCGCAGGGGAAATTGTAAGAATACATCTTAAATGTTAGCAATGTTTATTCTCTCTAGTGAGATTATGGATGATTTTTTTTTTCTTTGTATTTTCGGTCATGTTTTTACATCTTCATATTTCCTAATGGTTTTCTAAAGAAAAAAATAAGTTGATCAATTCAAAACAGAATTTAAAAATAGTTCAAGAAAGCCCTTTAAACCTTTAAAAGGTCCTTTAAAATTCTCTGGAGTTGCATTGTCACAAACAGCAGCCACAAGGCACGGGTGGCTATTGATCACTTGAAATTTGGTTGTGTGAATGAAGAAGCATTTTAATCATAAAACATTGGTTTTGGAGTTTGGAAAAAGAAAAAAATACATATATATAATATCTCGATAATTTTTATAGATTACATGTCAAAATAATATTTTGTTTACATTTTAAATAGATTCTTTTCCTGGAATTCCTACCACTTATTTCCATTTTACTTTTTTTAATGTCACTATTAGAAAATTTTTCATTACATATTTTTGTATTTGGCTTCCTTTATATTTCTTTTATGAAAATGCTGACATGAAAGTCCTAGACTCCTAATTGTTGTTAAGGGTCCCCCACCGCAAGCCCCAAGTCCGGGACACCATGGCCCATGGCTTTCATAGGTACCGGAGCCACAGAGGCGAGCCGCAAACTCTTAAAAAGTCTAGGTGTTTCGAGACCCAGAAAATCACGAAAGTAGCACGGATTGTCCATTGTTCTGGTTGCAAAGCCTCTGACAGGTGCCGCTGCTGTTTGCTCTTTTTCTTCCTACGGAATGTGTTCATCAGGCTCTCTCTCATTTCCAAGTGACACATTTAATCTGACGCATCACAGTTTATCTTAACCTTTTACTTACTGCCTCTGTCTTTTCCTTGTTAGAAAGGGGCCACTTCCGTCTGCTACAGGAATTGGTGACGTGAAGCACGGAAGTAACCCTCATGAATAACTCTTTGACCTTCTAGAACTATTCTATAAATTGATGCCTCACAATTTGGAAGAAGGCTAGAGGTCTCTTTCTGCTATTGTCCTGTGAAAACATGAGATTGGAAGAGCTGTTTCAAATCATTGCCACAATAATATGAAATTTTAGTTGTCTTCTTCATAATAATTACATCAATATAGAATAAATTCATGAATAACATGTTTTCAATATGTTCTGTGTTTCATAGGCTGACAGCTAACAATTTTATTTTAATATATCTATTAATAATGAATGTATTTTTTTTTTTCAGGGATTTCTTCCAGAAAGTATGTATGAGCGTATTCTCACTGGTCCCGTTGTGAGAGAGGAAGTAAGCAGGCGAGGGAGACGGCCTAAAAGTGGAATTGCAAAGGCCACAGCAGCTGCAGCTGCAACATCCACCAGTGTCTCCAGCAACCCTTTGTTACCCAATGGACTACTTCCAGGTGTAGATCTCACAACTCTTCAGGCCTTACAACAAAACCTGCAAAACTTGCAGTCACTGCAAGTAACCACAGGGCTGATGGGAATGCCTGCTGGCCTTTCCTCTGGAGGAGAAGCTAAAAACATTGCCGCCATGTTCCCCATGCTCCTTTCAGGAATGGCTGGATTACCAAATCTGTTGAGCATGGGAGGACTTCTGACAAAGCCTACAGAATCTGGAACAGAAGAAAAAAAAGGAAGTGACTCTAAACAGCTAGAGGGAAAAAAAGAAAGGACAGAGAACCAAAATTCAGAGAATGGTGAAAACTCTGTGTCAAGTTCCCCTTCAACATCCTCTACTGCTGCATTAAATACAGCTGCAGCTGCCAACCCATTAGGTCTTAACCCACTGTTACTATCTAATATACTTTATCCAGGGATGCTTCTCACTCCAGGCCTTAATCTTCATATTCCAACTTTGTCCCAGTCCAATACTTTTGATGTACAAAAAAACAAAAACAGTGACTTAGGTTTGTCTAAGTCTGTAGAAGTAAAGGAAGAAGATTCCAGAATTAGAGATCAGGAAGACAAAGGGGGAACAGAACCAAGTCCTCTGAATGAAAACAGCACAGATGAGGGTTCAGAGAAAGCCGATGCTTCATCTGGATCTGATAGTACATCATCATCATCTGAGGATTCAGATTCTAGTAATGAAGACTGAGTCCCAGACTGCACTTAAATTATGAACTGATTTTGATTTTTTTTCTTTAATTATTAATTGTAAATACCCCAGTGTTGAGTGCATCAATAACGTACTGACCGAACATTTCAGTTATTTGTTTAGAAGTGCAAACTGCTTTCAGAGACGTTTTGCATGTAATATTTCTTAAGATTCATAAGTTTCTGAACTCGTATGTACTATCAAATACATAAAGGTGTAAAATTACAACAAAAGGCATTATAATTTTGTTGGGGGTTAATTTTATGAAAATTATGCTCAATAAGAGTTGTATATTTAATATATTTGCAGTGAACACAGAATACTTTATGCATATTACTGATTTAATTTGAATATAGTTTTACAGCCTCCTTGACACCTATAATTTACAGATCAAAACTCAGCAATAATTTGGGCAGCTAATGAATGTCATGAAAGCTGTAGAATCTACATCACCATCCATTGCTTTAATTACATGAAAATGCTCTAGTGTTGTGATGCACTGCTGATGTTTCCAATTCAGGTACAAGTGTGTTTTAAAGAAGAAATAAGTTTCCCAATCAGCCAATTTAACTGGCTACCTGTTACCTCAGCTGAGTTAGTTTAGGAAGTTTACATTCGTTTCTAATTCTATACTTGTTTTCAGGGGTTTTTTAAACACATCCTATATATCATGTTAATCTGGCAAGAAATACGACTTGGTTTTTTTGCTGAACTTAACTCTAATATCAGTAAAATCAAGTCATAAAACAATCCTGTGTCATGTGACTTTGGCACCCTCTAGACATAGTTTTAGCTTTTTGAAGTTTGGCCTCCTATTAGAAATAATTGTCTCAGATGAGTAATGTCTGTTTCCAGGGTTCAGAAAAGGCAAACTCATGAAATGCCACTGAAGAGAACTTTCAACACAGCATACTTCATGTAAAAGAAATTGATTGTTTGCTTTTATTCGTGTAGATTTTTATTTGTTTTACGTCACAGAATTATTCCAAAATTAACAGATAATAGTCATAAAGTAATACTCAGTCCAATTTCATTTTGAGTTTCTAGGTGTAAGCAAACTAAACATTACCCAGAATCAGTGTTGGGTTATCAGTATAAATTAAATATACTGAACTACCCATTTTGAAAATGCACTTTGAATAATCTCAAAAAATACACAATTTATACCTATAAATCAAAGAAATGAAGCTCAAGGCGTCTCATCAATTTCTTAGAACCCTTTACCATGTAAAATCATCTGATATTTGATTTGTTATACAATTTCCCATTAAAGCTGCTATTATTCTGACAAGGTAGAGGCCCGTGTTCACCTTTCTAGGCATTTAAAACAGAACTGAATTGGACCTAAAATAACATTTACATCCTAAAGAGAGATAAATGTTAGCATTTTTCTGGTACTTGAATAAGTCAGTTTGTAAGGGGATAAATTTAGTGAGGAAAAAGTACCCCTCTTCTCTCCCACAGAAAAAATAACTTTCAGTATATTTTGATAAAATTGTCTTCTTTGTCATGAATTAAGCAATTATATTGGTATTTCCAAAACTTTTAACCAGTAAATTATGTTTCTTTGTAAAATAACTTACCCCTCCTTATTAGAGAAGACAGTGTTATATGTATTTATAAAATTATATATAAGTTCCATTGGGATTGTATTGATTTTTGTATCTTTCCAAATAGTACTTTGAATTGATAGTCCTTTATGCAATGTCTTAGCAATAGTCACTATAATGCCCATCCAGGAGAAGTGGGTAGTAATTCTTCATCATGAAAATGATATATTACATATTTAGTATCTTCCCTTTGCAGTATTGCACTTTTGTTTAACTAGAATACACCTATGAGATAGCCAAAGTTTGTCAAACACAGTTAACTTAGTTTGCCGGTGGAGTATGTCATCACCACTCATATTTCCCTTCCCTCCCTCTAGTACTACCCACACAATCTTTATTCCTTTCTTTCCCCAGCTAAAAAAATTAAAAAGCCCTAGATCTTGTCATTAAATTCCAATTTATATCAAATTTATGAAATAAAGTATTTTCCTAATTATGGTCAAATGAATTTGGTTGACAGTGATTCTCTTTCTATGTAAAAAGGCAATTGCAGTTTTCAAAGCATTAAGGGTAATAATAACTTTAAATATTCTTTGGGGTTTCAAGACACTTCTATTTCGTATTGATTGGGGAAAATTTGTTCCACTATCAGCTCAAAAAATGCATATGTGGTTGTGTAAAGTTAAGGGTTTTAAGGAAAAAAATCAGTAGAATTACATACTATTAAAGTTGCAGTTGAAAGGATATCCAAGTATGTGTTGGTAGTTACAAAAAGAATTCTAGCTGTTATTGCCTTGTATTTATAGCCCTTGTTTCAGGTTTCATGATTCAAGTCAGTCCAATTTTTCTTTTGGACATTTGCAATATTTACCAGTTGTGTTTTGTGTAGTCTGAATTTGCTTTCTGTAGTTGAGCAAACGTCTTAAACAGTCATTTGTAATTTATTAAATTACTTTCTATGATGTTCTATAAAGCAAATGGAAGTTTAATTATTTTTTATTAAACATATTCTTTGACTACCCATGATGTCAGCCTCTGTACATGATAGTACTTTTTTAATGAATTTTAGATATAATTTCTCTTATTCCAGTTATAAAACAAACTATAAATCTTTAAAAGGAAAATACACTTGGAAACGATTTTAAAGAACAGAAGTTGGCTATGATTATATCTACGATATTGTTTTCTTCCCCTCAACCTTTAAAAAATCCAGGAAGACTTAAAGGCATCCCTTTTTGATATCAGTTTCCCCCTAGCTCTTAAGACTCTTTCCTAACTCAACGGCATAGCTGCTAGTATTTTTTATAAACGTGAAGAGAAATTTGTCTTTCCTATAATTATAAGAGGAGAACAGTAGGACATTTCAATTACACTTTCACGTTTAGAAAACGTTTTTCCTTTGTTTGTACAACATGGCGTGTAAACACAAGCCAGCTTTTCATTTAGTGCTTAGAGGAACAATAATCTGCTCCAGTCCTAGAGAAAGAATTGGCAATGTTGGTTGTTTTTGAGAAAAAAAGTACTATATTATGTATTCTGTATTTTGTGAGCTGTAGGAAGGAAAAGTAATTTTTTACTACAAGTCGTGTTCACCTCATACAGTAAATTTAGAACTTCATTTCTACACAAGTCAAACACTACATAAACTAAACTACGTATTTTTAAAAGCAGGGAAGCACAAAGAAAAATCCTTAAATTATTCAAAGCCCACCCTGAGATAAGTGTTATTAATACAGATACTCAGTCTTTTTTATATGTATGTTGTTTACATGTAATGGGTTGAACAGTGTCCTACAAAAATTTGTGTCAACTCAGAACCTCAGAATGTGGCCTTATTTGGAAATTAATGAGTTAAGGTGTGGTCATACTAGATTAGAGTGGGCCTTAAATCCAGTGGCTTGTGTCCATATGAGAAGAGAAGAGGACAAACAGCCACAGGGAAGGACAAAAACAACGGACCAAGATGAAGAGTGATGCAGCTACCATCTAAGGAACACCAAAGATTTCCAGCAACTACAGAAACTAAGAGGCTTAGAATAGATTCTCAGCTGCCAGGAGAGATCAACTTCCCCAAGTTGAGAAACCTTGCCCTATAGTTGTCAAGTCCCGCTCACATACTCTAAGCTTCCTATATTAGATGTCTCATAAAAAGCTTTATCAAAATATAACGTACCACGAATCCACCCATCCATGTACAATTCACTGGATTTTGATATATTTAGTTATATTACTACAATCTAATTTTGGAATATATCACCATAAAAGACCTGTCTATTTATATATCAGTTTTTTATTCCCCCATTTTTAAGTGTAATAAGATCGGCTAAGATCTACAGACATCTGAGGAAGTCCTCTAACAGAAGATATAAACCCAAACAAAGTAAGGCAATTGTAGAGAAAATAAATCTTTCAAAAAGTCTTCAGAGACAAGAATATATTGTGTGCATGTGAAAAAAAAAAACTAGGTATAGATATACAAAATTCAGAGAGAAAAAGTAAAAATATAGCAGAAATGAGAACTAAATAGATAGGTAAAGTAGGGATATTAAATATATTGAGAAATTGTTGCAGAAAATAGGAAAAGAGATGGAAAAGAAAGAAATGGTACACTGCTGTTGCTCAGTAGGAAAAATGCAGGCCATGTAAAGTCCAAGGCCCCAGGTTCAAGAACCCGTGGTGAAGCAGAAAAAAAAATTCTAAGCGATTCGGAAGTTAAAATATTCAAATAGGAGTTCCAGTAAGATGATAGCGAAACCAAATGAGAGAATACCCATGAACTAAGTCACTGAGGAAAATTTCTCAAAATTGCAGGACATAAGTTACTTCAAATGCCCAACACATGAATGAAAATAAAAACATCATGTAATTTCAGAATACTGAGCAGAATACTTCCAGATACAGGAACACCTGAAGGGGGATAGATAAGGTCACCAGTCCAGATGAGCAGTGTGACTCAAGACCCCGATATGTTGTCATCAGAAAGCCCTGCTGCCATTCATTGTACCCCCTTTTTAACTCTGGAACATGGTGCCCTGGAAAGGTACCTCAGATTCTTTTCAGTATTTGACTTCACCATGGGCCGATGGGTTCCTGCTCTCCCGACGGGCCCCCTCTCCCTGCTGGCTTCAGTCAGCCGAGAACATTCATTCCACCCCCCCGGCATGTTTAGCTTCGCCCTAGTCCTGAGAACCCGAAGAGCCTTTGGCAAGCTGTACAGTTAAGCATCCAGAGCAGCCCACTTCCAAGCATATTTCTGCTGGACATCCAGCCCCTTACTCACACCTACCCTACCAGATCCTCGAGCTGTAATGAGCCCTGTATTTCCTAAGATTCACTCATGACCTTGCCCACTGGACAATCCTTATAAACTCCCAGGAAGGAAAAGGCAGACCATGTCCCCGAAGCCCCTGAGAACCTTTCTCCAAGAAGGACAGGACTGCTCTCTATTGCCACATAGTGTGCCAGCTACTCAAATTTCTTAAAACACAGCACCACGGAGAGAGACGCATCTATAAGTGGTCAAAGGAATGAGGAAGACAAGGCATCAGTGAAAGCAAGGCCCTCACACGGCGTACTGGTCATTCATTGGACACAGTCTCAGGCACCTCACTTACTTAGTTGGCAGTTCCTCCCTCCAATAAAATAAGGGGGAAAGGGTCACACGGTGATCCCAGTGAAAGGAAACATCTGCTAGCCTACAGGCAAGAAGAAAGATAACAATACAATTAAATTAAATTAAAAAGGTTTTGAAACTCAGCAGTACCAAGAAGCTGGGGGCCGCTCCAACAGGCCTCACAGGAACATCCCTTCGTATTCCATCTAGCTAACTGGGGTTAGTTTATAGCGCAGATTGAAGTTTTAGAAGATTTTAAAAAATTTTTAAGAGTAACATTTATTATTTCTTTTGTTCACAATGCTAGATTCAGTTTATGACACTGCAGTGGTGTCATCTGTATTTCACACGCCCCACCACCAGAGAGAGTTGCAGTGTGCCTTACCAACACCGGTTCCCCTCTTCCCTCCCGTCCGGCAACAAACACTCCCACCCCATACACACAGCTATTTGTGTTGCTATTTGTGTTGCAATTTGTCTGTTCATTTGTTTCATTTCATTATATTCCCCATGAGTGAAACCATCCTGTATTTCTCTTTCTCTTTCTGATTTATTTCACTTAACATGATCCCCTTCAGTTCCATTCAGATTGTTGCAAAGGGCACAATTTCATCTATTTTTGTAAATTTGCATAGAATTCCATTGAGTGGCACACCCTGGTGGAGCAGCAGTTGGGTTAATTGCCTCCAAAGGATGCAGGATGCACACCCCTGGGTTTGAGTCCCGGGTTCGTGGGGAAAGCAATCAGTGAACGACTAAAATGGAAATTTAAAAAAGAAATGTTTCTTCTTCCTCTCTCTTCCTGCTCACCTTCATTCCTGCCTGCAATTTTCCTTTAAAAAAATAAAATTCCATTGAGGATATTTACTATATCTTCTTTATCCCATCATCTTTTGTTGGGCATTTCATTTAGTTGTTTCAGTGCCTTAGCTATTGTGAACTGTGAGCAGCAGATTTTCATTCGCAATAAACAAAGCAGGGCTCAGTATCAGTTCACAAGGCACACAAATACCTAACTGAAATAAATCCCAAATAAAATGACAGGTAACTGGGGTCTCCAAAAAAGCCTTCACACATGTGTATGTAATATAAATTAGCCGCAGGTTCTGCCTAAACAGACAGGATCCTCAAGCAGAAATTAAAAACCAACAGTTTTTGCTAGTAACAATACATTTTGTAAAAATATTTATGAGAGGCACACGAACAAAACCCTGTCTCCAAATACCATCACAATGCGGCTTAGGGTTTCAACATCTGAATTTGGGAAGGTAGGTGGGCACGAACATTCAGTCCATAACAGATTCCTAGGCATATACCCAAGAGTAATGAAAACTTGCATTCTTATAAAAGACCAACAAAAACATAATAGCAGCTTTTCTCAAAATCATTAAAACCTGGAAACAACCAAAATGTTTTCAACTAGTGAATAGATAAACGTTGGTTCATCACACAATGAAATACTACTTTTCAACAAAAAGGAATGATCTACCGACACAACCCCTTGGATGAATTTCAAAGGCTTTATGCTACATTGAAAGAAGCCAGAGCCAGACTCAGAGCTTGTGATCATTGTATGATTCAGGTATGTGGCATTCTGGGTATTAAGGAAAGCTCTGCGGACAAAAACCAATCAGATTGCCAAGGGCTTCATTCAAAAGGGTCTCTAGCAAACTTTTAGGGTAAACTATTGCTTGGGTCATTGAAAAAGTTGTCTCTCAGCTTCTGGTATTCTGAAGGCATCTGCAAAGGGTGGGGTCCCCATGCTAGCCATGGGCTCTTCACAGCTGCAGGGCTGCTGGAAGCCCTTTGTTAGTTGATTTCTTTGTGCCTGAAGCTGGCGATTTCTGCTTATTTCCTTCCATACTACAATAAGCCACTCTAAAATTTAGTAACTTGAAACAAGAATCATTATCTCTTTTGCCCACAGATGTACACTTGGACCCAGTGGGAAGATGTGTGTCTGCTCCATACAGCATCAAGTGGCACAGCTTGGCCAAAGTCCAGGGCTCTGTTTCCAGACTGGCTCACTCGTTCAACACGGCTAGGGCACAGAGCCAGGGACCTTAGGTCCCATGAATGCTGAGAACTGGTGGGCTCTCATCCAAACGCCTGCACCGAAAGATGCTCAAACTCGATACGGCTTCCAACAGTGTTATTGGACCCAAGCCCACTGCTCACTAATACTTGAGGGGACAAATGTTGGTGAAGGGGAGGTAGGTTTATTATTGAAGAAGTGGGAGACCTGCTCTGTCTCAATTCCACTTCTCCAACTGGCGAGGTAGCAGGGGCTATATAGACATGTGGAGGGAGCAACGTGGGGGAAGGTAAAGCTTGGGAAGGACTCAGCAAGCATCGGTGATGGCAAACACTATTACACCAACAGGGGGTCTGCTAGCTTATCAGGTCAATCATAAATCGTGCCTCAGTGGAGGACTGGTTCAATCCATTATCTGCGTCTCTGTGTCTCTGCCTACCATGCTTATCTTTAACTAAACTGTGTTAATTAAGCGTCATCGATTCCTCACTTTATGATTAGTTGATTTAGCTGGATGGCTAGGTTCACCCGGTCCCCATTTACTACCTAATTACAGTAATGAAAAGCTATGCCCCTAAGCTTACTCCAGCCCTCCTTAAAATGTCTGCCTGAGAAAACTCAATGCTGCCAGAATATACTGATTACTCTAACCAATGCCTGATTGTACCCCAGACCTCTTTTTCTTAGAGCATTCACTAAAAGAACTTAAGAAAAATTGTGACTCGTTCCTCTGTCTCTTTGAGGTATCTGTGTGCATGCACGCACACAGGCACACATGGCCTACAAATCACGAGTGTCTTTCTGAAGGACCTGAAAGTCATTCCTTTAAATAGAACCTCTGTCAGTCTCTGTAGGATGATAAAGTCCTTTTCACATAATTCTCCCCACTTCAGACATTGCCAGGCCAGCTGACAGACACAACTTATCTCATCATATTTATGCTTAAACTCTTTGCTATTTGTTCACGTTAGCTCCACTCTCTCCCCATCCCTGCTCCTTCATTTTCTTTAAATCAGCCAATTACCTCTGCACAAATTGGAAAGTTGCTCAGTTCTTTGCCTTACTGTCAATGGTGACTGAAATAATTCTGTTATCACCCCTTTAAAGTCTGGCTTGGGGCTTTCTCAGAGTATGGTGGATGGTTCAAAGTAGCAATGATGAGACAGCTAAGGATATGCGCCAGCCAGGTAGAAGATCTACTGCATTTATGATAAAACATCAAATCTCTGCTTTTGTTGCAGAGTCCCACCCAGTTCAGTTTACATACCCCACAGAGCAAAACAAAAGTAACAAAACAGAGATGCCTAGGGCTCCTCAGGCATGAAAATGTTTTATACAAAACCTATTTTTAAATCAGGATTGGCAATAAAGTTATTTAAGTCAACTATGAGATGAAAAGAGAAAGAAAAAATAAAGGAATAAAATTTAGCCAATTGGGCAGTTAAGATTAGTACATATATACGACTATGCCCCCAATAGAATTCACTATGGGGCGGGGGGGGGGGGATCAACACTGACTGCCCTAAAAATAATTCTAGTAATTATTTGAAAGGCTTATATAAAAGTAAAACACAGTAAAGAACTAAAAATTAGGAAAGGCACTGACATCTGAACTTAAAACAGACAAGTCCTTGTTTGTTGTGACGAATGACCAAGCAGTGGCAATTATTTTTGAGGACGCCTTGGATACGAAACCTTCACATATACTTAAAATGCAGAGCAGCAGCCTTGATGTCAGCCTGAAAGAGATTATGCGAGCTTTTTACCATGTGAGTTTTGATCCCTGTGGGCCGCCGGCCTGGACTACATTTCCCAGCAGGCCGTGCTCAAACTACGGGTGCTGCCTGGGGTCCAGCGCCGTTGAACGGGGCGCGATCGCCGCACGTACGACTGACGGGCGGGCGCTTTGCGGTTTGAATGGCTGCGGGGCCCGGCCCTCGCCTCACCTGAGGACCCGCCGCCCAGTGGTGCGCTATGCCGTCGGAAGGTGACCAGTCGCCGCCGCCGCCGCCGCCGCCGCCGCCTCAGGTGGCAGCAGCTTCGGATGAGGAGGAGGACGACGACGGCGAGGCGGAGGACGCCGCGCAGCCCGCCGGGTCTCCGGCCCCGCAGACCCAGCAGCGGTTTGATGAGCTGTGCAGCCGCCTCAACATGGACGAGGCGGCGCGGGCGGAGGCTTGGGAGAGTTACCGGACCATGAACGAGAACTACACGCTGGAGGTGCGCCGGGGGCGGGGACGCGGGGCGCTCCCGGCCTAGTGGCGCCCCGCGGCGGGCGGGCCCTTCTCCGCCGGCTCCGGCCGTCCGGCTGGGACCTCCCGGCAGACCCCGGGCTCGGGAGCCGCGGACGGGCGCCCGGGCGTCCTCCTCTCCCTGGAAACCCGAGTTCCAGGCACCTCTGGGGGCCCTGGAGGGGAACTGGGGCTCGCGGCTCCTGCCTCTCGGCTGCCGCTGCGGAGCCTCTGTTGCCCTCGCGTAGCGGCGCGAGGGTCGGGTCGGGCTGGGTCACGATTACAAAGCCGCGGCCGCCTGATTGGCCGCGCGAACAGGTGCTGGGGGCCAGGCCGAGTGGGAAAGGCCGGGAGCGGTGTGCGCGCCCCGAGATGAGCCCTCCTTGAGAGCGGGCGTGTGCGGGCTTCTCTCTGTGCTTTTCTACTGCCGGCCAGCTGCCTTTGTCCCCGCGTTGGATCCGTTTGAGTCAACGCGTGGATTTTCTGTCCCTTGCCGTTCGTGTCCACTAAGACGCATCTGCCCCCGGGCCAGCGTTTGGGCCTTCCTTCTGCCTCCCCGCGCGTAGTCGCGCCACCCCCGCCCCCCCGTTTGTCACTCGGGTGTTAGGGTTGCAAGCACCTTGAGGACCTTTTGGTCACCCCGGACATTGTCCAGGAATGTTGCAGAGCGGCTGTGACCGGGCAGGTTGTGGCCCCCTTTTTTTTTTCCGACGCAACTTGTAAATGTAGAAAACAGCCATTCTAGCCAGTGAGGCTCAGCTCTGCAGGCACCGCCCCTTTCTGGGCCAATAGGAGGTGACGCGGAAGTCGGGGTGGTTTGGGCCTGTGTCTGGCGTTTAAAGGTGGGGACCTAGGAGTGTCTTCAGTTTTACAGCGTGTGGAAGGGGTGAGGTGAAGAGGCTTAATAATGGGAAGATCTAACCAAGCTCTTATTTAAACTATAATATGGTGATTTTGCCTTTGTGTCTTTCATTGAGGTTATTTAAAAAAATGTATTCTTGCATTCATAGAATTTAAATTCCACCTCCCCATTGTCATAGCTACAGAAATTAAAAACAGCAACCACAACAAAAATATAGTAGCAGAGTCGCTTTCGAACCTGAGACTGAAGTGACTTTGGACAAGTTTCCTAGACGCTCCAAAATTCAATTTTGTGACATGTAAACTGCAGATACCTGTAACTACTTCAGAGAGTTGTTCTGAAAGTAAAATAAGATAACGTCATTTTGCAATCATGTGATCAGTGCTTTAGCTTTTACAAAGCTCTTTCATATACTTAGGTGACCAGACTAAAGAGGTCACATTCATGTTTATTTCTGGTGATGAGCTTAAGTATCTTCAAATAAGCTCTTACTTTACCCTCAGGTAAATCTTCTCAATCAGATAGGAGAAGTTGAAGTATTTCAACTCAGAAAAATTGTATGAAGTTCAGTGGTTCAGTGTATATATAAACTAGTGACAAATAATAGATGGTTAGTAAATTATTTACAAAACACGTTTCATTATTCATTTTAAAATACTTTGATTTTTGATTCTTAGCTCATTTTACCCAACAAATGAATGAATTTTTACTTATCAAATATTTTTGGATTACCTATTCTTTGCCAGACACTGTTTTAGGTGCTGGGGATGGGGTGGTGAACAAAACATAAAAATTCTGCCTTTGGTGGAACTTGTAGTCAGGTGTACTGTACCATAACTTGTGATGTCAGTTTCAAGGATGTGCACTATGAAAAATAAAGCCCATATCATATATGATACAGAATACTGGTTACAGAATTTTATATCCTTATTTCTTGTATTTTCTGTGTTTTGCCCTTGTAACCTATTTGATCTCACAATTCTCAGGTAAGAAAATTGATCCCCAGCAACTATTAAGTAATTTGCCCAAGGTGTTCTAGTTAAAACTCCCAAGGCATTTGTCCTGAAAGGGAGAGCCAGGTAGAATATTATCTCGGAATTTACATAGCATCATTTGTACCTAAGTTTAACAGTGCGAAGGAACACTACCCCTACCTGTTCAAAGTGAGGAAACATGGACACCTGTCTCTCAGTGTCACATTGTAAGAGCACAAGGGTTAAGGCTATCATTGAAAACTATAGTTTCTCATAAACATAAAAAACACTTTAAATTTTTTTATATTGAAATATATATAGCTCAGTAACTGAAAACTAATTTTATTTTACAGGGAAATGATCTTCATTGGCTAGCATGTGCCTTATATGTGGCTTGCAGAAAATCTGTTCCAACTGTAAGCAAAGGGACCGTTGAAGGAAACTATGTATCTTTAACTAGAATCCTGCGCTGTTCAGAGCAGAGGTAACACTATTAGAGTTTGAAAAGTAGACTGTGACTGTCTTAAATCATAGTGATAGTCAGAATTCATCATTCAAGTTCATTTATTCAACATTTGCTAAGTATTTATACTGACAGTACTAAATTTAGAAGTTAGGGCATAGTTTTCCTTTACCACATTTAAGTTCTATTAAGCTAACATTTTACTTCTTTGATGAAAAATACTTAAATTTTAATGTGTTAGGTACTTTATGAAGAATTTACACTTGAAGGTTATAACTTATTGTGTAATATTGGGGACATTCTAAGTAACAATACTGAGAAACTTTAGGAAATACCCTACATTGAAAAGTTAAAGAAAATACAGTTATTAAACTTAGATGTACATGCACATGACTTTATCTAAAGATATATGCAGCTTGTAAGTACTTCTCAGTTTCCTGTTGGAGGTTAAGCAGCTCTAGTCTAATCAGTTAAAGGGTCCAGTTATGATTTAAAAAAGCAGAAATCTTTCGTATTGTGTGATTGAAATTGTTATGTTTGTGATTTGTACCTTTTGGCTGAATTTTCCCTTATGGCTTATTAAAGATTTGTGGGAAAAGGATGTTTCAGATTTTGAAGGGAAATACCACTGTCAAAACTATAAACCTAATTGTTTTAAAAAAAGACTTACTATTAAAATAATTAACAAGAAATATGCTTTTTTAGCTGTGGACTACCTATTAACTTTAAATTCCATCCCGAGTTATGTTTAGGCCTAAGGACAAGAAGCAGTGCATAAAGAGTTGAACACCTGAGCTGTAAACCAGCAGAAGTAGATTAAATAAGGTGCAAAAGTATATCATTACAGAGAAGAAAAGTGGAGACAATTAAGTGTCAGACAGGGAAGTTTAGAATCAAAGGTCAAATTGTGGACTGGACTCCTCATTAGAAACTGTAAATTAAGTTTAGCAAACTAAACTTATCTGACATTTTAATGTAAGTAATCTGATACTGGACTTCAGTTTTATTTCCATTTCAAGAATTCAGTTATCTTTAAATTTTCATCTGTGGATTCAGATTATTTACTTTTCTGCCATAATAAACTAAATTAATTAAAAACAAAAATAGGGGAAAATATTCAGACTGTATATCATTGACAGAGGATTCAGAATTATTCAGAATTATATAAAGTACTACTTTATGGTTAAATACTTTACAATGAGGTGCTAAAAAATGGGTAAAGAATATGATTTTACAAAGTCCCAATCTCAACAGGCAAAGATGTTCAGCCTTACTAGTAATCAAGGAAGTTCAAGGTAAAACCGTAACATTTCATTCTCACCGCATTGGTGACATCTGAAGTCTAATAATCAGAAGATTGGCTATTATGTAAGGAAACTTGAATTCTATATTACTAGTGTACATTGGTGAGAGTATAAATGTGCACAGCTCCTTTAATGGGAAATTTCGCAGTGCCTGGTAAAGTTGAAGATGCACATTCTCTGACTTAGCAATTCTGGTTCTTAGGGGTAGTTCCTAAAGAAAATCTTACATACTTGTGCAATAAACTGTTTATTGCAATATTTTTGTTTTAACAAAAAAACTTCAACTTCCATTAGTTGGGGAATTAATGCAAAAAATGGAAGTTCATCTGAAGGAATAATGTTAGGAATTAAAAGGAATGAACGAATTAGATTTATATGTATCTAGACTAGTGAATCTCAAAAACATTGAGTGAAAAAGCAAGTATTACTGTCTATTTGTGTATGTTACCTTTGTTTTAATTATGAAAATATCTAATTTTTCATTTTTAATAGCTTAATTGAATTTTTTAACAAGATGAAGAAGTGGGAAGACATGGCAAATCTACCCCCACATTTCAGAGAACGAACTGAGAGGTTAGAAAGAAACTTCACTGTTACTGCTGTAATTTTTAAGAAATATGAGCCCATTTTTCAGGACATTTTTAAATATCCTCAAGAAGAGCAGCCTCGTCAACAAAGAGGAAGAAAACAACGGTATGTTTTTATATTTCTCAGGAATGCACATTTGTCTGTGCTGCAATTTTGATCTCAGTCGATTTTGCTAGTCTCAAAAACAAATGAGATTTCATAATTTTTTTCCTCAGTTTTCTTTTCTTTTTTTTTTTAAAGGAAAACATACAGGCAGGAATGAAAGCAAGCAAAGGCAGGCAAGCGGGAGTTGAGAGGAGGAAGAAGCATCTTATTTTTTATTTAGTTGTTCATCCTGGTTGTTCCTGCCAGCCCCAGGACATGAACCCAGGACCTTGGGATGTGTGTGAATTACACCCAACTCCTACTCCACCAGGGTGCACCTCCTCAGTAGCTTTCTTTTAATTATACTATCCTGCTTTTCATTGTATGTTAGCTGTGAAGAGTTTGGTTGTGTTCATATTGCAAGTATATTGGATTTTGGTTTATGAAAACTTTCCTTTTTTATTTAAGAAACCAAAAATGTAAAAGACAGACTTTCTAGATTTTTACCAATTTTACTCAGTAACTTGGGTTTAGAATTTGACTACTTGACTTTCTTATTATTGACTATTTGGCAATTTTTATTATTTTCTATGTATTAGAATACATAGCAACTAATTTTATTATTTGACTTATATTCAAACTGAGTGATAAGTAATCCCCCTGAAATGGCTTCTCAGTGTGAGTTGATGTTTACAACCAATCAAGAGTAGATAAACTATATTGGCAGGAGAAAAAGGCAGCAAACTATTATTAATTTGTGCTTTCGCTCATGTTTGCAAAGTCTATAAACTTATTCTAGCTCTATCTTTATCAACTTTCCTGATAGGTAAGGGCAATTAGGAGATGAAAATTCTACTTTCAGCACAAAATTTTTCTCATAGAGTAAAAATGGAAATTTGTTCTTAAAATGGAACTAGAAGAGTATTGACATAAAAAGTAGAGGGAAAGGAATTAATATAATTGAATGAATGATGTTTATTTTTCCCTCAATATAAAAAATTTTCCAAATTGTAAAGGATGTTTACACCAAGTGAGCAGCTTTTAAAAATAAAAAAACTGCACACATTTTTTATGTGTATCTAGTGTGGTTTGCTTGCAGTTTGGGTGAATTGACTATAGTTATTCTAAAGTTTAGATAGCTTTGTTCTGAGTTTAAGCAAGTCTGATGTCATATTTATAGAAAGATAATAACATCCTCTGAATGTTGTAAAAAATAATTGATATGAGATTTGCTTTGATACTTACTAGATATTTATACCACTTCTATTTAAGAAAATGATGTAACTGTAAAATTTTATTTTTATATCTCTATATACTTCTTACTAGTATTTGTGGCTAAAATAATGTATGCCATTCACTGAGCATTTATTATAAAGCGGTCCTCTTCTAAGACTTACCATATGTTGCTTTAGTTAATCCCTTATGAGGATGATATGTGAAGTGAGGGAAAGTCCTTGATAGGTTATTTGGCCAGTTACATAGTAAGTGTAGAGCTATTATTGACACACAAGTAGTATGCAGAACATATGTCCTTCATCATGACTATACTGTATTTCACATGCCACCAGTGTTTTAAAGTTTTCACTGAGTTGAGTGTTTTGATTTGTTTTTATGTTTGTTTGTTTGTTTGTTTCTCCTGCTCCTGCCCCCATCTCTGCTGGCCCTGGGTTGTAAACCTGGGTCCTTGGACTTTACATATTCTGACCCTTAATCATCTTAACCACCTGAGCCACAAGAGTGTGCCCTCACTGAGTATTTTTTGAGCGCTTAATATTGAAGTTCTTTGTTAGATACTGTTAAAAAAGAAACAGCAAAATGCACAGTCTGTGTTCTAAAAGCTTATAGTTGGGGAGAGGAGACTTATATAAAGATTCCAGCTTATGCAGTGCAGCGTGTTATAAGGTCATATGCATGCAGAAGAGAACAAAACATCTGAGGCAAAACCAAATCGCTCTGTATGAGTCAGATAAGATTCCATGGAATAAATAAAAGTAGGTTTTGAACAATGGGTAGGATTTTGATAGGTGAATTTGGAAAATACAGCTAAAGCCTTCTGTGCAGAGGATAAAGAATGAAAATGCAAAAGCAGCTGATCAAGAGAAACTTTAAGTTTGTGCTAGAATTCTTAAGTTACAGAGCCAGTTTTCAGAATGTTAAGGTAAAAAGTTTGACTTTTATCTTAATGGACATCAAAACTAGATACTATTTCACGTGCCCATGGAAGGAAATTTGCTTTTTAAATCAGGGCACTGATATTTAATCCTTGCCGCGAACTGGTGAATTAAGTTGAATATTATACCCAAGTAGAATAATCTTCTGGCAGACGAAGACTCAGGTACATGGAGGGCTCGTCTATTTAGATAATGACAGTGCAAGAACTAAATCTAAGTCTCCTGATTCTTATCTTCGCCTTGTTAGGATAGGCTGTGGAGATGTGGAGACAGCAGATAACTTACTTAAACTCTGGCTGAGGTTTTGGTAGAAAAACCAAGCATAAAGTAATTCTGAAATTTCCTTTAGCTGACAACTTGGCAAGGAAACAGGTACTCATAATGGATGGAGGGGTACAGAATTATACAGAGTTCATGATTTACATTGAATTTGGTGATATAATCTGAAATGTCTTGGGGCAGTTGTAGTTTATCAGTTAGGCTAGAAGGAGTAAAACGGTAAATATTTAAGTGAAAACATGAATCTTAAAGTAGCATTAGCCTTACTGTGTCATAAAAGGAACTATTGTTTGTCATTTTGTTTTCTACCTTACTTTTCTTGACCTTGAAAAGCTTTTATAGTAGCATTCCCTGGCGGCTCAGTGGCTAAGTCTGTGACTCTGGATGGTACAGTTCATGTGAAGCCCAAAACCCCAGTTTGAGGCCTGGGACCTGGGGAACAACCAATAGGAACAACTGAATAAATGCTTCTTTCTCCTTTTCTGCCTACCTGCCTGTCTACTTGCCTTCATTCCTACCTGCTTCCTTCTGCTAAATAAATTAATTAATTAAAAAATGAAAGAAAGTTTTTATCCTTCTTCAATTCAGAATTTCCTTTTCTTTTTTTTTCTTTTTTCCCTAGAATTTTCTTCTTTCTGAAGTGAGCTCTTCCCCTGGGTCCCAGCTATTTCCTACCAGTATTTAATTGGAGCAGAACTTCTTAAACATTTTCCACATGATGCTAAATCTACTAATTACTCCCTTGTGGGTTTTCTTCCTCGCTTAATTTACAATCATTTGTCCTGTCCTTTCTGATTCTTCTGTTATCTCATGACTTTTTTTCTTCCCCAAAGGCGACATCCATGTACCGTGTCTGAAGTTTTCCATTTTTGTTGGGTGCTTTTTATATATGCAAAAGGTAAGAAAAGAGTAATATATATGTGTTACATATATTTGTCGAAATATTTATTTATTTAAAGTGTTCAGGAGCTGCCTTTATCAACCTGTGATGTGTATCAGAAAAAGATTCTCAGTGAAAAGTTTTTCAAAGATTTTAATCTCAGTCTTTTTTAAAGTATTGCTTTTTCATAAGATATTTTGAATTTCATCAGCCAAAACTTGTTAAATAAAAATTCTTTAATTTTTTTTCTTTCTTTTTTTTTTTTTTTAAAGTAAAGGTGCAGGCAGGAATGAAGGCAAGTAGACAGGTAGGCCGGCAGGAAGAGAAAGGAGGGATTTTTTTTTTTTTTTCAGTATTTTTTTTTTTATTGTAGTAGTTATTAAACACATGAAGATAACTTCCTGTGTATAGATTCTTGATTCCTTATATATGTGTCAGCACACTCTGTCCTCCACCAAATCACCAAGTGTTCTTCACCTCTGTCCAGTGGTCTCCGCCACCACTTGTTCCATGCCCTTCCCATTCTCTATTGGTCACCTCTGTTCTGATGCAAGTGTCCAAGGGTTGGGTTTGTAAGAAAGGAGGGATTTATTTTTATTTTTAGTTATTCCACTGATTGTTTCCCTCTGGACCCGGGACTTGAACTCAGGGGTATGTGGCTCACTCCTTTGGAGGCGATTGTCCTAACCACTGCTCCCCCAGGCCATGCCTAATTTAGTTTTTGTTTTTCATTAGATTTTTTAAAGGATTTAAAGGTGCAGGCAGGAGTGAAGGCAGACAGGTAGGAAGAGAGAGGAGGAAGGAACACTTTATTTTATTTCCATTTAGTTGTCCACTTTGGCAGTTTCCACCTGGACCCGGGACTCAAACTCAGGGATTGTGGCATATGTCCTTCGGAGGCAAGTGACATAACTACTGCTCCAGCAGGGAGCGCCTTAATTTTTTTATACCTTATATTTTATACCCAAAAGTGTGTTTCTGAATTATGGCCTGAGAATATATTAGTATGTTTATGCTTGTGTTTTGAGTTGTATTTTTCTTGAGGCGTCTTATTTTGTTGAATGGAACAGATCATCCTCAAAGTAATTTTCATAACTTTTTGCATCTTGTTCAGGTAAACACATTTTATCAAATGCCATTAGATACATTTTTTTCCTCATCTCACTTCACCTGCCAAAGATCTGCATTCAAGGAAATGTATTGTTTTTTTGTTCTCCATGTGTATGTGTGTAGAAATGATTCTACATTTACATAGCTATATAGGAAAAAGGAAGTACATTTGCATTAGTTATGTAGTTCTTTTTTCTTTCCCTATAGACTCCATAGAATGCCTTTGCCATTAAGATAGCACAATAAAAGGCAAAGTTAAAAATCAAATGGTCATAGAGCTGGAGTTTCATAAATATAAGAGAGCTTCATTATTAGATCAATTAACCCAACTTTTTGCTTGAAAGATTACTGTATTTTGCCGTGTATAATGTGAACTTTTTTGTCCAGATTTATGAGGGAAAAGTAAGGATGTGAAATATACATGGGTAGTACAAATTCCGCATCTATACAAATGTCTTTATTTTATTTATGCTTATGAGTTAAAAGTGTAACTCTAGAAATCATTAGCGATAATGATATCTGTGTGCAAAGTAATACCCTGGAAAAAGGACAGATGAATGAAGAATGCATGAAAATCTAGTTGATAAAGTCTGGTCACGAAGGCCTGGAGGGTTACTTAAAAAACAGCTTTGCGTGTTTTCTATTATTTCAAAGCCCATGTTACACGAAGTGCAAAAGCAATCGTAGCAGTCAACTTTGGGTATCATGAATTCAGTCAGTTGGCAGTGATTTAACACCTGTAGGCAGAATCAAGAAGGCATCCATCATCCAGATTGGTGATTGGATCCTAAGATTGTGGAACAGTGTCAAGAAGGAAGTGGTTGTAAAATCATTTAAAAAATGCAGCATCAGCAGTGCAATGGATGGAACAGAGGACAGTGAAATTTACCTGGATGAGGAAAGTGACTCTTCAGATGACACTGGTAATGTAGAAATTGAAGAAGAGGATGCTTCTGAAATTGACAATGAGGAAGAGTTGGTGTCCTTCTATGATGTGTAAATACTGTAAATTTGTTACCAGTACATAAAATTTCTTGTACCTTGTGTCTGTTCTTGTGTTTTGTTTTGTTTTGTTTTGTTATTTTAAGGAAAGGTGCATTTAGGACGAAGGTGAGTAGGCAGGCAGGCAGGCAAGCAGGCAGGCAGGCTGGCAGGCAGTTGTTCACAATGACTAACCCCCAACTCCACCTGCCACCTGGCTGGGGCTCAAACCCAAGAGTATATGGCTTCTTGCTCCTTTGGAGGGTGTCAACTCGAGTGGTGCTCCAGCAGGGCACACCTGTTCTTGTGCTTTGTAATTATTTGTTGCATAAAATTTCTTGCACCCTAATATGTTAAAAAAAAAAAAAAACTGCTAAAATTTCTTTATAATTTGAAAAGCAAGTACTTAAATGTAAACAAATCAAAATTCGAATTAAAAACTTAAAACGAAAGATTTTTTTTTTTCCTGAAAGTTTGGGACAAAAATATGGGTGCTCATTATACACAGCAAAATACAGTGCATAACCGAGGCTCAGAAACTAGCTGCTGGGAACATAAGTAGGATTTGAACTCAGACCTGCAGGTCTTGGTTTCACACTGCAGATGAAGGCTCTCTAGCATGAATGCATCACTCCATTGGTCTTGAGGTTGATTTGTCTGATTAACTACTCCTTTCAAGCTAGTTAAGTGAGAATTCATCCTTCCTTCCCCAAACTGCACGCTTGATTGAAAAGAAAGATCTTTCCTCTATCAAATATAAGCTGTTACTTGCTTTCCATCACACTGACTTCAGTAGAGACAAACGTGATATGATTGATGACATGAAATGAAGACATTTCAGGATTTTTATTCATTTTATTTATGTCTTTGAAAATAATTTTATTGTACTTAAATTTTGATTTTACTCAATGAACCTGGGGTGACCTATTTTTGTCTGCGATTCAGTGTTTGAATTTTATATTACTATTAGTTCAGTTTATAATTATTTGATAGTAAGAGCCTTTGTCCTCTCACAATTCAGCAGTAGTATGCTTTGATGATCCTTTATAATATTCTTTAGATAGAGTAGTGTAATTGATTTACTCTTCTATAGCCTTTTTTTTTTTAACAGTCTGTGGGAATCCCAGATTGTCTCATTCCTGAAGTCAGTTCTCTGTTGTTTATCTTTGTTGACTTCATATGGCACGTACACACCAGTGACAGTGTTGGATTTATCTGCATGAGCTGTTTGTAGCCTGAAGACTGATAGTGTCATTTCCTGCTTTATATGAGCTTCCAAATCTTCTCGTTTTTGATAAGTAAGACATTTCAGAGGTTTAACAGGTTACCTGTGTCGATAGAAAGAAAAATATCCCAAAATATGAGGCTACTTTTATTGGGACAGTTCTGGAGTTTAAATTCTGATCTTTACGTAACATTTTAGCTTTTTGTTTGAAGTTACGGAGCAGCAGGTTCTACCAGTGACAAATTCAGGCTTGTCAGTGAGTTGGGCTTTGTAGCTTGAAACTGTTAAGTACCACTTCCTGTTTTACATTTAAGGAACAGTATATTTAGTACTAAACCTCTTTATAGTGGAGCCAAGCAAGTTACTTTGGTTATATCAATGTGAAATTAAACCTATTGTCATTTGCCTTCCTGGCAACAGAAAAAATATTTTTTTCTCTTTAGTTAATTTAAGTTGATTTGTTGAATTTTCCCCTCTATATTAAAAAATAGAATTACTTATTCTGATAGACTGAGGTAAGTGGTGACTTCCTTTGGGGGAAAGAGAGAAAACAATCTGAAACAATGCAATGTGACTGTGTGTATGCAGGCATTCATTTGGGCAGAAATTAAGTAAGAAATGGTGAGGGTTAGAATCTTTAGATGTAGATTAACTACTTAAATTCATCTGATGTTGTAAAATATAAAATCAGTATGAAACATGCAGTTTTAAAAGGAAGAAACAAAGTTATTAAAATATTTCTTTAATTTATACAAATAATAAAACTATTTAAATAACTGCTCTAAAACTGCTTCCATTCTTAGATGTAAGCCAGCACCGCAGAAAAGATTTGTTTCTATAGGTTTAAGTTTTTGGTTTCTTATTTCTTTGTTACCAAGCATCAGTATTTATTCTTGGGATATTAGTTCTAGAACTTAAATATCTTTAATTGTGGTCCTGTTGTATTAATTTGTATGAATTCATAATAATATGTAAACAAGTATTAAAATGTTATTATTGGGAGTGTGATTATAGGTTCTAGTTGTTTTTTTAAGTATTCCATGACAAAATAATTAAATAATAATTTTTTCAACTCTTTTCCTCTAAGTATTTCTACTCATTTTTTTTGGCAGAAAGATATTTTCATATAAGCCAACTCCTTATAGTTTGAGGTAGTTTATGAAGTTGTTTGTATTCAATATTTTCAAAGGAAAACCAGTAAGTTTTAGCGAGTACTAGACATTTAATAAATGTTCGTTTTAAATATATTAAGTAAATGGATGGCAGTTTTTGTAAAGTTTTGGTTTTCATTCAACTTTTGGAATTTTATTAAACAATAAAAATACTATCTCAAAATGTAAATTTGTCAGATTACTTTATGTAGGTCTTGAGTCAACTTTGTACATGTTGTGTAGTGTCATTTGAATTTTAAAAGTTACTTAAAGTATTATAAAGTTGACATAAATTTAACTGTAGTTATTTTTAATACTGTAGGTAATTTCCCCATGATTAGTGATGATTTGGTCAATTCTTACCATCTTCTTCTATGTGCTTTGGACTTAGTTTATGGAAATGCCCTACAATGTTCCAATCGTAAAGAACTTGTGAACCCTAATTTTAAAGGTAAGTTTGTAAATCAAAGATTATGGGATGTCCCACACTTCTACATTATGTTTACCCTTGGGAATTGTATAGTACAGGTTTCTTAGCATCAGATAATTTAAGTGTTTGAAAAGTTACATCATCATAGCTATCCAGAGTACTTATAATTAGGAGTTAAACTCTCTATAAAAATATTTATGGATAGGGATTGCAAGTATCACAAAGTTTAGAGTCTTAGATGTCAAATTTAGAATTTTCTGAAATATACAACAAAAAGCTATTTAAAAACCTGGAGTAACAAAGATGATATTAATAAAGCAGATGGTGTTTCTACATTGGCAAACTTCGTTCCTAATACACAGTGGGAGATCAAAACAGATTTATTGAAAGACTTCTGTAAACTCTTTTCTGCAGAAGAGGAGATTTGAGATTTGGTTTAACATAAGTAAAGTGAATGTTGGGCTCTTAAAACACAGGGAAATAATAATTATTTTGGCGAAGCATTTGGTAGTCTGTAAGTGAAGTAATTTCTGTGAATGCTATGTAGTAAGACAAGTTATGATTTAAGAAGTATTTAGAGATTGTGCATATAATGCTGCTATATTTGAATACCATGATAAGATTCTGAGTAATTGTCTGTTTTCAGGTGGTTAAAATTAGAATTTCAGCTTGTCTGACTTCAGAGTAGATTTTTTTCTTTTTAAAGAAAGGTACAGGCAGGGATGAAAGCAAGCAGGCATATAGGCAGGAAGAGAGAGGAGGAAAAAACATTTTATTTAATTTGTATTCAGTTGTTCACACTGGCTGTTTCCCCCTGGACTGGAGACTCAAATCCAGAGGTATGTAACCTGGGCCTTTCAAAGGTGATTGACCTAACCACTACTCCACCAGGTTGCACTTATTTATTTTTTTAAAGGAAGGGTGCAGGCAGGCAGCAGGAAGAAAGGAAGAAGAAGCTTTTGCTTTTTTCTAGTTGTTCAGATCGGGTGTGTTCTGGACCTGGTATGTGAACCCAGGTCTTTGGAATGTATGGGGACTGCACTCCTCTGGAGGCAGCTGCCCTAACCACTACTCTGTCAAGGCGCGCCTCAAGATGGATTTTTAAAAATACTGCTGTTACTTAAGTTGTTCCTGTTTCGGTAATTTTAATGTTCTTCTAGTCTCTCCTTTCTCTCACTTCCTAATTTCCTTTTACATTTCGATGTAGCTACTTCCTTTCATTTCCCCTGTTGTTTTCTTGCATTGGATATAAGGCAAGAATAAACTGTAAATTAATATGATAAATACATGTAATTAAATGAAAGTATATAATCTTTGATTAGTAATTTTTTGCAAAATGAAATTTTTTTGTTTGAACATAAGGCAAAGTGTTATTTTTGTGTTTTTTTAAGAGCTTATAGAGATAAACTGAAATTACTTATTTAGTTTTTCTCTTAACTATCTGCAAATGAATGAACAATTGAAAATCTTTGAGTAGTGATGCATTTTGCAATTTTTGAGGTATATTTATATAGAGTCAAATTAGTTTCTTATAAACTATTTTCTCTTTACTTGCAAACTCATATATATGCTATTTAGATTCTTTATTATTTATAACTTTATTACAATTTGGTTTTTTGAATGTTACCTGATATCTCTGTTCTATGATTTTGTGTCATAGGTCTATCAGAAGACTTTCATGCTAAGGATTCTAAACTTTTCTCTGACCCACCATGTGTCATTGAGAAACTCTGTTCCTTACATGATGGCCTAGTTTTAGAAGCAAAGGGAATAAAGGAACATTTCTGGAAACCCTATATTAGGAAACTTTATGATAAAAAGGTTTGTAAGTCATAAAGAAATAATGTGAAAAAATATCCTGGAGAATATATGTTCTAAAGGAAAATTTGATTAAGTGTAGTGACTTAATCTTTTTTTCATTATAGCTCCTTAAAGGAAAAGAAGAAAATCTTACTGGGTTTTTAGAACCTGGGAACTTTGGAGAGAGTTTGTGAGTACTTCTGTTATAAAACTCAACATTTTAAATTGTGAACTCTGAAATCTCAGAATGTGATTTTTTTTTTTTATTGTTTGTACACAGGAAATTTATTTTTAAATTCTTTCTTATTGAGGTAACTTTGATTTATGAAACAATCTTAAGTTTTAGATATGTAAGTTCACTATTAGATGTATGATAACACATCAACAAGAGAACATAGGAAAACAATACAACAATTCTACTACTCTAAGCACATGTTTTTAAATTTATTAAAAATTCTGACTTTTCTTTAAAGCTTTAATAGTTGTTTTGGGTCCTAATTGAAATAAAGAAATTTTTCAGAATTGTATGAAAAATGATGATGTGGAAATGCTGAGATCTTTAAAGGTGCCTAAGAAAAATAATGAAGCTTCTTACCAGAAGCTGTACCTACCAGGCAGATTGCCTGCCAAGGTGCCTGCTCGGAAACACCATCAGCAAAATATTACTATACAGTGGAGGAACATACTATAGCCAATTTGTATTTTATACTCCTATTTTGGTAATTAACAGTGATCCCACTAAAATTTAGCTTGTACAAAATTATTAGAACTTTTTACCAATAAAAATTGAAATAACTGAAACATTAAATGAAATGAAAGCTCTTTGTACATTTTGTCGATTTTTTTTCCTATAGTAAAGCCATCAATAAAGCCTATGAGGAGTATGTTTTATCTGTTGGGAATTTAGATGAACGGATATTTCTTGGAGAGGATACTGAGGAGGAAATTGGGACTCTCTCAAAGTGTCTGAATACTGGCTCAGGAATAGAGACTGCTGAAAGGGTACAGATGAAAAGCATCTTGCAGCAGCACTTTGACAAGGTAAGATTAGCCACACCAGAAGAGTAGAAGCAGAGGGACAGACATATCAGAAGTTCTGTTTTACTTTGTGTGTGTGTGTATGTGTGTGTGTGTGTGTGTGTGTTTGTGTGTGTGTGTGTGTTGTGTATATTTTACTTCCATTATGAAAAAAAATTCCTGTCATACTTAACTTATTTTGTGTTTATTGATTTAATTTTTTTACATATCGACTTTCAAAGTTTGGATTAGTTTTGGGAATAAAATAGAGATTTAAATGACTGTACCACAATGAAGATGTTGGTTTTTAAAAGATGGATCAGTAATATACAGCCTTTACATTCTGAATATAATAGACATTTAGAAAATGTTGATTGCCCTGGATTGTTGTGGGAAGATGAACAATAGATAACCAAACAAGTAAATATATATAGTGCATCAGTTGACAATGTATGAAGAACAATGAAAATAGTAATATAGTGTATTGCCAAGAGGGGAAAATGGGTGTGCCCTTGTTGTTATCGATAGGGTTGTTAGGAAAGCCACCTCCAGGGAGGTAATATTAACACACCAAAAGTTAAGTGAGGAAGAAAATCATATTGGGGAAATACATTTGAAGCCAAGTGATCACCAAATACAAAGGCTTAAGGTAGGAACATGATTGACTTTTTGGAGGAACAGTGAAAATGCTGGTGTGGTAGGAATAGAGTGAGTGAAGGAAAGAGTGATTAAAAAGTGAGGGGAAGTGGAGACAAAAAGGGGAAGGCAGGTCACGTAGGCCCTTTGAAATTATGGTGAGGAATTTTGTTTTTGTTCTTGTGAGAAGAAAGACTTTAGGAAGGTGTTATGGAGAACTGTGACTGACATAATCAGCTTTACATTTTTTTAAAGTTCTGAGGTGGTAGGACAGGGGCAGCATGGAAGTAGGGCATTCGGAGCCTTTTACAGTGATTCTGGTGGTAATTCAAGATGACTTGGATCAAAGAAATAGTTGTATTTTGGAGATAGCACTCACAGGATTTACTGATGGTTTGAATCTGGGATGTGAGAGAAGGAAAACAGTGATGATTATAGTTGGGCAAACAGTTTAAAAGTTAAAGTCCTTACAAATACCTGTAAGGTCTTCATGACAGGTCCGCCACCTCTCTGAGTTAATCTCCTTCCTCTTTACCTATTTCACTCATGACATTAACCTCCTTTTTTCTTTTTCAATCATACCCCTAACTGCCCCTGCTGCTTCCTCTGCCTTTGACATGTTTCTTCAAGGTATCCATGTGGCTTGTTTCCTCATTTCATCCTGGTCTCTGATAATCTGATGCTTTATAAAATAATAACCCTCTGTTCCTCCCCCACTCCTATGACTTCCTTTCCGTTTACTCTGTTTGTATTCAACACTGTCCGGTGGTAGGCAGCTAGGTAGATATGTAGAAGAAAGAATTGTTTATAGGTAGGTAGCTTAAGTTTCGAAGGAGGGTAATGGGGAAATATGCCTTATTTAAGAGTTTAACTTTTAAGAGACATTTTAGTTGGCTAAAATACAAACTATCCTTTCACACATTTTCACATGGATTCTGGTAGCTCTTAGTGGTATTATGTTTAAATTTCAAGAATGGTAATATTTGAGTCATGAACACTTATTGGTAATGTAAGATAAAATCTAATGAACTTCAGTGCTAATTTGTGAATTGAAAATCTCTCTGACCTAAAATAATGTTTTTTTTACTTCCCCTGCCTTTAGTCTAAAGCACTTAGAATCTCCACACCACTTACTGGTGTGAAATACACCAAGGATAACAGCCCTTGTGTGACACCAGTTTCCACAGCTACACATAACTTAAGTCGTCTTCACACCATGCTAACAGGTGTCAGGAAGGCACCAAGTGAGAAACTGGAACAGATTCTAAGGTTAGTGTGAGACCTTCTTGCCTTCTAGGGTTTGGTGGCTAACCATTTTTCAGTCTTCTATTTTAATTTTGATTTAGTTTCTATTTAATCTCATTAGTGACTTTTATTTTTAATTTTATTAGTATCTTGATTAACCCATTAGTAAGTTTATTATCAGTTGCCTATTCAGTCCTATTGTTAGTTCACAGAGGACACAGCAATAGAAAAACATATGAAGAGAAGATGATCAGTTTTCCATAGTATCTTATCTGGGCTGCTATAACAGAATACCTCGGACTCGGGTGACTTAGAAACAGAAATTCATTTTTCACGGTTTTGAAGGCTGGAGTTTCAGGATTAAGGTACTAACCGATTCACTGTCTGGTGAGACCTGCCTCCTGGTCCGTGGACACCTATCTTTTTGCTGTGTCCTCAAATGGTGGAAAGAGGCAAGGGAGCTCTTTAGGGTCTTTTTTCATGCGGTTATTGGTCCCATATATGATGACTCGGCTCTTATACCTCATCACATCTCTCTGTCTAAACACCATCACATCGGGGATGAGGTCTAACATGAAGGGGACTCAGCCATTCAGTCTGTCAGACCATAGTGGAATCACTCGTCTTTCATATATAATACAGGAGTCAATGACAATACTAGACTCAAGAAAAAAAGCCCAAACTGGCTATCACCGACTCTTCTAAAGATTTCAGGCTGGTGGGGAGTGTGTAATAAAGAGTGCAAATGGGAGTTATCAAAACTATGACTTCCTGAAGAGGTTGAACCCAAGCAAATTTCCAATGGGTAGGTCATATTTGAAAAGATTGGTTATTATACAGCCAATATAAAACCACTGTAACTTTTGTAAGACCTATAAAATACCCTTAATCTAAAAGAGAAGTTAACTGTATTTCATTCCTTCTGTCTGTTTGAAATTGTTAGGAATATCAGTGAACTGTAATGAAAAGGCACAGTAGACTAAATCTTATTTTCTTTACATTATTGCTTAATTACTGGCAACTTTATTTGAAAATATTTCCTTTGAGGACACTCCTAGTCTTAAAAGTTTATAATTTGATAGCATAGACCTTATAGAAGTCCATTTTATTTCTGACGGTGTGGTGTAAGAAGCGCCTGTGTACATGTATTAGTACTTTCCCATTCATAGCTGTTCTCATGAGATGCCATGGCTGACTAATTTTCCTGTATATTTTTATGAAGTCTACTTTATTCATAAGCCTGATAGTGATTTAATATCCAACAGGTGATGTTTGTATGGCCTTTTCCTAAATTATATTTCGCAGATGACCCAGTTTATAAATATATTTTAGAAGATGTCTGGAGATACACATGCATGTATGTTCACAAGATTTTGCTTGCATGTAATATTCAGTAGCTATCTCTAGTAGGATTGTAACACTTATTTTTTTTATAATTTCTGTACTTACTACATTTTTACGGTGAATATGTGTGATCAAGATAAAAACATTTGTTACAAAAGCCCACACAATGATAATCTGTAAAATGTTTCTTCATTGAACATGTATTACCTTTCTAGTTAAAAAAAAAAAAAAATCAGTGAGATCTTTGTTTGGAGGGGAAAATGTAGAATACCAGTTGTAGTTTATATGAGTCTGTAGTATAGATTGAGATACCCCTTCATTCTATTATTTTCCAGTTCTTATGCTTGATTGCCCTCTAAGGAAATAGTTGAGAATTTTGTTTGTCATTAGTGGTTGCAGATGTTAGCAGATGTTAGAGTAGGTAACGACCAGTCACAGATGAACATCAAATGAGCGCCAGTCGAAGTTGCTCAGTTACTGTAGTAAAAGATACAGGCCCACACAAGAAACATTCTTTATACTTAAAATAATAATACTGACACCTTTGATAAAGAAGCATGGTATCTCCTGGATTAATTTGGGAAATGTATACTATCTGATCAGATATTTTATATTTACAACTTAGTGAAATTACAAAGTTGTGAACAGTTTATCTTTCTGTGGCTTGGCAAGACCTTAAAATTAGATAATTTCTGTTTTATTTAGGACATGTTCCAGAGATCCGACCCTGGCCATTGCCAATAGATTGAAAGAAATGTATGAAATATATTCTCAGCAATCCCAGCCAGATGACGATGTCAGTAATTCTGCTAAAGGTAAGGCTTAATATTATCTTTATTGCTCTGACCCTTGGTGCTTAACTAGAGTCATTGCTTTGTAACTGACAGAAATAGAAATAAAAGATTTTTATGACTTTGTAGAGACTGAGAGCTAGACTGTGGCTGTCTGACTTTTTCCCTTTCAGCCAAGTGATTTATGAGCCCTTCTCAGATTTTTAGTCTGATATCTTTATTATGTTATGCTTTTTGTTTGCAGAATTTTACATATTCATTTGCAGAATGTATATTAAATATAGAAGTATATAGGAAGTACATATATATAAAGAGTTGGGTTGGTTTTTAAATTTTATTTTGTGGGTGGGAGTAGGGAGAGAGAGGGACTTTCATTTTCCGTAATATTTTCCTTGCATGTCATTTTTCTATCTTTGTTATTTATGCAGAAATTGCCAGCAAACAATTTCGTTTTGCAGAGATGCTTTACTATAAAGTATTAGAATCTGTTATTGAACAGGAACAAAAAAGACTGGGAGACATGGATTTATCTGTGAGTAAACAACCAATGTACTGGTCAGCACAATAAAATAGTTTCTTTTTGGTCCTATCCACCAGAAAAAAAACCAAAACATAAAACCATTTGTGAAGAAATAATGTGTGGCTTACCACATATGGAAACTTGTATTCTAAGCCCTTTCACTCCCCAGACCATGCATTATAACGTAAGGTTTCTGTGGGTAATAAGAATCTAGTCAAGGACTAAGATATTTGGACTTAACCCTGTAGAGTTTTTATTCAGCCCTTACATAATGAGACGAAATAAAGTATTAACGTAACATATAGTGAAAGTCCTCTTTAGCTAATTCTTTTTCCTAGATTTTACTAGTTAAGACATATAAACTGATTTAAGCAAATCATATTTACTCATAATGATACCAACAAAAGTAATTTTATAAATCTAATTTCTTAAAGACATTTAAAAGAAAATGATCAAATTGATCAGTAATTCTAATTTCTTTGAACTACTTGTCTTTTATATATAAAAATATGACTGTAGGAACTGAAAAGGCTGTTTCTTGAAAAAAATTTATTGTGTAATACATTGAGAAGGGTGTGCAAAGCATAGTTGCTGTTAGGGGCTGATAGGTGGATCCCTGTATACTTATCTAAGAAACTAATTTTTTTTTTGTAGGAAAAATACATGACCTTAAAATATATTCTTTTAACCAATTTTTGGGTATACAAATCAGTGGCATTAGGCACATTCACAGTGTTGCAACCATCATCGCTATCCGTCTTCAGAACTTTTTAGTCATCCCAAATGAAAGTCTATACCCATTCAACAATGGCTCCCTAGTCACTACTCCCTTCAGTCTTTGATAGCCTCTTAATTTTATGTTTTCTGTTTCTATGAAGTTACATATGAATTTACATATCTCATATGTGTAATCATGTAATTTTTTTATATCTTGCTTATTTCACTTAGCATAATTTTTCAAGGTGCATCCATAGTACACTATCTTAATTCCTTTTTAAGACTCAATAATATCCATTATATATTCATCTCTCCCATGTTTTGTTTATTCATTCATCTATTGATGAATTCTTTCCACCTTTAAAAAATATTATTGAAGGAACATTGCATTATGACATTATATAGGTTTAAGGTATACATCCTTTTAAATCAACAAAATATCTGTATATAATACATGAAGTTCTCCACTAGCAGTCCAATTCTGTCCTTCATATAATTGACCCTTTTTACGTGATTACTTCCCCTCCTCCTTCCCTTTTGATAACTACCTCCCTTCCCCTCCCACATTTTATGTTTTTGATGTCTTGTTGCTTCTAAGTGGGGTTTTTTTTTGTTTATAGAAATCCCTTTAATATTTTTTCAAAGCTAGTTTAGTTATAATGCATTTCTTTAACTTTTTTTTCTGGAAAGCACTTTAGTGATAAAACGATGACCTATCAAGATAGAGTGTTCTTGGTTGAAAGTCCTTTTTGTCTGAACACTTTGCATATGTCATGCTGTTCCCTTCTGACTCGTAAAGTTAAGTTTCTGCTGGGAAATCTGCAGAGAGTTTTATGGGAGTTCCTTTGTATATTACTGCTTTTTCTCTGACTGCTTTTACATTCTTTATGTTGACTTTTTGTCATTTTAATTATAATGTGTTTTAGTATGTATTTGTTTGGGTTTATTTTGTTTGAAGTTCTTTGAACTTCCTGGATCTAGATGTCTGTTTTCTTCCTCAAGTTAAGGAAATTATCAGTTATTATTCAATTAAGGTTTTTGCCCTTTTATCCCTCTCTTCCCTTTCTGGAATTCCTGTGATGCACATGTTTTACTTGATGTTATCCCTATGTCTCCTATGCTTTTAATTTTTTTCTTTTTGATGATCTGCTTGTATAGTTTCCATTGCCCTAACTTCTAGTTCACTGATTCAATTAGAAGCTTCTTTAAGTCTACTGTTGAGCACTCCTCTTTTGTTTAGTTAAGCACCTATAGTATTTAGTTTAGCTATTGTGTTCTCTCATTTCTATTTGGAACCTTCTCTTATTTTCTCAGTCTTTGTTACTTTATTTTATTCATTCATTGTTCTCCTAATTTCAGTGAGCATCATTAAGACTGTTGGCTTTGAAATCTTCAGGTAGTTTACTTAATTTTGTTGCATTAGGTTTTTTCTCTGGGGTTTTGTTTTGCTCCATCATATGATATAAATTTCTCTATCGTGTTTGGTAATCTGTGTTTCTCCCCCACCCACAGCCTCGGGTCTCAGCCCCAGGTTTCAAAACCAGGTCCTTGGGTTTTACATGGTCTGCACCTTTAGCTGCCTAAGCCATAGTGTGGACCTTGTGTTTTTGTTTTTGTTTTTCTATTGATTAGGCTATAGATTAAGTAGATTCTTGGTAGATTCAGTTGTCATGATTTAATGGCCTTGTGATTTCAGGCTTGTAGAATATAGGCTTGCAGCAGGAGCTCCAACTGCTGGAACCTGGGGACTTTTGGCTACAAGCAGACAGATGGGCCCGGGTAGGGAAGGGGCAGTGGAACTCTGGAGACTCTTGGAATCTTCCCTGAGAGAGATTCTACAGCCAAGTAGAAAACTCCAGAAACTGCTTTGCAGAAAAGTACTCAACTTCCTGTGCCAGGGTTCAGACTCTGCCTGTCTGCTGCTACCCTAGGCAATTGCTACCCTTGTAATCATAAATCTGTAATCACAAGAATGACTGTCCCATGGTGGCTATCATCTCTGATGGCAGAGGGATGGGGATTTTGACCTCTGACCCCATTCCAATATGACATTTTTCAGTGCTTGTGCAACACAGACAAAATAGAGCCTGGGCCACACCCCATATCAAATGTGTTCACTGGGAGACTATCCCTCTTATTCCTTACACCGAAGTTCTGGATTCAACAAATGAAAATTCTTAGATTCTATGCATACTTACATCTGTTGGTTCCCCCTGTTCTCTGTCATTTGTTCTCTGCTCCCCAGAGTCCTGTTCTCTGAGGAAAGCCTCTTTGATTTCCACACCAGGATATATTCACTTCCCTCTCAGAAGCAGTTCCCAGGTGCTGGGTACCAACGTACGAGTAAGCACTTAGCTCTGGGATGAAACTGTGTGTCGCTAGTTTCCCTCCCAACCCTGGGTTGCAGTTCCTGGGCAGTGTTGCCAGCAAAACTATGTCTTGGGTTTTTCTACCCTTTCTGATGTTTTCCATCACTCTTTCCTTGTGGCGATGCCAATCCCCCCTTCCTCAGTTCTTTCTTGAAGGCCATAGTTCATACATAGATTTGTCTTTGTTGTGTCTGTGAGGTGGAGAGATCTCGAGATCTTGCTAGTATGCCATCTCGGGTGGACTCGGTTTCCACCTTCTGACTATTGCGAGAACATTGGGGTACAAGTACCTGTTTGAGTCCCTGCTTTTTGAAGTAAGATTGCTGGACATATGGTGATTGCATATTGAACTTTTTGAGGAACTTCCATACTATTTTTCACAGAGGCTGCACCATTTTGCATTCCCACCCATAGTGCACGGAGGTTTCAGTTTTGCCACATCCTTATAGCACTTCTTATTTTTTATATTTTGGCAAATATTCATCCTAATGAGAGTGAAGTGGTTGGTCATTATGCTTTTGATTTGTATCTGCCTAATAACTAATAATGTTGAACATCTTTTCATATGCTTGCCAACCTTTATATTTTCTTTGGCGAAATGTCTATTCAAGTCCTTTATCCATTTTTGTTGTCGAGTTATGGGAGTCCTTTTTTATTTTTAACAGAAAAGTGCAGACAGGAATGAAGATAAACAGAGACAGGCAGGCGGTTATAGAGAGGAGGAAGACACATTTTATTTATCTTATTTAGTTCATCTTGGTTGTTCCTGCCAGCCCCAGTATGCAAATCCAAGACCTTGGCATGTGTGGACTGCCACTGTGCCACCAGCACGTGTCTGTGGAAGTTCTTTATATGTTATATATATATATACATATATGTATATATATGTATATATATATATAGCCTTCAGGTAGTTTACTTAATTTTGTTGCATATACATATATATATATATATATATATGTATGTATGTGTGTGTGTGTGTGTGTGTATATATATATATATATATATATATATACCTTTCATCAGATATGTGATTTGCAAATATTTTTTCCATTCTGTGATTTGTCTTTTCACTTCATTTTCATAATGTACCAAAGGATATACTAAAGTTTTTAATTTTGATGAAATACAATTTTTTTTTTCTCTTGTTACCAGTGTTTTGGTATCTAAATAACTTTTTAAATAAAAAGAATATGTATAATTTTGGAAAATTAACGTGCAAAATATTATCCGTGATTATACCACTCTGAAATAAATGTTGACTTTTGGTCCATGATCCACAGCAAGCCAGTCACCTGCCTCTCTGCCTACCTTCCCACTGTTTTTCCTTTCTTTCTTTCTTTCTTTTTTTTTTTTTTAAGAGGAAGAAAGGCAGGGAGAGAGAGAGGAAGAAGAAGGATTTTTTAAATTGTTCTTTTTGTTGTTGTTCCCCTGCCCTGGACTGCAAACCTGGGTCCCTGGGCTTTACATAGTCCATGCCCCAGCCACCAGTTTAGCGCCTGAGTCACCCGAGTGCACTGCAACTTTTGTTTGTTTCAAGTGAACACTCATTACTGAAAATACTATTTTGTAACATCTTTTCACATCATTAATTTTGTAAGTATCAGGGTGTATGCATATTTTGGAGGGATATATTCTTTTGCATTACAATATGTTAGATTTTTGAAATTTCTTGAATATTCCTTTAATATTTTTATTTGCTAAAGAAGTTTTATAAGAAAATAGGCACATACTTTTCTCTAGTTCCGGATCTAAGACTTCCTTTGATATTGTGATTTGACTTGACAGGATAAAAAGTATCTTACTAGAGTAGACTGATGTTTCCATGTTACTTTATTTTATAGGGCATTCTGGAGCAAGATGCATTCCACAGATCTCTCTTGGCCTGCTGCCTTGAGGTTGTCATTTACTCTTATAAGCCTCCTGGAAGTTTTCCATTTATTACTGAAATATTTGATGTGCCACTTTATCATTTTTATAAGGTATTTTTTAAAAGTTCCTAAACAAATTTCTGTTGCTTAGAATAGGTATTTTTAAAAATCTGATACTGAAGAGGAAACTGTTGATAAGACCACTTTTCTGTTGTTAGTCATATAGTTCTACTTTTAATTGCATATTTAATCATATCTACTCTATTTAAGGAAGCAGAAAAGAAATAGTAGCATTGAGAACCATATAAATTATTTTAATTAGTACAAAGACTTATTTGGGGTAAAAGCTTTTATTCCTCCTTTTATCTATTATAGAATTTTAGAACACTGTCATTCTATGTGCTAAGAAGACTTAAAAATAACAAACATATTACTAGCTAATTTTATGTAGCAACTTTATTTTATTTTATGGAAATTCTTTGTTGTTTCTGTAGATATATAAACATTTAAATTCATTTACCCATCTAACTTTTATACATAATAAGGTTTTTTCTAAAATAATATTTTATTACTAAATAAACCAGTGCTTTTTTCTTTATTTCAGGTGATAGAAATATTTATTAGAGCAGAAGATGGCCTTTGTAGAGAGGTGGTGAAACACCTTAATCAGATAGAAGAACAAATCTTGGATCATTTGGCATGGAAACCAGAATCTCCACTTTGGGATAGAATTAGAGACAATGAAAACAGAGTGCCTACATGTGAAGAGGTTTGTGAAAACATCTTAATATATTTCTGCAACAAAAGTACATCAATATATTGACTGTAATCTTACTTATTTTTTTAGGAAAGGTGCAGACAGGAAGACAGAGGAGGAAGAAATACTTATTTTATTTAGTTGTTCATGCTGGTTGTCCCCCCTGGCTCTGGGTCTCAAACCCTGGGTCCTTGGGATGTATGTGGGCTACTTCTGGCAGACTTCACTGCTGAGCCACCAGCGTGTACCTCATAATCCTCTTTCACAGAGAGCAGTTAAACTTAGTGTTTTTCTTAGGAGAGGTGGGAGAGAGTAGCAGCTGGGTTTGATATGTTACATTCATCTCCATATATTAAGAGGAACAAGTCAGAAATAATTTGTGATTTCCCTAAGGTGTCAGTGACAGAGTAGGAATTCAGTGTTCCTAAACAAGTTTCTGTAACTTAGAATACTTGATATTTTCTTTCTTTCTTTTTTTTTTTTTAAGGAAGGTACAGGCTCAAGCAGGGAGAGAGAGGAGGAGGAAACATCTTTATTGTTTTTTTATTTAGTTGTTGACACTGGTTGTTTTCCCCCTGGACCAAGGATTTGAACCTAGGGGTATGTGGCTTGCTCCTTTGGAGTCAGTCGACCTAACCACTGTTCTACCAAGGCACAACAGAATAATTGATATTCTAATCCTACAAATTAGTAATGAGAGTTGATTCATATTTAGTATTCGTATTTAGATTTTGAATTTTTTGAGCCTGCTCTAATTTTTTTAAACTTAGTTTGACGGTAGAAAAGATAACCGATCTGATTTAGGTGGAATAACTGATGAGCTGAGACAGTTATCTTATCCCTTAGATTATTACTGTATTTCTAATTGAAATACTTTTTTAAACAATAGCATTTTGTATAAACAATATTTTGTAGGTCATGCCACCTCAGAACCTGGAAAAAGCAGATGAAATTTGTACTGCTGGCTCCCCTTTGACTCCTAGAAGGGTGAGTGAAATTCGTGCTGATACTGGAGGAGTTGGAAGAAGTAAGTTTAAAATAATAGGGGGGTTATTTTGAGGCCTAATATCTGGATATTTAAATTCCATCTGAAATTACAAGTGAAGTTATTAGGGATATCTAGAAAAAAATTTAAGCTCACAGGAAAATGTATGATATAACAAGTGTCTTTTTTTTGTAGTTATTGTAGCTTTGATTTACAAAATAATATGAATCTATATGTGTAGGTTCCTCATTTCTCAAATAGATGCCAACACACCCTGCTCACTACCAAGCTGCCAAAAGTTCTTCACCACTGTCCATTAGAGCATCACTTCCCCCATCCCGAACTGTGTTTCCTACTGGTAACCTTAGTTCTATTGTTCATATCCAAGGGTTGGTTTTGTGTTTTCTGTTGTTCTGCTTTGTTTCTTTATTAATTCACATGCGTGAGATCATCGGGTATTCATTTTTTTCTTCTTATTTCATTTAACATAATCCCCCCCCTTGTTTGAACTCTGTTGTCACAAATGACAGTGTTTCATCTTTTTAAGGAGTGTGTCCTATTTCATTGTATACACATGCATCTTCTTTATCCATTCAACTGACCATGGGCACTTAGATTTTGATTCTTGGCTATTATAAATAATGCTGCAGTGAATGAAGATAAGGATACATATATCTCTGTGAATTAGTGTTTTTGTGTCTTTGGGTAAAGACCCACAAATGAGATGACAGGGTCTTCTGGGATTTCCATTCTCAATTTTTGGAGCAAAACCCCATGTTGCTTTCCATAAGAGTTGTACCATTTTGCACTCCCACTAACAGTGTATAAATATTCTTTTTTCTCCACATCCTAACCAACATTTGTTCACGAGTGTCTTTTAAAAAAAAATACTGCGTATTAATGTGATTCATATTTTTTACTTATTTTAATTGTATTGAAGGAACATTGTATTATAACATCATATAGATTTAATGTGTGTGTCATTATAAATTAATATCTGTAAAATTCACCACCACCATTTCAGTTCTTCCTTCACTATACAATTGATCACCCCCTCTACCCAATTTGCATGATCTCTTCCCCTTCTCTTCTTGCAACCACTGATTTACTTTTATTGACTAAAAGTCTTATTTTGTTTGATTTAGTTCATTTGTTTGCTTGGTTTCTCTATGTACTGCATATTAGTCATGTCATATATGATGTGCCGTTCTCCTGTCTTACCTCACTAAGTGTGATTCCCTGTAGGTCCATTCATCTTGTTGCAAATGGCAGGATTCCATCTTTTTTGATAGCTGAGTAGCATTTCATTGTGTGTATATACCATATGTTTTATTCACTTATCTATCACTAGGCACTTAGGTTGCTTCCAGCTCTTGGCTTATTGTAAATAATGCTGCAGTAAACCTGGGGGTGCAGATATAATTATGTTTTTTTAAGTGTATGTTTATCTACAAGCATACAAAAGGGTAGACATGAAAAAAAAAAACAACAAATTATAAAGAATGATTATTGTTCAGTTATGGTGTTCCAGGTGACTTGTATAAAATTTTAAAGAAGAATGTGTATTACTTTTAAAATCAGAAGGAACAGAAAAGTTTATTAAAGAACTGTCTGACCCACTAAGGTGCAGACAGGCCAGTGAGTTAAGAGGACTGAATGGCCTGAGTATGTTCAGTTTTGAGTCTTACCAGTTCAGCTGCGCTGCCCCTAATGTGACACTATTAACCTGAGTATAGAAAATGGAAATTTGCTGTTCACCGAGGTACATTTTAGGCAGCTCTTTGTAACATAATAAGATTTAACTTTACACACTAGATAAAACTACTTCTTAAGAAGCAATTCTGTAAATCCAGAGAGTTCTGAATCCTTGGATGTCATTGGAAGGATAATGTAATTGAAAAGCAATGACTATAGAAGAAAAATCAGTTCTAAAATCAAGAATCACTGTCAGTGTATGCCCAATAAATATGTGTGATCTATAGAAAAACTTCTCATTTTTGAAAAAGAAGTCATAATGGCTTCTGCTTACTATCCTCTAAACCCATTTATCTGACAGCAGTCTTCCTCAGTTATTAGTTTTTCCTTTCTTTTATACGTAGATTAGGACTTGACATTAAACTTCATTTTCTGAGATCTCAATACTTTATAATTACCTAGTATATTCTTTCTGACTTTAGTTTTGTATCAAATATAAATCTAGTAAATTTATTTGTTCTTGTAGCATCAGGATGTTGAAATGTTAAGCCATAATCAGGACTTACTCCTATCAATCCTTTCATGATCTCTTACATATATTTTTTTTAAATGTCGAAACTATTGATGAGCAGTTTTTACACATTCACATGAATGAGAGAAAGACTTACTTTGCAAAAATGCAAACATTGCTGTGAATCCTTACAAAGTCTGAGCCATAATAATTAACAAAGTAGTCTCACTTTGGAATGATGAAAAAGTTCTGGAAATAGTGGCGATGGTTGCACACATTGTGAATGTAATTTATGCCTCTGAATCATACACTTCAAGATGGTTGTAACTGCAAATTCTGTATCTACCATATACATGTTTGGAACCATACTTAAAAAATTAATGCCAAAACCCATTGAATCATACCATTTAAATGGATAACATGTATTTAAATTATATCTCAATAAAGCTGTTTTAAAAGACTAGGAAGCTAAACTTAATTTAAGCTTAATTGTAAAATCCAAAACACTCTTGCTGAAGACTGTATTTTATTTTCTATATATTAAAAAGGACAAAGATGAAAATTCATAAAACTAGGAGGAATGGCTCACAGTAATATCCTAGTAATATTCAGTCCATCACGTGCCTTTGTCAAATAGTGGTTTGACAGTAAAATTCTCTTATATTAGTGTTAGGTAGAAGCTTAATATGGTCGTAATATCATAGAAAAATAGAATAGTTATTGAAGTTGCCCCAAAATCATCAGGGCCCTGTAGTAGTGGAAGAAAAGTCTTATTTAGCTGAAGTTGGAGTGATGGAGTACTACAAGACAAATGAAGAAAAAGAACTTTCTTTCGATTTTGCTCTCATTAGTGTTTACTTGAATTTGCATCAGTCGAATATAATATGTTTGCTTTTTGAATTATTTGAATTACTTAAATTATTTGAAATAATGTAATTAGTTTTGAACATAATGGTGTGAATAGAACTCAGATCGCAGTCTCCCTGAGTTAAACGGTTTGTTTGATTTCTTTTGACCCTAGGCATAACGTCTCCAACCACACTATATGATAGGTACAGCTCCCCAACAGCCAGCTCTACCAGAAGGCGGCTATTTGTTGATAACGATAGCCCCTCTGATGGAGGGACACCTGGGCGAATCCCCCCACAGCCCTTAGTCAACGCTGTCCAGAGTGTATCTGGGGAGACTGTTTCTGTCACACCAGTTCCTGGACAGACTTTGGTCACCATGGCAACAGCCACTGTCACAGCCAATAATGGACAAACAGTGACTATTCCTGTACAAGGTAAGGAAGGAAGAGTTCTTTCTCTGTGGCGCGTACTAGACAGTTACCTGACATTTGCCTGGAGTGACAATAAGAAATAGGAGTGGAGGAGGGAAAGGGTTGGAAGGAAAGAAACTGGACACCTTTCCCTGGAGAATCTTGTAGTATCACATTTTCTTCATGCTTTATTATTTTTTTTTCCTTTGTAAATAACTATAGGTATTGCCAATGAAAATGGAGGGATAACGTTCTTCCCAGTCCAAGTCAATGTTGGGGGACAGGCACAAGCTGTGACTGGCTCCATCCAACCGCTCAGTGCTCAAGCCTTGGCTGGAAGTTTAAACTCTCAACAGGTGACTGGAACAACCTTGCAAGTCCCTGGTCAGATGGCCATTCAGCAGATTTCCCCCATCGGACAACAGCAGAAACAAGGCCAACCTTTAACCAGCAATATTAGACCCAGGAAGACCAGCTCTTTATCACTTTTCTTTAGAAAGGTAATTTTTCTTGTCTACTTACCAGCACATGATCTCAGGAATTAAGTGTTTAGATAAGCAACATTTGAAATGTTTTGTTTATCTATTAGGTTTACCACTTAGCAGGTGTCCGCCTTCGAGATCTTTGTGCTAAACTGGATATTTCAGATGAACTAAGGAAAAAAATCTGGACCTGCTTTGAGTTCTCCATAATTCAGTGTCCTGAACTTATGATGGATAGACATCTGGACCAGTTGTTAATGTGCGCCATTTATGTGATGGCAAAGGTTAGTACCATTTGGAATATAAAAGAAAAGGTTAAAGATGCCACTTCTTACTCTCAGGACATTTTTTATCAGCTTTATTGAGATATAATTTACATACCATATAATTCACTCCTCTAAAATGTACAGCTCCGGTGTGCCCTGGTGAAATAGCAGTTTGCTCAGCCACTTTGGGCTGGCTCAGTCTACTTAGAGACCAGGGACCCTGGTTCGCGTTCTGGGGCCAAGAGGACAGTCAGGATGAACGACTAAATAAAACAAAGCGCTTCTTCCTTCTCTCTTCCTGCCCACCTTCTCTCTTCATTCCTACCTGCATCTTTCCTTAAAAAAAAAAAAAAAAAAATGCATCTCAACTGTAGTATATTCATAGATGTGTGCAACTATCACCAGTCATTTTTAGAATACTATCCAATTAAATGAGTGATATTGTGTTTATCCTTTTTATCAGCTGATGGATTTGGGGGTTATTTCCATTTTTTTGGTTATTATGAAAAACGTTGCTGTGAATATTTGTATACAAAATTTTGCATGGACATGTTTTCATTTCTCTGGGGAATGAGTAGATTGCTAGGTCATATGATAACTATGGTTAACCATTTAAGGAACTGCCGGTTTCTCAAAGTCACTGCTTCATTTTACAAGCCTACCAGCAGTATATGGAGGTCCTGATTTCTCCACTTTCTCATTAACGCTTTATATTATCTGACTTTACTGTGAAAAATAACTTATTGGGGTGAAATTCACATAACAAAATTAGCCATTTTAAAGTGATTCAGTACATTCACCATACTGTACATCTATCACCACCTAGGAGTTCCAAAACATTTTTATCTCTGCTAAGTAAAACCACTTTATTTATTAAGTAATTTCTCTCCATTCCTGCGCCCAGCTCCTGACTACCGCTCATTCTTCTAGGTACTCATGGAGGTAGAGTTGTACAGTAGTTGTCTATTTGTGACTGGTTTATTTCAGTTAATATGTCCTTAAGATTCCATTGTTTGGATAAACCACATTTTGTTTTATTTATTTATCCATTAATGGATACTTGGACTGCTTTCCCTTTCTAGCTATTGTGAATAATGTTGTTTTGGACATGGGTATATATTTCTTCGAATCTTTGGTTTTAGAGTGTGTGTGTGTGTATATATATATATATATATATATATATATATATATATATATATATACACACACACACATATATACACACAGCACACACACATCCAAAAATGTAATAGCTTGATTTATAATAATTCTGTTTAATATTTTGCGGAACTGCCTTATTGTTTTTCACAGCACCTGTATCATTTTACATTCTCTGTGGCAACACATGAAGAGTTCCACTTCCTCTTTATCCTTACCAACTTATTAAATTTTAGCTATTCCAGTGGGTGCTAACGCATACCTTATTGTGATTTTGATTTGTATTTCTCTAGTAACTAATAATATCAAGCATCTCGTACTGAGCTTGTTGGCCATTATTAACTGAGTTTTTGATTCTGGCCTCCCCAGTAGCTATGAAGTGCTATTATCTTATTGTGGTTTTGATTTGCATTTCTTTGATGGCTAATGATGTTGATCTCCTTTGCATTTGCCACTGGTCATTAGTATATCTTCTTTGGAGAAATATCTATTTAGGTCCTTTATGCACTTTTGAATTGGGTTCTTAGCTTTTTTGTTGTTGAGTTCTTTATATATTCTGGAAGCAACTCCTTAATCAGATATATGATATACAAATATTTTCTCTCATTCTGTGAGTTATCTTTTCATTCATTTGAGATCATTTGAATCATAATAGTTTTAAATGAAGTCAGTTTAACTTTCTTTTGATGTTTGTGCTTTTGGTGTCATATTTAACATTGCCAAATCCAAGTTCATGAAGATTCACTCCTGTTTTCTTCTAAGAGTTTTATAGTTTTCTCTTAAAGTCTTTGATTATTTTGAGTAATTTCTGAATCTATTATGAAGCAGATGTTTGCATAAGGCTATACAGTTGTCTAGCACTATTGTTAAAAAAACTTCTCTTTCTCCATTGACTGACACCTTTGTCAAAAATCAAGTGGCGGCAGGGTTCACCAGACAATGGTGAGGAGCCCTCGATGATTTTGGTGGAGGGCAGGGTTACCATATATCTGAAGATTGGGAAATTGCACGTGTGGGGAATGTACACATGAGTTTATTTCAATTTGTAAAATGGAGTTATTACAATAATATACAAAAAAAGGTTAAAAAACTTAGTTGATTGTAGACATGTGGGTTTTTTCCAGACCCTCAGTTTTATTCTATAAATGTATGTGTCTATCCTTATGCTGCCCATACTCCCCATTATTGTTGCTTTGTTATATTTTGAAACTTGGAAATGACAGTCCCACTTTAATTTTTGTCTTATTCAAGATGAGTTTGGCTATGCTACAGTCTTTGAAATTCTTTATGAATTTTAGAAAAAGCTTGTCAGTTTCACTGGAAAACTCAACTGGAGTTCTGATAGGCTACATTGTATTGAATCAGTAAGTCAATTTGGGGAGCGTTACTACCCTAACAATTTTTCACCTTTCGATCATGAATATCAAGAGGATTTTTTTTTCATTTATTTTGATCATCTTTAATTTCAGCAGTTTTTATCATTTTCATGGTATAACTTTTGTACTTCTTTCATAAAGTTTATCCCTGTGTATGCTTTTTGATACTATTATAATACAGTTGTTTCATTTTTTGTATGTTCACTGTAGATATATGGAAGAAAAATTGATTTTTATATTTAATATCCTGCAGCCTTAATGAACTCATTATTCAACTTACTTTTTTCAATCCCTATTTTTTATGTACATCATGTAACCTGCTCATGGAAACAGTCTTGTTCAAACTGAGTGACGTTTAATTTGTCTTTCCTAGTTACTCTGACTAGAACCTTCAATACAGTGTTGAATAGAAATGTTGAGAGCAGAAATTCTTTTCTTATTCCTGATCATCTAGTCTGTCACTTAAAATATTGTAACAGCTATGGTTTCTTTATGGATGCCCTTATTATGTTAAGGAAGTTCTCATATTCTTCATTTATTATTTGTATTATGAAAGTATGTTTGAAATTGTCAAATGCTTTTTCTGCACTTACTGAGCTGATTATGTGGAGTACTTCTAAACCTGTTTGTATTTTCGAATCTGAAATGTCTCTTATAGACAGAATGTTGGATTGTTTTTTAACCCAGTCTGACAATTTCAGCTTTTTGATTGTGTTTACTCCAGTCATATTTAATGTTATTAATTTGTTATGATTGTATTTGTCTACTTTATATTTACATCCATAACCACATAACTCTGATTTTACTTTTGTAATGAGAATATTTAAGATAATTCATAGCAATTTTCAAGTGCTGCTAACACAGCAGTGCTAACCGTAGGCATCATGCTGTTTATTAGAGTCTAGGAACTCATTTATAACTGGGAATTGGTTCTCCACTCCCTCTCACCTCATTTACATCTTAAATTACCCAAATCACTTCAGAATTATACAATTCCAGTGAAAAAAAAATATTACTCCTATATTGCTGTGTCTTCATCCTTATTTTGGTAGCAGTATTACAACCATACATGTTATAAATTCAACAATACACTAGTATAATTGTCTAATTTTATGACTTTTAAGTAAGCTGAAAGGAGTGTATTTATAGCTTTTGCTATATTAACCTTATTTATCATTTTTGATCTCTTTCTTGGGTTCCTGTGGCTTCCCACTGTCATCTGGATTCATTTTCTTAGCCCAGTAATTTCCCTCATATCCTCCCTCTTTGTGCTGTTTTGGGCAAAGTTATAGGTCTAAGAATACATTGTATACATATTGTTTTATATGATTGCTTTTTAACTCAAGAGCAGAAGTATGTATTGTATACTGTTTCTATACTGCTTTCGCAATTATAAAATTTACCAGTACTTGGGGTCTTTTTTATATCAAATGCATGTCTGGGTCACTTGAATATTGGTCTGCTAGGAGAATCTTGCTTTTATCTCAGGTTGTTCGTTTTAATTTTTTAAAGAATTTTGCTGCACATTGGAGTCTTAATTTTAGTGTTTTGAGGACTTTGAATATGTTGTTTATACTTCCTCTTGGCCACCAGAATTCCTGATTAGAAGTCAGCTGTTTATTGGGGTTCCCTTGGGGTTCCCCAGTTAGTAAAAAGTTGTTTCTCTCTTGATGCCTTTAAGACTTTCTCCTTTTTTTTGGCTTTTTTTATTTTGACTGAATGTCTAGGTGTGGCTATCTTTGCAGTTATCTTGGAATCTGTTGAGCTTCTTGATGTAGAAAATGTTTAAAAAATAATTTTGGGAGGTTTGCAGACTTTATTTTTTTGAACATTTTGTGTTTTTCTCTTTCTGGTACTTCTTCAAGTATATTGGTGTTAATGTGCTACATTTCTCAAATTGTTAATTTTTCTTTATTTTTCTTCCATTACAGTCTGTATCAAGTTTACTGTGTCCTTGTAAGTTCAAATCTACTGTTTTGCCTCTTCAGTGAATTTTTCATTTGTTATTTCTTACTCCCAGTCTTGGTTTAGATACCACTGACTCCCTCTGTTACTCTGAATTTTAGATTTTCCTTATTAGAAATTTTTCATTTACTTTATGAACTTTGGACCATTTCCAGAGATTTTAAATGGTTGTGGTTTGTTTTGTAATATAATTTCTCTCAGAATATGCTTATTCTTTGCTAGGTCACAAAAGAAGACAAGTCCTTCCACAACATTATGCGTTGTTATAGGACTCAACCACAGGCCCGGAGCCAGGTAATCACATTTTCTGTCAGGGCTGAAAGTAAAGCTTAAAATCTTTCACGAATACAGTAAATTGAACACAGTTGAGTCTGTGGCGTTTTTTCTGTGACACTTAAGACTCTAAAGGACATCTTTAAATCTCTTTGAATCATTGACAGAGAAGTTTACGTGTTATTTTTCCTTTCCTCAAAAGGTAACGATATGAAATATTCCTTCTTAATCCAGGTAATCACAAGATAGGTGTAAATTAGTAAGTTCTTTGGTTGCCGTGTCACCTTTCAGTCTGATTTGGGAAACATAATAAATTTAACCAGGATGACATTAATGAAACTTGAAATCCAATACTACCTTCAATGTTTGTCAAAAAAGCAGGTATATAAGATATTTGTATTTGACTTAAAATGATTTGGTTGGGTACTATTACTCTTTTGTAGTATTATAGGTAGTACTTGAAATTTGAAGCCAAAGAGGCCCTGATATAAATAGTTGCATGACCTTGGCTATAATTCTTAACCTCCTGAGGAGGAAAAAACTATTACTACATAGGGTTGTTATGAGAATTCATGAACATGTCAAGGTCATATAATCTAGAATGTGCTAAATAAGATAGCTTCTGTCCCTTCTCGTGGTCTCTCAAAAGGTCTATCGAAGTGTTTTGCTAAAAGGGAAAAGGAAAAGAAGAAATTCTGGCAGCAGTGATAGTAGAAGCCATCAGAATTCTCCAACAGAACTAAATAAAGACAAAAGTAAGTGAGATCTTTATGTAAACTCTTAAAAAACAAACCAAGGATGTTTCTTTTATATATTTTAGGCCTAGAAGATTAAAGATTACTAATAAAATTACTATATAAACTATGAAAATATTTTATTGGAATAAACAACCAAATTTCAAATTTAGTGAGAGTTTTTCTTCATCCATCGCTTTGGGGTAATTAGAGGTGATTTCAATGGGAATTTGTGGACCTGAGTTCCAATGAAGTCTGGCATATCAGCTGAAACTGTGCTAGAGAAATATCCCTCATCGTTGGTTACTGCCACTTAATTCAGGACTCGGCTTCTAAAATACTTGGCATAACTTATTAATGAAAACTACTCAGTAAGCGCTTGCTACATTTATGGCACGAGGGTAAAGTCAGTACTTGATATCTTATCTCTGCTTTCCTCCTTGGTATGAAGAATAAAGTGCCCATTTTCTGCCATTAAATAAGCAGACAGTAACTGTTGACTTTTTCCTACTAAATTTTCTTGTTAAAAACCATCTGCCCTGGCCATGTTTGTGTCTAACACTCGTTTGTTCTAATGACTGCAGGCAGCAGAGATTCCAGTCCCATCATGAGGTCAAACAGCACCTTGCCCACGCCGCAACCTAGCAGTGCCCCTCCGACACCCACTCGTCTCACAGGTGCCAGCAGTGACATGGAAGAAGAGGAGAGGGGAGACCTCATTCAGTTTTACAACAATATCTACATAAAACAGATTAAAACGTTTGCCATAAAGTACTCACAGGCAAACATGGTAAGTTCGACAGGGATTATTTCTTATTTAGTGAGGGGCAAGGAGTCACTGATGTTTGAGCTACTCAATATGTAAATAGTTTTACAAATAGGAGGAAGTTTCCAACAGAAATAATATGCAATTAATATAATTTCTATTGTGAATCATTAAATAATAGGTTATTTGGACTCCCTAGAAAATATAAGTGATTGTATAGCAGCTGTGGTGACTTAGGAAGTAATAACTCTTTTGTATGCCATGTTTCCTCATATATAAAGTTGGAATTAAAAGTAGCCCTTTTGTGAGGATTTTTAAATGACATAATAAAAATAATTTAAATAGTGCCTGGCACAAAGCAAGCACTCAGGTATTTGTTACCATATAGTCGTCCCTCACTGTATCGTAGTTCACTTATCGCAGCTTCACTGTATCGCGGGTTTTTAAAAAAATAGATATAATTCTGTATCACGGAATTTTCGCTGTATCGTGGGATTTTGCGGTCTGCGTCCACTTCCCTAGTGAGCACCCACACAGAATTTTACATGTTGTTAAAATTACGTAGGTTTAAGAGTGTAGAAAGTGCTTATAAGCGTGTGGGAAAGGTTACTAAGAGTGTGGGAAGGGTTTATAAAGTCTTAAACTATATATAAATAATAAAATAAATTATAACGCCGATACTTCATGGATTTTCACCTATGGCGGGGTCTCTGGAACATAACTTCTGCGACAAGTGAGGGATGACTGTATAGTTTTTTCAGTTTTAGTTGTTGCTAATATATCATTGTCTGCTATTCCTAGAGCTACCAGTTTATATCTCTTCACTCTTTAAATAAAAATAACCATTAAAATAAACAGTATATATACAAATATAATTTTAACAGATGGATGCTCCTCCACTCTCTCCCTATCCATTTGTGAGGACAAGCTCTCCTCGCCGAGTCCAGCTGTCTCACAATCATCCAATCTACATTTCCCCGCATAAAAATGAAACAGTGCTTTCTCCTCGAGAAAAGATTTTCTACTACTTCAGCAACAGCCCATCAAAGGTGAGCCTAACATAAATATTGTCCAAAATGTTAAGGGTGCTACAGACAAGGTCAATGGGAACCCCTTGGCACCTAGGAGATAGGACCTGCCAGGGAAAAGTGACCGTTGAAGTTCCCGAGGAGCCAGAACAGAGGCTTGGGGCGAGAACATTAGGGTCGGAAGTAGGATTAGGGATTTGGATTTATTTTCCTTCCTTCCTTTCTTATTTGCTCATTTGGAACATTCTGTTGGAAATCTGGAATTCCGTGGTTTTCACTCTAGTCATAAAAATTTTAAATTCAAAACTTTTGTGAGGGAAAATGTTGATCTCGAAACTAACTACTGAGCAGCTGCTTCCTGGATATTATCTGTTCTCTAGATTGTCTAAGGGGGAAGTGGACATTTTGAATGGTAGCATCAGCCTCAGTCTGCCTTGGAGAGGAGAACTTGAGTCGGGTCCTTAATGGATGAAATGCTACCAAGCTGCTCAGGTGAGGAAGGAGGGGTATCGAGGAAGAAGCCGATAAGAAAGCAAACGGTGTTCTTGAGGTGGGAAGGCTAGCTCACTGGGAATCATCTGCCGTGTTGAGTGCCACTAGGTCTTAAAGGCCCTGATGTCATGTGTGATATTTATATTTATGAAGATTTCTTAGAAACACATAGATAACAAAAATCCTGAACTCTTAAAGAGAAATGGCAAGATCATGTAGAAATGGTACAGTCATAACAACTAAATGCAATGCATGATCTTTGATAGGATCCTGCATAGAGAAGCATAGCTAAAAACGGGGACAACTGGGAAAATTTAATGTGAACTTTCATGTTTTATTTACCTTTATATTTCTGTTAAATTTCTTTGGTACTGATGATGCTACTAAATTATATAGAAGATGCTTAAAGTAATCAGAAGTAAATGTTTGAATATTTAGCAACTTTAAATGGTTCAGCTAAAATTTATAGAAAGAACAAATGAGGGAAGATGTTAATGACTGATAAATAGGTGTTCAATGTATTTGTTCTTCCAACTTTTCTCTAGACCTGAGTGAGGGAAACGGGTAAAAATGCAGCAAAAATCTATTGTAAAATATAATGGAAAAACCTTTGCTAAAATAATAACAAAGTTTCACATGTCCTAGAGTAAACTTGTAGAAAAATTTAATTAGATTTTTAAAAAACTGAAATGAAAACATACTAGTATTTCTGAATAGGAAAGTTTTAATTTCCTTCATCCATTACATGGGTTTAATATAACATTATTACATAGGTTTAACCTAATGCCAATGATACTCCCAGTGTGCTTATGAAACCTAGAATCATAAATTGGTGATAACCAAAGAAAGCAATTGGAATCGAATGAAATTGGAGTTGAATGACTCGACAGTTTCTCTAACATTAGATTATCATCCTGTAACTAAATAAATTCCAAATATATTAAATAATTAAATGGAAATAATGAATCAGAATACTTGATTTAGAAGAAGGTCAAAAAGGGAGAAAATAGAAAGTAGCAATTAAATGTAAATGATCTAAATATACTTTCTAATATACTAATTAAAAGAAATTGTAAGATTGGAATAACCCAGTTTAAATAAAAAGACTTGAAAGTGGTGTTCTGTTTTGTTTTGTTTTTGAAAGAAGGCAAGTTTAGAAGACAGGCAGGGAGACAGAGGGGGAGCTGTTAAAGGCGACAGACCTAGCTGCCAGGCCACCTGGGTGCACCAAGACAAGTAGTTTCGGTAAAAGGATGATAAACCCGAGTGTCTATGAACTAAAGGACAGATATTTTCCAAACAATGGAATATCACTCCAGTAAAAGGAAAGGAACTACTTATACCTGCTGTAATATGGATCAGAAAACATGGTAAATGAAATAAATGAGTCACAAAAGGATACATATTAGATGATTCGATTGATATGAAATGTCCAGAATGGGAAAATTTATAAAGTCAGAAAGTAAATGAGTGACTGTTTAGGATTGGGAAGAAAGGAGGGTGTCTGTAGAATTTCTTTCTGATGAATTGAATGTGGTGTTGTTTCATAACTCTGGGAACATGAAAGCCATGGTTTTGTACGCTTCAAATGGTTTAAAAGTAAAAGGATAGAAAAATTATACCATGCTAATCAAAAGCAAGCTGATTGGTGATAATAATATCATTAACATTAATCTAAAGTTAAGAATTTCAATGACAAGATCATGTCCTAGTGAGTAGATATCAGGATAGTCAAGATGTGAATAACATTCTCAGCCAAAATTACTCATTTTTTACACAACAGTTCCAACGGCATTAAATGCACAGGCAACATTTACCAAGATAGATGGACCAATATATAAATCTCAATAAAATTTTAATTTAAAGGATTGAAATCATGTATTTCCTCTGATCACAACAAAATTAAATCAGAAATCAATAACACCTGAAACCCTCACATTTTCAGAAACTCAACTGCATATTTCTCAGTCAAAGAATAAAAGATCAGTTGGGAAGTAAAATATTCTAAAATAAGTGAAAACCCAACAAATCAAAATTTGTGAGATGCAGTGAAAGCAGCACAAAGAGGAAAACTTCCTCTACTAAGTACCTTTATTAGAAGAGAAAAAAGCTCTGTGTAAGATTGGTAATCCTAAGAAACTAGAAAAAGGGTAGGAATTAATGAAATAGGCAACTAAAAAATAAAGAAAATTGAAGCCAATTTTAAGATTGGATTTTTTAAGATTAAAAAAGCTGGGTGCGCCCTGGTGTAGTGGTTGGGTACAATCCACATACATTCCAAGGTCTTAGACTCATGTCATGTAGCTGGGGACAACCACCAAGATGACCAGCTAAATAAAATAAAATGCTTCTTCCTCTCCCTGCCTGCCTGCTCATTTTCATTCCTGTCTGCACCTTTAAATAAATTTAAAGATAGATCGTCTCAGTAGTTGAAGAAAATAATTTGCCAAAATCTAACATTTATTCATGAGAATAACTCTGGGAACTCAGTCAAACTGATAATGCATATTTAAAAAAATAATATACAGGGGTGCTCCCTGGTGTAGCAGCAGTTAGGTCAATCACTTCTGGACACAGGACACATACCCTTGGGTTCAAGTCCCGGATCCAGGGGGAAAAACAACTAGGTGTGAATAACTGAAATAGAAATAAGGTAAAATGCTGCTGCTTCCTCTCTCTTCCTGCCTGTCTGTCTGCTCACCTTCATTTCTGCCTGTATCCTTCCTTATTAAAAAGAAAAAAATGGTGTGCCCTGGTGAGCAGCGGTTAGGTCAGTCGCCTCCGAAGGAGCAAGCCACATACCTGGGTTTGAGTCAAAAGTCCAGGGGAAAGCAACTAGTGTGAACAACTAAATAAAAATAGAAAATAAAGATTGCTGGCTTCCTCCTCTCCCTCTGCCTGCTTGCCTACTTGCCCTTGTTCCTGCCTACATCTTTCCTTTGGGAAAAGAAGAAAAATGATAACTAACATCATACATAATGGTGACACTGCCTGCCTCCCCTCTGAAATCAGGAAAACAGGACTGTTCTCACCGTTCATACTTTACTTCAGTCCTAGCGTATACAAAAAAGCAAGATAAAAAAGGCATATAAACTGAAAAGAAATAAGCCAACTGATTATCAACAAAAATGCAAAAGCAATTTAGTGGACAAAGGATAGCATTTTCAATAGATGATGCTAAAACAACAGAATACCCATATATAAAAACAGTGAACTTACACCCATACTTGGACTACGTACAAAATTAACTCAGAATGCCCTCTAAATGTAAAATCTAAAACTTCTAGAAAAAAATCTTGATGACATGGGTTACTCAAAGATTTTTTAGATACATCAATAGCTAATAATCCATAAAAAATTTATAAACTGGATTTTATCAAAATTAAAAATGTCTCTTTAAAAGACACTGAGAATGAAAATCATCCAGCTGGGAGAAATGTTACACATCTCAAATCCAGTAAAGAATTAGGAAAACAGCCACATTTAAAAGTGGGTAAAAGATGTTAACGCCCTCCACCCATTACATGCCTATTACAATGACTAAAAAGTCTTTAAAGTGAGCATAACAAGTTCTGGCAACAATGTGGAACAACTGGAATTTTTATGTATTGCTCTGAGGATGCAAAATGGTATAGCATAGCCATTACACCAGGAAGACAGGCAATTTCTTATAAAATTAAACGTAATCTTTGCATGTAACAGTAACCTTACTGCTAGGTATTTACCCAAGTAGAATGAAAAGTCAGGTTCATACAGAAACGTGTACATAAATGTTTACAGTGACTAATTGCCAAAAATGGAAACTCAGATGTTTAGCTAGTTGAAAGCCTACAGGACAACCAGAAAATGTGCTGCTACTTTTCAGTAAAAAGGAACAAAATGCCAATACGCTCAGCACAGATGAATCTCAAGAGAACTAATACTTAAGTAAAAAATGACAGATTCAGTAGAGCACTTTGATTCCATTTCTACTACATTCTGGAAAAGGCAAAGCTATAGTGACAGGGAACATCAGTTGCTCAGGGGAGTTAACTAGGAAGGAGGGCATGTTTGGAGTGAGGAACAGCCTTTTATCTTCAGTGTGGTAATTACATGACTGTATATATCAAAACTTTTAGAACTGTACACTTAAAAGTGTAAATTTCACTATGAAAAACTTTTAAAAAATAACATTTTCTGCAAAAATAATAGGGTAAGCACCCAGATCAGTGGTTTTGAGTCCTGCCTGTACATTATTACTACCTGAGGTTTTAAAAATAAAATCTAGCACAGAATTAGGGTTTTCTCCAAATATAAGATAGCAGTATTAGATTGCTGGTTTACAGACAGATTTGTCATCACAACTTGCTAGGTGAGGTCAAGGAAGAATACTATAAAGTGAGAGGTACTTTGGGTTTAAAGCCAACCTATATTATCTTAACATTTACACACCAGAAGAAATGAGTTATCAAATATACACAAGTCAAATAATATAGTTATTAATGACACTTTTCAGGGCAGTTTCAGTGGAGTGGTACAGCTGGTTAGAAAAATTATGATAATGTTGCTTATAGTAGTAAAGAGTTGGGTGAAAATAATACATTAATATGGGATTAAACTATGATATGGCCATATTATAGAATACGACACAGCAGCTGCAGAGATGTGATCCGCATACATGATAGAAGACCGCAGACAATCCTGACTGAAGACATTCCCAACAGTACATAAGGGTTACCATTTACATTTGTTTGAAATATCAATTAAACATAGTATTCCATTTCTGATGAGTACATTCCTAGAAAAAGAACAGAAGGATACACAGCAACCTGATTTGTTCAGCGAATTAATGGTAATTATTAATGTCCCTGGGGATTGGGAAAGAAGTTTAGGTGTTTTCCATATGAACTTTTTGGAATAAGAATTTATTCATGTTTGTAATATCATGTATATATTATAGAAGTAAGTTATGGTCTATTAGCACACTAATGTACAATATAAATATGTCATATATTAATAGGCTATGTATATGAAAGTATACAATTATACAGTGTGTAATATATAGTATAATGTATACATTATATACAAATAACATTTATACAATTAACAATTTAAGGAATATTCAAGTAAATGGGAGATTAGAGAGAGTAAATGCAGGGCAAGAAAGGAAGTCAAAGGAAAGCTTGCGATGGTTAAGATTGAGGAAGGTACATAGGATAATAAAGAACATTGGTGATTTTATTTAAAACCTCAGAAAAGCTTCTATTTCAAAATTTAAAATATTATGAATAGGGTGCTCCCTGGTGGCCTAGAGGTCTAGTCCACCTGGGAGCAGTCCCACAGACATCCCAAGGTCCCCAGTTCAAGACCCAGGGCCGGGAACCAATGTGAGCAACTAAATAAAAATAAAGTGCTACCTCTGCCTTTCTCTTCCTGTCTGCCTGCTTGCCTTCATTCTCGCCTGTACCTTTCCTTTAAAAAAAAATTGTCAATAAAATATGTCTAGGATTTGCTTTGAAACAATCTGGGGGATGAGAAATGAATGAAGGTGTGGCTTAAATAAGACTGGACAAAATTGTTGAATTGGGGTGATGGTCATGTGAAGATTCATTAAATATTCTGTCTTCCTGTTTGAAACTTTCTATAACAAATGTATGAGAATATGCTTAAGTATGCGTTCCATAAGGAAATGCAATCAACACATGACAAGATTTTTCTTAGCCAAGAAACTACCTGAAAATAAATGTGGTAACTGATTTGGGGCTTTGAAGGTATTAAAAATCGATCCAGTCTCTCTAACCTTTCGGTAAAGTTTTTCTTAATCAGGGTGCCTCAGGTTAACCATGAAATGCAGGAAATAACTAGCCTAACTTTTCTCAATTCTCCCAAGGATAATATGTAACTTAACTAGTACATTTTAGATCACACTTCTAAATTACCTACAATGGAAGCCTTAAGGAATTAAGGCTTCTCTTGTGAAATCTGGTTGAGAATGGTTGCTACACAGTAAGTCACACTAACTAAAAGGACATACTGCGGTGTAAAATCATGCTTTTTTTTTTTTTTTTAAAGGAAAAAGATGTGTGGAAGTGATTAAATAGAACACGGCAATGGGATGCTCTTTAACTACTTTTTAAAAAATCACAAATTTGTGAACTCTTACATTGTGGGAAAATGTAGGTCAAAACCACTTCTGGAGCTTCTTAAAAGATCGAAATTCCCTCCACCTTAGATAGTCATCTGTCTCAGCCAGCTAGGAAGTAAAACTGGAAGGAAACTTAGAAATTTCTAGTCTATACAGATGTTCAAGCTCTTCAAAATAAACTGCTTAATTCATTTGAGGTTCTCCTTAACATTTAAGTATGTGTTTGTTTTTTTTCCCCGCCCTAGCAACTAAGAGAAATTAACAGTATGATACGGACAGGAGAAACTCCAACCAAAAAAAGAGGGATTCTTTTGGAAGATGGAAGTGAATCACCTGCAAAAAGAATCTGCCCGGAAAATCATTCTGCCTTATTACGCCGCCTCCAAGATGTAGCTAATGACCGAGGTTCCCACTGAGGTTAGTCTGTTGTATTGAAACTGTCTTTTCACACTCTGTTTAACAGCATGCTAGATAAGGGGGGCTCTTTAATTTTTCCAGTAGCCTTAGGATATTTTTTTTCATCCCTACTATCTTTCTTCCTGTCATGCAGTGCTTGCCACCAAGGCGAAATGGAATGCAAACTGGGATTTTTTTTAACTCTTTGCCACAGCTTTTCCATACAACTAGTGCAGAGGACAAAGCATAGTCAAATGTAAGATCTCTGGTTCACATGCTCCAGTAGGGGAAATGTATTTAAATTCATTCTTCCCTTTTTTGTGGTCGGCTCTAGCCCTCATGAAAAACAAAATAGAAACTAGGAGTTTTGTCTTAAAACACTGGTAGGAGTGTGAGGTGTTTGCATTGCAAACATCACAAGGAAGAGAGCCCAGCTTCAGAGGCCTCTGGGTCAGTAGCCCAAGTCTCCCATTCCCTTTGTGTAACTCTTCCTCTCCCCTGTAGGTGTGGTACGTGACAAGTGCTTGATTGTTCAGTGTGCAATGTGTGAGTGAACTTGTATAAGTGGCACTTTAGACTATAAAAAGCATGATTTTGTAACTGAGATTTTTGCTGTATATTTGTGATGGCACTTTCTACAATGTGAACTTTATTAAGTACAAAAGCTCCAAGCTAAACATTCACTAACTTCTTTAATGCTTTTGTACTTTTTTAAAACTGTTAAAGCCCCAGTAGCTACCTTTTGGGTCTGTGTTTTAAATTCTCTAGTTTTTTTGTTATATAGGGATCAGCTGGCTAAGTAAAGACTAAATCAAGTTAAATTAAGGGGATTAACATGAAAAATTATGACCTTCTTTAGGAGGTAGTTATCTAAAAGACATGTCTATTAAAGTGATAAGACTTAAAAATATCTTTGGGTGTGTTCCTGGCAGTTTAAAAAATAGGTTGGAAAATTTAGGTTTTTGTTAGTAATAATACCATTTATACAAATTAGAAAATGTTATTTAACAACTATTGAATTATCTATGTATACATTTATTAATCTCTTACTGTCTGAGCAGTTTTAAAGTTAAATGAATAACCTTATTAGGGAGAAAATTCAATTCTAAATTGAATCAGTATAAACAAGGTTACTAGGTAACTTCATATGCTCTGAAATATGGAACTTACACTGTTCAGTTAGAATAGTGTTCTGCAAAAATATTTATAAAACTTACTGCTACTGTAATTTTATATGAAAATAAGTGTATTTTTCAATAAAGCATTTATAAATTAATCTGTTTAGTTCTATTGAGAAAGGGGTAGTTTCCTGCATAAATGACAAAGAACAATCATTTACTGGTTTATTTTGTCTCTACAAAAACACGTTAGTCATTCATCATTTAAATATCTAACTTCATTAGAAACCGTTTTAACACTTTTTGTCCCTCCTGCCAGAAAAATACAGTAAGTTATTTGCTTTTTAAAAAAAACAACTATGAACAAGTGTTCCGGCTTCCTTTCCCTCAGCGAAGTTGTACCTCAGTGACAGCAGTTTGTATATCAGTAGGTCAGTAGGCTGCAGACTGAGGTTCAAATGATCTTCCACTTTCAAAGTGCTAATAAGCTATGGAACCTGATCTCTATTCCTCACCTCTCCACCTCCTAACATCTGTACAACGGAAACCACTGATTTAAAAATCATTAGCTAGCGCTGATGTCTACTTTATTAGTGTAAATGAATTCAACTTACCTTTAGCATTAGATTCAGAAAAATACTAACCTCAAGGTCCCCAATAATTGGGAGTACTGAACTAGATAACCACCCTAAAGTCACTTCTGACAGAAGTAACACAGTAAAGAGAGGTTTCCAAGACTTGCTGTTAGGACCGAAGCATATATGGAAAACACTGACATCAGTCACTGCTCACACAGTTTTACTCTCAGGCAGTCCTTTGCCATCAGTCAGCTTTGGGCCAGAGTCTGGCAGAAAAGTGCACAGTGCACCAGATTCCCCAGCTCTTAAGTCATTACTGCCTTCTCTTCTTTACTGAACGGCTGCACCGAGCCAGGCTTCACCCAGGACAGGCCGGCAACGTGGACACTCTTGTGCTGTTCCTCAGGCTTCTTCTAGGCACAAAGACACACATTTTAAAAAAAAGACTGATGAGATTTAACACTGTATAAACTAATTTTCCAAAGGTAATTTGTATATAATGAGTAGTTTCCAACGAAGACATTTTAGAAAGGAAAGAGTATGCAAACTTTTTAAAAATGGTTATTTACTTACTTTTGGAGTCAGCATCTTTTCTCTAGCTTCATCGTGTACAGAAGGATTCCATGGAGAAAAGCTTTAGGAAGAGAAAAGTATTTTAAAACCGCTTTTGGCTTACTCACTTTGTCTCCCCATTTTTTAATACTTAGTTCCCCTAACAAAACTTAATAAGAAACGATACTTTTAAAGAACAGTCATCAATCCATTGTCAACAGAAGTCTTAAGGTGCCACCTAAATGATTTTCCGCACGTGGGCATTTTATGAGTTAGCATAATTATCATTTAAGCCTCACAACAACCTCTGAAGTACTGCTGTTTAAGTAAAGACGAAAACAAGAGTAAAATAAGCAGTTTCTCTGGGTCACCAAAGCCAAGTAAGTGCAGCAGCCACCCACTAACTGTTGAGCCCCGCTCTTAACTGCTACCCTAGGCTGCCTTCTCCGCAGCGCACTGTTACCAAAGAGCCGAATCACCAGTTGTTCAGTTCTCAGTCCTCCTCTGGGTACCTTCCCAAGATCGAACATCGTAGTGATGACTAGGAACTGACATTCACATCTGAATGTCAACAGTTACATGGTGGTTTAAGAGGGGCTCTGGCTAAAACTGCCACCTGGCAAGCAAAGTCCTACCAATTGAATAAGCGAGCATGTACAGGGTGTTTATGAACTCAAACTGACTAAAAGTGCTTGCTGTTGGCACAGTGTGCCAGTTAATGTAAAGCTTTTTGTTCTGAAAAAGAGCCGAACAGGTCCCAGAAATGGAGCTGGCAGCAAGCGATAAAGGTTGCCGGCTCTGGAAGTACAGAAGACTCTAGACAGTGAGCCACTTACCTGATTGCATAGGGGTCTTCTATTTTAGGGTCGTCAAATAAATGAGCAGTGCACACCTTCACACTGTCAACCACTTTACTTTTAAAAAGCTGAACATCTTTTTCATACCTGTATTAAAAAGTCAAATCAAAAGGTTACTAACATAAGTTACCTAGTGCATTTTCAGATTCATCTTAAATTTTAAAGAACAAAGCGAAGTCACATACAGTACTGCAGCCTCCGGGTTTAAGGGGCTCGCTGTATCAATCTTGTAGAAAACTCTCCTCGCGTACATTAATACTTGCCAAATGTGATTATGGTTCCGCCTAAAGGGAAACACGCGTGATTACTGATGCTTGCTCAGGCCGCCGACTCAAGTCCCTAAAGGAAACACTTACTCACTAACCTCCATTTTGCAAATGCTCTCCTCACATCCAGTTCACCTGAGGTGGGATCAACTAGCGGGTGAAAGACGGGAATGTCAAACACCAAGCGCTATATTTAAAGAGAGACAGAGCCTTTAATGAAAGCGATGGAGCTTCAGTGGAGCCACAGACCCGCCCAGATAATTGTCAAAGGAGTTTCAGGACAAGGCAGTTATGCTGTTTAAAACCAAAGAACTGCCTTAAAAGAGATACGTCTACTATTTTCCTGTAAAACTATTAAGCTTGCAGTGAAGGAGGAAGTCACTCCTCTCCGGCAGCACAACGACCACCACTCATTTAGTAAGTGCTGGAGGAGCAGCCGCTGCGCAGAGACAAGTGCCGCTAGGGGCAGTGGCGGGCGCGGTGGAAGACACAATGAGGCATGCAGATCCCCTTATAAGACTATCGAGTCAGTGAAGACTTCAGGAAACGGAAATCACGAAAGGAGTAACTCGCATGGAAAGAAAAGGAAAAGAACCAGTCAGAACCTCTACGCAGCACTTTAAGCCCCCGGTGACCCACAACCGAAGCCAGAGTCTGGCCTCCTACTCACTGGACAGTCGCCATCGGGGTAGTTATCAGGGATATAAACTGTAAACTTAAATACACCATCTTGATAAAGTCCATGCCGTATAAATATTACTCCAAACCACACTGTAAGAAAAAATAGAAACAGTTAAGGCCTAAGTTTGTGTCAAAAAATGCAAATATGCTGTAAATTAAGAGTGATTCCTCCTTACTCAATGCAGAATGGTAAGATGGCTGCACATAAACACCCGGTAACTTCTGCTTCACAACCAAGGTACTAAAACAGAAGCAACAGAAGAATGAAATTGGCTGTGAAGGACACATAAAGATCACGTAAATGACACATACAAGTCAAACCACCCACATTCATTTTTTGAGAAAAGGAATAGTCCCTCTAGGGGCAGCTGATGCCCTAACCATACAAGGCAAGTTAGCAGAGGCTCTCAGCTGGCCCCGACTGCTTCCTGTTTACTGGCTTCATAATACAAGCTCACAGAGAAACCACTGAGAAAAGGGACCCAGATGGAAGAAATGAAAGTCAAGCAGGCTTGATAAGAGAGTCAAGTCTGGCACTTCTCCTCTCAGAAACCAGCTTCCCCAAAACATCATTGGACATTGAGAATTAGAAACAATGCAACCTAATTTAGGCTCTGGGCATAAACTCTGATATAAATGAGAATCCTTGTGAAGTTACTGCTTTTGTCACTTGTGGACGATAGATCTCTCACACGTTCAAAAGCCATTATAAACACAACTTTGGGTAACTAAGAATAAAATTCCACGAAATTGTCACTTAGGTGTCATTTTAGGTTTGAACACTTGGCCTTGTGGTAAAGATCTCTGTTTAGATTTGTACTGTTTGTGGTTGAAGTCAGGCATAGGTATGAGTCTCACACTATTCTCTGGCCCTAAATTTAGCCCACAACTCAAGGCACTTGAACTCTGTGGGTCCTGGTGGAAGAAACAGTGGGTGCTGAAGCAAGGAAAGACAAGTGCACTGACACAGAGGTACAATGGCTCTTCAGGGACCTTGTCACCAGCCAGCGGCCATTCTGCTCTGTTCCTTACAACGGAAGTAATGAGCCTAAATAAGTAAGGCTGTGAACAGATCTTGAAAGATCAACTTTTGACTGAGGGCCTTCAAACACACGAACCTGCCAAGTCCAAATTTGTTGAGAAGTAGCTTATTGGGTGTTAGTTTGTTTATTATGTATTTGCAATCACACTTATTTTGACTCATTTTAAACTCGTTATTCCATTTAAGCCACTAAAATTTAGCAGCATGGTTGGAAGAGTATGTACTATAGTGAGGTTTTCTAGAAAGGCAATGCTGTGTTAATACAGACAGCAGATTTTATGCCACAACAGAAGCCTGTACAGTACAGGCCCAGCCTCAAAGACAAGGCCTGTATTATCAAACTAAAGGGACCACTGCTAACAAATCTCACCAAGCCAGTTACACTGGAGCCTCAGATACGGACAATTAAACATTAGTTCAGTGAGGGAGAGATCAAGGATGCTTCCAAAATAACTTCATGTACAAAGGATTTAGAAAAATCATTGAAATTAAGAATTCTCCAGACTTTTAGGCCTTATAACGAACTGTCAAATCAAAAGCCATCTACGGTCATTCGTTATCTGAAGCTCCTGTAGCGGACCTGGAGCCACGTCCTGCTACCAGCACCATGCAGAAGTCTCACAGTTCAAGTTTTTTCTTCTGTGCTAGTCAAGTTTATTTACATGGCACCCAAATCTCATAACTGGTCCATAATTGACTAGTTCTGCCAGCGGGGGTCATATAGAATATTCCAAATCCATTTTCTAATGACAGACCTTCAAATATATGAAAAACAGCTTTAATGAGTCCTTCCTAAGTTTTCTCTTCTTCAAGTCAGCGGGTTCTAATTCCTTCAACTGTTGACCACCAAGGAATGGCTTCTTGACCTCTGCAGACCATCGCTTGAGTCTGCCAAGAAGGCTTCTGTCAGCTGATAACCGGAATGGAACACAGGATGCCACTAGGGTCTGACCCAAGAAGGAATAGTTTGCCACCATCTCACTGACTCACCCGCTTAAAAAAAAAAACCTCTTCATGTGGCTAATGCCTCACTTCATATAAAGGAAGACCAAAAAAAAGTTATTTAGTTCCTGACCTATGATAGGTGCTTAACAATCTTAGTTTCCTCCTCCTCTCTCTCGAAACCCGACAAGGAAATGAAAGAACACATTTGCCTTTGAATATTACTTACTCAAGTTCTGAATCAAATCATAAGAAGAGGATATTTGTATAACACTATTTAAGCCTCAGTTAAGAAAGATGGGTAGTGGGGGAGGGGGGGGCGGCGGTTTGAGATTGAAACTTAATTGGCTATTTTCTGAGTCAATCAGAAAAAAATTCATTCCTCACCTTCAAGGGATCAAATAGTTTCTTAAAAACTTACAATTCTGCAAGAAGAGAGTATTCCAGGTAGAAAGGTCCATAAGAAGCATGGGTACCATTTGCTGACTGTGCTGCTGGGGCAGGAGACGCAGGCTTAGTGATGGGCAGTGCATTTTTGGGAATAGAAGGCAGCTGTTTCTTTGGAGCAGTGCGTGGAGGACTGGTTTTCACATCCCCTGTTAATGTCTTCTCTTCACCGTCAGATCTCTATTCAAAAGGAAGTGGTAAGAACATCTTGTTAGGATGCTTCTTAAATCACAAGAGTACATCTGATGTACTCTTAGTCCTTGGCCTAACAAGGACATTCTAGCACCACGATCGAGGTGACTTGAAAGTCATTTGAGTAGGCAGGCCGTTTTAAAGAGCAGAACTAAGCTACAGCAAGACTTAAAGCATTAGAAAACTCTTTCATTAGTTTCACCCTATAAACAAAACAGTTGGTATGAAACAGAGAAAGAAATGGGTTTCTCCTGGTGGCCCTCAAAAGAGGGAAACGGGTTACTAAGCAATTAGACAGCTGTTTAAGACTACAAAGGTCCCCTGGCACTTAGAGCTGTAGGTCAGCTGCTAAGACACTCAAATAGTAGAGACGACTCAAATATGACTGAAATTAGTCACTACCCGATTCTCTTAGCATCAGGTTAGAAATAAAGACTGAAGCTATTCTCTTATTCGCTTGGGTCTGATTTTGACCTTGTCCCTAATGGTACGTTTCTACATCTGGCCTATTAACAGCATCAACTATCCCATCATTAGTCAAAGACTAAACCGTCTCACAGTACTTCCTTGGCTCAAATACAACCAAAGCCTTTTTAGTTTAGTTTTACTAAAAAATGGAGCTCACTGGCGCAACTGTGTATCTCAGGCGCCAGCCCTGTAGAGCCCAAGGATCCGGGTTCGTGATGGGGTAGGGCAATTACAAAAAAAGTAGGTCATGTACATAAAAAAAAAAAAAAAAAAGATGATTAATACTGGTAGAATTATGGATTACATTCATTTTCCTTTGGTTTATCTGCATATTTTAAGCTTTCCTAAAATGAAAATGTACTCTCTTCCAAATTAAAATCTTCTTTCTTTTTTTTTAAGATTTGACTTAATCACACTGAGCCGGCCTTTCCTGCGGCTTCCTAAACATGGAATCCTGCAGTTTAGTAGAAAATCTAAAACAGTAATGTGTCACAGGTTTCATCATGTGTAACTATAACTGAAATCAAGGTCATTTTATAATTGTCATCACCAAAATTTCTACTATGCTATCTCCATCTCAGAAAGTGACTTTAACTGAAAAAATAATTATTCCTCAAAAGTAAAACCTAAACTAGAAAAGGTAAGTAATTCTATTAAGCTTAAAAGCACACTTGTCTGAAATATTTTGTTCTCTACTCTGATGCAAATGGGTTTCCTTATTAAATGTATCAATTGCACCTACTTTGCGCCCAGAGCTGGTAGACATGCTCCAGAAAGGGTTCATCACGTGCGCTCCAGCCAGAGAAATGCAATGTTTGTGTCATCAGACTCTCCCGTCCTCACAATTCACCCTACCTGAAAGAAATGAGATCGAAAAACAGAAAAATACCAACAGTGAAGACTTCTGAAATAGTTAAGAACTAAATGTGATACTCTGAATAGAAACACAACATAACACTACACCGTAGGGGGGAGAGTTTTCATAAATAGTTTATTTCAATATCCCCTCCCTCTTTTGAACTTCTTTCCCACCTTTAAACGCTTACAGCAATCTGTACCGAGTCCTTGGCCAGGACTCAGCATATTCAATGACACAGTCCAGCTCTGCTGCCAGAAATGCAACAGACAGGTTCTACAGAAGTTGCTACTAGCATTATATCGAGGCATTTCACTTGGGAAAAGCAGGTTCAGAACGCACTGTACCCACACACACAAGGTCTATCACTGTTCCCAAGGTTATGGGAATTAAAGATAAGGGGCTGCTTTAAGACCATCTAAATGAGTTGTCAAATAAGTACAAAATTATTTTCTCCAGTGACACTAGTGGTCAAAGAAATTTTTAAAAAGGGAGGGGGAGCGGAGGAGGGCCTATAAGAAGACACAGTGGGAACTATTTACCACCCCCAAGAAACAGCCTTTTTTAGCTAAAGTGTGGAAACTGCTAGACTAGGCACTTCAGGACTTGCCAAACAATACAAGCATGCACAAAAGTGCAAAAGACGTTTCTCAGTCTCCTCCCAAAGCTTACAGTAGTGGAGAAGCACGCATGTCTCAAAGGTCACAAAGTCAGTGGGTCATTTACTAAAAATACAAAGGAAGAGGGAAAACAGCCAGTGGCGCTGTAAGAACTGCGACTTCTCTGCTCTGGTGATTTCGTGCAGGCTTGGTCAAGTAAGCAGAGCTTCTCTGAGTTCCTACTTCAATCACTCAAAGGACTGAAGGTGAGAAGGTCAGAACAGCAGCATTTTACTAAATTCCTAATAAGCAAATCATTAAAGACTCATGTGCCAAAGGTCCTGATTAGCAGAGATTGGTTTTCTGACTAGCCTGTGATGTCTACAGGTGGCCCTAAGGTCACATGCTGTTTGAGTGAGTGCTCACTGCTGTTACTTTGCTTCCAAAACATAATGCCACCTACTAATTAAATCGGAGGACCAAGGATCCTGGTTCTTTCACTAACCTGTTGACTTACATCCAGTAAGTTCGCAATAGCTCTCTGCAAATGTGACTTTAAAGGGGCTATGACACAGATGAAATCACTTGGGGCATTGCAAATGGGGAAGGGGGCTTGTTCCTGTTTGTCCTATATAAAAAACCTTGCTTTTCTGATCCAGCAAAAATGTACAGCACTTTACTGTCACAGAGGACCCCTTCCCCTTGGTACACAATGTCCCCCCACCTTGTATATCTACTAAGGTGGATCAGTCACTTGTAAGATCACTTTCCAGGCTAACACATAATGATTCAATGACTTTGCCTTTAAGAATCAAATAAAATTTGCCCCCAATTCTGTCTTTAAGCTGGAGGCACTGCTTACTGCTGCCTGAGTTTCCAATAGCTACATAATCACCTGGAGAAATTACAGCACACTTTTCAGGAATAACCACCATTTATTAGCAGTCCATTCTAGCTGGGCACAATATAGCATTTTCCAACAGGAGTGCCATCGATGAAAGAAAAGCAACAGGACACATCCTGGTCATTAGGAAACCACTTCAGAATTTCTGCTGGTTTGGCCATAAAAAGGAGACATGACTGCCTTTCCTTATATTATACAGTTGAGAAATCAGTAACTTGAACCTTCATGAATGACCCACACAACGCATGAGCCAAAACTGTGGATAACGCTGGTCCTATGTGCACAGTGCCTCCGCAGCACTAACTTACACATCACTCCGAAAGAGGCTTGCGAATTACACGTTAAGAGGCAAAGGAGGGAGGTTGGAGAAAAGACGCAAACAGCCCCCAGCCTGCGGTCCCTGAGGACACCCTGGACCGGCACCCACGCCAGGGCGGAAACCCATCTCTATGCACGCAGAGAATCTGGACAAACCTGTCTCGAGGTGATGCAAGGCACTGGCCACGTCCGGGCCTCACAGCAGCTGGATCCAGGCCGCCCGAAACCCCGAGGCCCTCCGGTGGAGGGCAGGGGCTGAGGGCCTCTCAGGCTCGAGGACGCCCCCGTCAGCCAGGGTGCAGGGCCAGGCGTAGGGGACCCGCATGGGGAGTGCGGGTTGCGGCCAGGGTGAGCCAGCAGGGCCCGCCTCCCTCCCTGGAGCCGGCCTAGCCCAGCTCCTCGGCCGCCCGCGGCCCGCACAGGCCGGCGCAGCAGGTGCCTGAGAACGCGGACAGGTGCCCGACCCCGCCCCTGTGTCCCAGCACGGCCGCCGTCGCTGCGGAGTCCGGAGCGCCCTGGAGCCCAAATGTCGGGCCGGAGGACGCTGGCGGCCCAGCTTTACGGACCCCACGGCCCTCGCTACCTACCAAGCGGTAGGGCCGGCACCTTACCTCAGCGCCTTCGACGCAGGGATCCCAGCTGCTGAGCGCCGTCGCGGCCCGACAGCATCTCTGGCCGCAGCACCAGGCAGGCCCCCGCCCGCTCCCACCCTGCCCCGCCCCGCCCCGCACTCAGCGCCGGGCTCCGCCCCGTTCCACGCCCCCTGCCCGAGCTCTTCCGCCCAGCCTCCCGCCGCCAGTGGCTCGCAAGGCTGTCCGTCAAGGACGTGGTTCCGGGGCGCTGGGACCACAGTTCTCTGTCCTGCCAATCAAATCCTCCCCGCTCGGGTCGGGCAGCCTTGACCCTCCCCTTACATAACAGTGCGCCGCGCGAACTGTCAGTCACGGAAGCGTCGGTCCGGGGGCGTGGGGAGGAAACAAACGAGTACCTGGGCGTCATTGGTCACGCTGTCCGCCAGTCACCATGGAGACCCGCCCACAGGCTTGTGCGTGGCGGTCGCAGCCTTTCAGGGAGCGAGGCTGATTGCGGGTTTTCTCAGCCCGGCTGCGCGGGGGCTGGGCGCGCGCTGCGGCCTGGGGAGACGAACTTGGGGCGCCCGCGGTGGGTCCCACGAGGGGAGGAGCTGGGTGTTGCCGTCAGGTGGCGAGAACCTGGAAGAAAGCTTTATGTGACTTTGAGAAACACTCATTTTCTGTGTCAAAGAACAGAAGAGCTAATGAGCACAGATGAGGGGAGCTGAACTCCCAAGTCATCCTTGGCAGGAGCAGGAGCGCTGCCAAAGAAGTTATTTAAAAGTGCATATGAGACCCCACTTACAGAATCCGAATGGGGGCGTGGGGGAAGTGAGTACCAGGATCCACATCCATCACGAGTTCCAAGCCACAGGCCGCTCCCAGCACAGCAGAGTTTGAGAACCTCTCCCGTGATGACTTAGGTCCTTTGATTTCTTAATTGATTTTGACCTCGCAAACCCTCACTTTGGTCTGCACCCTAACCCGTTACTGCCCAAAAGCCTTCCGCGGAAGACATTTCAGACTGAATAAAATCTAAACTCAGTTTGATTTAGGAGGCACGCCCTATGCTGGCCACGTTCCCATAGCCTCATCGCATTTCTAATTCTGTGCGGGCTGCCATTGGCGTTCACGCCTCCAAGGCTTTGCTTACAGTGGTTTCCTCCTCTTGGATGCCCTTCCACTCTCCACCTAACTCAGCATCTTAAACTCAGGAGAAATGCATTCAGACCAGGTTGGTTGGTTCGGCTTTCGGTTGCCTGTGAAATTCTGGTAAAATGACCTTGTTAGATGGCAGGAAGCCAAACTCGCTTAATATTAATCCCAAGGGTTGATTCTGAAATCCAGCTTCCTCCACTAGTTGAAAACACTGAACCACGTCTTTTCGTTCAGTGTGAATACACTTAAGATTGTTGTAAAGCCCTTAAGGTTGTGTCAATCCGTATAAAAAGGAAGGCAAGCAGGACGTCCTTCCTTCTGACCACAGGTCGCTTCCTTTGAGGACTCTCTGACCCAATCCCACCCAACTTTCTTGCTGTCTCATCCTCTTCCCAAACTTTTTCTGATCTCGCCCTCTACCCTCCCCTTGGCAATTCTTCTCCAGCCTCTGTGGACTCATGTTTCTCCAGCTCAGACCTCTCCACCAAGCTTCAGATAGAGGTATCCAATTGCCCATTTGGTATCGGATGTCTCAGACACATCAGTGAGAATTCTTATTCTGGCTGCATGTGCTGGAAAAACCCAACTTAAACTGGCTTTGATAAAGGCTTTGTCTCACATGGTGCCTGTTCCAGGCACTGCTGGCCTTGCTGTCCCTGGAATTGCACTTTCAGGTGGCTAGTAAGATGGCTGCCCCGATTCCAGGCACACCCAGATGTGCCAGTCTATAGTAAAATGAAAAGTGTCCTTTTCCTCCAAAAGATCTCGTGTGAAGAGCAAGAGACCTCGCTCAGAAGCAACCCAGAAGCAATGCCCATGTTCGAGTGACCAGAAATGAAACACTGGTCTATGCCCACAACCAAAACAATCCAAGGCAACTGGAATGAGTCTGCCATGGTTGGCTTGGGCTGGTCAAGACTTACCTGGACCCCTGGACATAAGCAGAGAAGTGACATAATCAGGTTTGCATTTTGAAAAGACCACTTTGTATGGAGAATAGATTGGAGGACCAGGAGAGTAGAACGGCAGTTGGGAAGCCGATGCAGTACTTTAGGCAAGAAGTAGTGCACAAATCTGATGGAGAAATTGCAGAGACATTTTAAGAGATAGCTTGATGGTGTGCCCTGGTGGAGTAGGGGTTGGGTGCAGTCCACATACGTCCCAAGGTCTCCAGTTTGCATTCCGGGGTCGAGGGTAACAACCAAGATGAACAACTAAGTAAAATTAAGTGCTTCTTCCTCCCTTCTCTTCCTGCCTGCCTCTGTTTGCTTTCATTTTTTCCCCTGCACCTTTCCTTTAAAAAAGAAAAAAAAGAGGTAGAATGGATAAGATGTGGGTTGTGGATTTGGCTGGGGGGACAGATTATGAAGAGGGGGTATCATAGATGATGCCAAGGTGTTCTCCCAGCCCGCCCCACCACTAAGCCGGCCTTCGCACAGGAGTTCCCTTTGCCTGAAACAGCTCAAATGCCTTTTCTCGGGTAACTGTCTCTTTGTGAGTTAGCACGCTAGCGTCTTATCTCCAGCCCTGCTCTTCGGGTCTGTCAGGCAGTAAGTACAACACCTAGAGAGGGTAGATGTGCAATAAATATTTAACAAATGAGGACAGTAAAACTCAAGTATATTTAAAATTAACCAACCGATCTGCATGTTACATTCATTATACTAGATCTTTGGCACATATCCGAATCAGGAATTAACAGATACGTGATTTCTAGGAGTCTCTATTCAGGACTTCCTGCTCATGTTCTAATCAGCAAAATAGTCACTGAATCTATTCTTCTGGTCTCTAGGAAATTAATTGTACAAAGCAGTGTAGCTCAGTGATGTGTTACGACAGGAAGGTTTTAACAGAAGGAATGGGAAAAATGATGACGAGTTAAAATGTGATATATTCCTGTGCACACACAGAAGCCAAGATTTTTAGCTCAATCCATTTGTTCCTACATCCTTTCCCGGAGGGCAGATTCCTTTATAGTGTTACTTGTATTACTGACTACACATGTTGATCAAGATACATGAGATGATTATATAGCTATGCATTTACTTTAATACATCAGAAAAACATAATTACTACATTAAAACTGTGATTTTATGGATAATAGTGTTTATGATGAGACCACAGTAGTCATTTAAGTTTTTTTAAGTGAGTGGATTTAAGGGAGGCTATCCAATAATAGTCCTATAGTTAATAATGATCCTCGGATATGACAGAAAACATCTTTGTTTTTTAATGATGAAAGGTTGAGAACACTGCTATAGAGGGAGGTTGTGGCTTTGTCTTTATCCCTGCTGATCATTCCAGTTCTAACTTATAACATCACAAATGTGCTTATGGGGTTTCCAGTTGCATCATAGTGTCTTCCCTTCTCTGTTCCCCATAAAAGTCTGGCCCTTCAGTGGATGGATGGATGGATGGATTCATGGGTGAATGGGTAGATGGGTGGACAGTTGGATGGGAGAATGGGTGGGTGGATGGGTGAGTGGATGAATGGATGGATGGATAGATGGATGGATGGATGGATGGATAGATGGATGGATAGGTAGATGGATGGTTGGGTAGGTGGGTGGATGGATGGATGGGAGGATGGGTGGGTGGGTGGATGGATAGGTGGATGGATGGGTGGGTGGATAGATGCATGGGAGATGGGCGGATGTATGGTTGGGTGGGTAGATGGATGGTTGGGTGGGTGAATGGATGGATGGGAGGGTGGGTGGGTGAATGGATGGATGGGAGGGTGGGTGGGTGGATAGATGCATGGATGAATGGAAGGATGGGTGTATGGCTGGGTGGGTGAATGGATGGGTGGATGAAGTATAAATGAAGGGACAGAAGGAGGACTTTTACAGACTATAATATTCCAAATCTTAATCAGAGTAGTTGATGGATCACTGTGAATATTTATGACTTAAGGGAAGGCAACAAATATATAATGTTTCTGCTCATAGAGGACCAGAAGAGAAATGATTTCCTTTTAATAATCAGACAGTGTTTTGAGCATGGCATGCTACTACAAATAAGCACTCACTCTCTCAACATGCAGCTAACTATGCCACTAACCACAGAGTGATCTTCTTTTTGATGGACATTATCTGTGTAAAACCATGTCACTCTGATTTCAAAGCTTTGGGAAAGATGATAAAGGCTTGAAGTTAATTTTAGCTGGAGTGGCAGATTCAGCAAAAGAAAACCAGAAAGAGAGAGAAAGCATTGATAAGTAATTCAGGGACATTGACACTTCCCTTTCTGACAATAGGAAAATATTGATTCATGAAAGATAGTGAACTCAGTGATTCTGAGAGTTCCCTCACTCAAAGCAAATGATATTGTTACCATCATTTACTCCAGCTTTTTGCTATGAAATTTTCAGCCACACGAACCATCAGTACAAGGACCATTCTTATACTCACCACCATTAGACCCAACAAGTTAATGGCTTTGCCTTATTTTCATTTATTATCTTTTTTTCTCCTGAATTATTTAAAAATAAATTTCAGTCTGCCTGCACCCTGGTGGAGTAGTGGTTTCGTCAGCCATCTCTGGTCAAGTAAAGTCCCTGTACATGCCAAGGTCCTGGGTTCTCATCCCAGGGCCAGGGAGAACAACCAAGATGAACAACTGAAAAAAAAAAAAAAAAATGCTGCTTCCTCCTCTCTTCCTGCCTGTCTGCCTGCCTGCCTGCACATTTCCTGTAAAAAAAAAAACCCCAAAACAACAAAACTTACAGCCATCTGACCTTCATTCCTAAATACTGCAGCCTTTCTCTCCTCTGCACAAGGTCTCTCCTCTCCAGAAGACCACAATCATACCTGAGGAAAGTCTCAATTCCTAGTCCCATAGCATGTTCACGTTTATTTAAATTGCCCTAATTGGTAGGAAAAAAAAAACCCAAAAAACCAAAACCTTTCATTGTTATTGTTTTCCTAAGCCAGGAGCCAAATCAAGGGAGTTGTTGATTGTATTTGGTTGTTGTGTCTGTGTCTTCTTAATCTCTTCATCCTAGAACACTTCTTCCCTCTCCAACGTCCCTCCCACGACAGGCACTGCTGGACCAGACCAGCATATTATATTCCATATTCCGGATTCAGCTGACTGCTTTCTTGTGATATGTTTTAGTTTGATCCCCCATATTTCTTGTACACTAGAGGTCTGCAGATTTGATTTGATTTGGCATTTCTGGTCAGGGTTCATGAATGAGGCGCTTATGATGACTGCCTGAGCTACTGATTCAGTAATTTCAGATTCTAACGATGATGCACGAACAATGAAACCAGAAACACGCCCTGTGCCAACACCAGGCGCTGGAATATCTGGTGCGCTGTGTGAATCCATTTTGAAGTTGACGACTTTGGCCACTCCTACTTCCCTCTTAGGGCTGCCTTTACTGTCAGTACTCTTCTCACACATCTCAGGAGGCTTGTTGTCGCGATCCCTGGGCGGGTCTTCACTCTCGTCAATCAGAGCAGAACTCGGTTCGGAAGACGCCAGGTGGCGCCCTGTGGGAGCCGAGCTAGCGCGTGTCGCGCAGGAAGGACCGAAGCGTTTGCGTTGCCCCTTCAGCATCTGCTGCATCCTGACAATAGCCAAGCCCTCCTTTAAGGTGCCAGCGACCTGGGACAAGGAGACTTTAAGAACGTTCGCTCTTGTCTCCCTCTGACGTGACGAGGTACCCATTGCTCGCTAGTGCGTGGAAATCAAGGCCTCGCCAAGGTGCACTGCTGCCTCCCTGGGGAACGTGAATGTACACACAGGCCCCCACAGGGACCATTATTATGGATCCTAATGGGTCACGTGATACAGTAGTATTTTCCCCAGTAACAGGCAGCAGTTTCTCCTGGCATCATTTATGCGGACCTTCCCTCTCAACTGAAACGAAAAGGCAGAATCTGCCCTGCGGTCTGGGAGGCGCCAGGTGAGTTTAAATCACCCACAACGACTTCTGCTGGGTGGGCGAGTGCCCTCTGCTGGGCTGTGGGAAGAATGCAGGCAGCGAAAGAAAATTTACCAAAGTATGTTTCTCAGAGAATATTTTATGTACTATTTAAACAAATCCATGCTCTTTAAAAACGAACAAACTTGCACCTACATTTGTATTCCCCCAAAAAAATCTCGTAGGAAAATAGTTATGTATTTCCTTAACCAAGAGGCCAGTAGTCTGAAGCAGGCACCATGTCCACCAGGGCGAAGGACACCGAATCGAGGAACAGAGGCCAGAGAAACGTTTCATCGGAGATGCCTTCAACCCCAGACAAGTATTAGCTCAGAAAAACACTCCTCCGGGTGTCCTACTTCGGGCAGTTCATGCGGCCCCACAACTGTTTTCTTCACACCTCCATCAAAACCAGAACTCGGAAACTGCACTCCCTAGTGTATAAATATCTAATGACAATGTCACCCTCTGCACACAGTAGGGCCCAAAGCTGAAGACTAAGGGCGGAGCCCCCTGCCCTGGCCTGGAACACAGCGGGGATCTCTCTCCTCCACAGGAAATGACGGGCCAGGACAGGCTGAGGGCTGGGAGGACAGCTGAGGGCTGGTTCAACGAGGCTCCACAGCTGCCCGCCTGACAGAGGAGGAGGCTGATGAGCAAGTCTGAGTTTAGAGGGATATGGGGGCGGGTTGTCATCAGGCCTGATGACCAGAGTCACTCAAGAGTGAGGCCATTCCCTGGGGTCACGTGACCCAGCTTCTCAGGACAAATATGTACTTTGATACCTGATCAACCCCAAGCTGCTCTGACTGGTTGCACTGGTCTGGGGGTGTCCGCAGATTCCTTCCGGAAAGCAGGTGAACCCAGCTGAGGGGCCCTCTGGAGTCAGCTGGGGAAATGCCAGCTACTAAATTCAGAAGACAGTCACCCAAGTCACCAACCCAGCACGTCTCCACAACCAGTATCAGTGTTGAGGCAGCCTTTCCAGCTTAAACCAGGCAGGCGAGAGCAGGAGGAGGGGCCCTGACAACCACGCCCGTGGGAAGCCTCACCTTCCTCTTCCTTCTGGAAAAGCCAGTCACTTAACGCTTAGCCTCTGCAGAGGCAGGAAAAAGGCTGATGAGAGGGTGTGTCGCTAGGACTTCCTGACTAGAAATATCACTCAGCAGTAAAATGCAAGGAGAGGAAGGGGAGCAAGGGGCTAATCACCAAGTCACTCAGAAACCTCCCCTGCTACAACCTCAGTCCATGCCAGCATCACCTCTGACCCCTCACCTGGATGAAGCACCAGCCTCAGGTGGGGACTGTGACCTCCCTGCCACCTTCCAGTCTGTTCTCAGCATGGTGCAGAGTGAGCCTATTAAAGCTCAAGTCAGACCACAGCACTGTCAGCTAAGTCACTGTTGCCTAACTCATGGAGATGAGGGGCCTAAGAGAGCCCAGGCAATGGAGCTGCTGCCGCTGCACAGCGGGGCCCCTCCTTCTGGGACCTGGCCCCCTAGGACATCACCCCTCCTCAGAGACTCTGCTGTTCCTGAAACATCCAGGCTCACTCCCGCCCCAGAGCCTTTGCACTCGCTGTTCCTGTGCCTAGATGACTATTCCCCATATCCACACAGTCATCCTAACCCCACTTCAATTTTCCCTCCTGTATACAGTATTTGTTTCATTGTGGGTTTTCAATACTGACACAAGAAGAACGTTGTTATGTTGCTCTTAAATATGATGCAGAGCGTGTATGCTGAAATCTGCCCGATCTCTGCTGACAGCAAAATACTACCATTACCAAAACACAGTGACCAGAACCCTACAGGTATTTTTTCAATGCTATGTTTTTGTTTTTGCTTTTTTAAAGGAAAGGTGCAGGCAGGAATGAAAGTGAGCTGGAGGTAGGCAGGAAGAGAGAGGAGGAGGAGGCACACAGTTATTTTATTTTGTGGCTCATCTTGGCTGCTCTCCCTGACTCCAGGTCTTGAACCTGGGCCTTTGAGATGATTGTGAGCCAGGTCCATGATGGTACCTGCTGGAGCACCGGGCCATGCCTCAGTGCCACTTTAAAGTGAGAAAACGCTTTTAGTTAGCAAGGCATGGAATTGTGTTACTGGATTTATTTTTTCAGTTGTCTTGGGGAACTAGAAATTGGTATATTAAAAATACAACTTATATGAACTTACATGTAGCAATGGTAGGTCTGTGATTTCTTTTATTAATGTTAAACCATTTTCTTAAAAACTGTCAAGGTATGATTGACATATAAAATGGTGGGCGTATTTTACATACACAGCTTGATGAACTTGGAGATACAAAACCATTACCACAATGTCATAAACATCTGCCTTACTTCCAAAAGTTTTCTCTCACCTTCTTTATTATTTATTATGGTTTTTTGGATGATAAGACTATTTAACAAAAGATCTACTCTCAGTGTCCCAAGGACTCAACTCCAGCATCAAGGGAACAAAAGCAAAAATAAATAGGACTCCATCAAATTAAAAGGCTTCTGCACAGTGAAAGAAACTACCCTCAAATGACAGACAACTGAATGAGAGATATTTACACATTTGACACTGAAAAGGGATTAATATACAAGACCAATAGAGTTCATAAATTGAAAAAACATCTAAAAGTGGGCAGGAAATTTGAATAGACACTTCTCCACAGAAGAAATGTTCATCACTTAGTAAGGAAACCAAAACCACAATGAGATACTGCCCCATACCTATGAGAATGGCCTATATTAAAAAGATCAGTGGTGCACCTTGATGGAGCAGCACCTGGGTCAATCACCTCTGAAGGACCACAGGTCACACACCCCTGGGTTCTAGTCCCAGGTCCAGGGGGAACAACCAGTGTGAACAACTAAATAAAAATAAAATGAAAATGCATCTTCCTCCACTCTCTTCCCGCCTGCTTGTTTGCTCACCTTCATTCCTGCCTGCACCTTCCTTATAAAAAAAAAAAAAAGAAAAGAAAAAAGACCAGTAACAACAAGTGTTGGAGAGGAGGTGGAGAAAAGGCAACCCTTGTACACTGCTGGTGAGAATGTAAATTGGTGCAACCACTTTGGAAAACTGGAGTTTCCTCAAGAAGTTAAAAATAAAACTAGCATATAATCTAGCAATTCTACTTCTAGGTAGCCATTCAAAGAATATAAAAACACTAACTCAAAAAGATATATGCACCCCTATTTTCACTATGTACAATAGCTAAAAAATGGAAACAACCCAAGTGCTCATCGGCAAATGATGGGATCAACAAAATGTAATATTTATATAATGGGATACTGCACAGCTATAAAAAGATGAAATCTTGTCATATGCAACAACATGGATGGAACCAGAGAGAATAGTGCTAAGTGTAGTAAGTCAGGAGAAAGATAAATGCTAGATGATCTTACTCATATGTGTACTATAAAGAAATAGAGCAAAAAAACAGACAAACCAGCAAAAACTAACCTTGGGATACTGACAGCAGAATTTACAGGCTACCAGAGGGGAGGAGGGTATGGAGACCGGGAGCACAGGGTAATGAGGTCAAATGGACAGTGACGGAGGATTATCAGGACTTTGTTATATATTTGATCAAGAGTGACTCCTCACATCTGAAACTTGTGCGGTAAATCAAAGTTACCTCAACAAAAAATATCTTTCTCAGCAAAATGTTAAGTATGCAAATGTATACTTAATTATAGGTACTCTGTTGTATAGTAGATCTTATTTATCTTGCATAACTGAAACTTTGTACCTTTTACACTCGAAGATCAGGTTTTTCCAACACCATTCATTAAACAGACAGATCTTTCCCCATTGGGATTTCTTGGCACCCTTGTCATCTGCAAATAGAGTTAATTTTACATCTTCCTCTCTGATTTGGGTGCTATTTAAAATTTTTTATCTTGCCTAATTGCTCTAGCTAGACTTCAAATACCATGTAGAGCACAAGTAAAAGTGGACATCCTTGCCTCGTGATAGATCTTAAAGAAATAGCTTTCAGTTTTCTACCACTGAGTGTGATGTTGGCTTTTCATATATGACCTTTACTTTATTGAGGTAAATTCCTCTTATGTCCATTTTGTTGAGTTTTCAACAAAGGGTGTTGAATTTTGTCAAACACTTTTTCTGCAGTCACTGAGACGGTCGTGTGATTTGCATCCTTCATTCTGTTAATGTGCTGCATCACATTCATTGATTTGCATCTCTCAAACCATCCTTGCATCCCAGAAATAAATCCCCCTTGATCGTGATATATAATCCTTCTACTGTATCGGTGAATTCAATTTGCTTGTATTTTGTTGAGAATTTTTGCATACATTTTCATCAGTCAGTCTGCCCAGTCAGTTCTGTACTCAGATGTCTTCCGTAAATACTTTATTTCAAAGAGAAGCTCCTTCCCACTCCCCAGAACCTGCTTCATTTTACTCCATAGAATTTATCACTAAACAATCGAAATATTTACATGCTGATAGTACTTCTCCCCTACTCCTATCCCTGACTCATGTAAACCCAGTAGAGGCAGGGATTTAAACACTTTTTTTTGCTTTATCACTTCTATAGTCCTTTCACCTTAAAAATAAATGAAATGGTGTGCCTAGTGGCCTAATGGATAAAGTCACCAGACATAGTCCACATACATCCCAAAAACCAGGTTCAAGACCTGGGGCTGGAAGGAACAACCAAAATGAACAACTAAATGAAAATAAATGTTTCTTCCTCCTCTCTCTCCCTGACTTCTTGCCTCTGTTCACCTTCATTCCTGCCTACCTTTTATTTTTAAAGGAAAAACATGGCACATTGGCATGTCTTTTGGACTGAACTGTGTCCTCCCAAAGTTTGTATGTGGAAGTCCTCAGTCCCAGCATGTGACTAGAGACAGGGTCTTCAAGAGGTGATTGTGTTCAAATGAGGTCACAGAGTAGGCCCTAATCTGGTGTCTTTGTAAGAAGATGAATTTGGACACACACAGACACTCCAGGGTTTCACACTCTCAGAGGAGCAGAGATAGAACGAGGCAGCAAGAGGAAGACTATCTGCAAGACGAGAGAGTGCTCAGGAAACCAGCCTGGCAGACACCTTGTTTTTTGACTTCCAGCCTCCAGAACTGTGAAAAAACACATTTCTGCTGTTTAAGCTCCCCAGTCTGTGGTGCTTTGTTTTGGCAACCTGAGTAAACTTCTACAGCACATAAATATTTGTTGACTGAATAAATGCCTTTGGAAGGCCTGCAATGGTTCCTTCCTCCACAGCTGTGGACTAGCCTTGTGTTTTTTCCTTTCCTTATTAAGATAAGTGTGTGCTGTGCAGACCTCACTCCTGCAGGGGTCTGTTGGCCCCAAGGAAAGCCAGCCTGGCATTAAAGTTTCTCCAAGCTCAGTATCAGCATGTGGACAGATCACACGGGAGGTCCTCAGGAGATGACTGTACCGAGGTACTTTTCTTATTTTATTTTTTTAAGGCAAGGTGTGGGCAGGAATGAAGGCAAGTTGGCAGGCAGGAAGAGAGAAGAAGTATTTTATTTAGCTGCTCATCTTAGTTGTTTCTCTAGGTCTTGAACTGGGGAGCCGGGAATGTGTGTGCACTAGCCTGGTGGACTTAATCACAAGACTAGCAGAGGGCACCGATATTTTTAACGACATTTGATAATGGCCTGCAGCATGGGTCAGCTGAGTTGGCCAGTGAACCAGACTGACTAATCAGTGTTCCATTTTTTTCCCAATCTGCATCACTCCCATTGGTTCAAGGATTATCATATGATACATATAAGCCTAAAAGAGACTGCGTCTTGGAGTTTTGGACTTCTGGCAACGTCCAGAAGGAACGAAGAACTCTTGTTGCTAAATGGAGTAGCTATCAACCCTGGACACCACCTTCAGCAAGACTTAGTTCTTCTTGTCCCGGTTCCTAGCAGGGGACAGCTGATGACTAGCACAGGCCAGGCCTTCCCTCCACATCACTTGTCAATGAGCAATACTTGATCATTAATAATGGACGCTAAGACAACAGGAAGTGATAGAATGAAGTTCAAAGCTCTTGATGCTCACAACCTCTTTACAGGTAAAAATGGGCCTCAACAGTGTGGATCCAACATCTCAGTTGATTCTGTGACCTAGACTTGCCAACATATCAAGAGAATTCTCTAAACTACGGTCACAAAGCCTCTCTATCTCTCCTTGTCTCTCTCTCTCTCCTCTCTCTCTCCTCTCTCTGTCTGTCTGTCTGTCTGTCTGTCTCTCTCTCTCTCTCTCTCTCCTCTGTCTGTCTGTCTGTCTGTCTGTCTGTCTGTCTGTCTCTCTCTCTCTCTCTCTCTCTCTCGAACTGCACACTGAGAAGTGCACCCAGAAGCGGAGGAAAAGTCAGGGGCGGCCCTCAAAGGCACAGCCCCACCTGAACAGGATCATGACAGACAGCTGGCACAGTGTCACGGGCAGAGGGTCGCACGGCCAAGGTTTGCAGAATTCAGGCCAGGGTGCCGCTTCGGCTGAGCTGGATCAACAAGCTAATGCAGCGGCTTGGAGCTACTGCAGGCTGGGGATGGTGGGCAGCGGGCTTGAGCTCCAACGTGCAGTCACACGCAGTCACAGCTCATTGGTTACCTCTCACTGTGGCTCCGCCATATTTGTTTTTTGGAGCCAGAACACATTTCCTGGTGCCTGTGCACTTCCCGGAGCCTGGAGGTTTGGAGTCACACTTCAGATTCAGTAATACCCTTCATGACAGCCTATGTGGTCACTTAGGTCTGCACATGTCATTCCCATTCTTTTTCACGATGCCTCTTCTCGTTCATGTCTGTCCACACACCATTGGGAAGAGACTCCCCTAAGAGGCCACTTGCCCGAGTCCCCATGAGCAAGGGCTTCGCTTCTATGACCGAGTCTTCTGCTCCAGAGGAAGACTGAGAAGCACAGCTGCAGGCTGCAGGGCAGGGACTTGGTGGGGCGGGGGTGTCGGGAAGCTTCCCCCCAGCACCGGCCTGACACAACTGCCACCAGGAGCTGGGACGTGGGTCCCGTCTCCTGTCATTGAAAAGCCTTAGATTCCCAAGCTGAGGTGGTTTTGACTTCCTTGTCCCTTCCAGGACTCACATCTATGATTTTAAAGATCTCAGATCAGAAAGGGCTTTAAAGATAAAGTAGTGCCAATCGTTCAATTTTCCAGAGAAAATGGAGACCAGGGAAGGTCGAGTGAGGCTGACAGTCTCACAGCTCACTGATTACACGTGTGATGGTGTGGGGGGACATGGGGGGCCTGAGGGCACATTGTGTGTGTGTGTGTGTGTGTGTGCCCAGGAGGGCCTGAGGGTGGGAGGTGGATGGTGAGGCCTAGAATGTCTTTCCTTCCACAGATCACCCCAGAGATTTACTTGACTTTACAGGTGGAACTGAAGATAAATGGATTAGCCAGGTGAATAAACCTGTATTAAAAACTTTCTGAAAAATCAATTTGAGAGAGAAGATTTGGGAAAATAAAATATGATCAGCTGTGTCAGATAGCTTGAATAAATCGATGCCTGCAAGCCTGAGCTACGGCTCCCACGGTGTCCGCGCTGGGGACAGTTACCACAGTAATTGACCGTGGGATGAGGCCAGGCCAGCATGAAAGGCATTAAAAATTATGTCTCTTCAAGCGAAAATTAATTTGTTTACTGACCAACGAAGACCAAAGTAATTTCAGAATTTTAAGGATGGTGAGCCATCACAAAAGTATTGACTCTCTTCACCCCCGCTTTAAATTCGACGTGGAATAGCATGGAAACGAAAAAACAAAACACAACAGGCCTCTCCATCCCCATGCAAGAGAGTCCAGGTCAAGGCGTCCGGCTAGTGTTTAGGGGAATTTAGGTTCCTGAGGGTGAGGGGGAGCAAGGCCGGACCCCACACGTGCTGCAGAGAACCCGCCCTCTGCTGTGGCGGGAGGCGAAGTCAGAGGGCTTTTGTCTTCTGCTCCAGACTTTCTCTGCATAGGAGCAGAAGACAAAGCCCTTCTGTGGCATGAATCGGCCTCAAAGAAAAGATGGTGTCTGCTGCTGAAGCACAATGAAGACCTGAGCCTGCGGTGTGCACTTGGCAGAAAAGGAGGGAAGGAGGCAGGAAATGACAGCTGACCCCTAGGGAAGGCGGCCCAGGCCTGTGTGAGTTGAAGAACACAAAAAGGACCCCGTGGTGGTCAGGCCGATCCTTAACCTGGGATGCTGGTGCCACGGTGTGTAATGTTTTGTTTTATAAAATGCACTTTAACGTGTACAGAACAGGACACTTTCAACAAAACCAATCCTGGGCAGCATGGGACCAGTATTTCCACCCAGTGTGTTGTCTTTCTGCTCACTTTCCAACTCCAGGTTCAGTCACCTGATGTTTAAGGGTGATGAGCATTCGCTCCACCCCAGCTTGACCAGCCGACCGTTGAACACTGAACATTGTTTGAAGCCTTTCTTGGGCTTCCCACAGCCACCACAGACAGGCGGTCCTTCCCTAGGCCAACGGTCACCTTTCCATCAGTTGACCTTCTTCTGCTGTCACCCTCTCAGCACCAGCTCGCAAGCCTTACATTTGCTCCTCAGGTGTCTCTTGGAACTGTTCCTCCTACCTGGAAAACTCCTTCCTAGACCTTTGAGTGACCTTCTCCTCTTAGGCCTCTGCTGAGCTGTCACCTCCCCAGAGACCTTCTCTTACCTCATGCTCTTCGGTCACTGCCCCATGATCCTATTTAATTTTCTTAGGACTCCCTGAAATCCTTATTCATTTGTTTCGTGTTTGTCTAGCCCTTTCTAGAATAGAAACTTCTTTGCGTGTGGCATCTTAACGCTCTCATTTCCTCTGAGCCCAGTCCAGTGCCTGGTTGAGCCCCATCTCTCATCAACAGTTGCTGAGATGAATGAAAGAATGGATGGGTGGATGACAGATGAATGAATGAATGAGTGAATAGCACAGAGTCTCAAACACCATCAAGGCAAGTCATCCTTTTTTTCTTTTCTTTTCTTTTTGTATCACTCCTCCATTTCTCTTCTGAAAGGAAATAACCTCCAAGGTCTAAAAGAATACATTTCTCCATCTATTTCCTCCTGGGAAAAGGGGTCCAGAGCAGCCTGGGACACTGCAAGAGACCAGAAAGAGAGAAGAGGCCCTGTACAGACTTTGCTCATCTAATTCTCCTGCTGAGTGGCGTTTCTGGGTGCCTTGTTGAGGACTAGAGACAATCTTGCCTGTTGTAAGACATTTGCAAATGAAAACGCCATTTTTCAAAACTCTCAAAAGGAAAAGGTCAAATACTTTGGTAACAGGCTGTGTTGGAAAACGTGTTAAAACAGACTCTCTCATATGACTTGTGAGAGCTTAATTTGCTACCTTTGACACTATTAAAAATCTAAACACATATGCCTTTTAAGAACATTTTTATTGTAATAATTATTCTACACATTAAAATAACCTCATATGTAGAGGTTCCCCATTCCCTAGATATGTGTCAACATACCCTGCCCTCCACCAAATCACCACGTGTTCTTCACCCTCGTCTAGTGGGTTTCACCACCATTTGCCCCGCCCCCTCTCATTCCCTATCAGTAACCTCAGTTCTATTGCAAGTGTCCAATTTTTTGTTTTGTTTTGTTTTGTCTGTTCCTTTGTTTTGTCTGTTTATGTTCTATCTAAGAGTGAGGTAATCTGGTATCCATCTTCTTTCATGCCTTTTGAGCTAACAATTCTCCATCTAAGAATTTATCCAATAGATGTATGTCTACACAGGTGCAAAATTCCAAGAATGCAAGGTTATTACTTGTGGCAAAAGATTGGAAACAATGCAAAAGTTCTCTGATGGGGCATTAAGTAAATTACAGTATATCTGGAAAATGAGATATTACAGAGGAAAAAAGAAAGGCATTTCTTTATGTTCTAGTATGGAATCATCTTTAAGATGCATTAAATGAACTGTAGGTCTTTGCTACCATTTGTGTAAGAAACAGGTAAAGGGTGAAGTAGACAAATACTACATGATTTAACTCATCCATGAAATATAAAGAAACAAAACAAAAGCAAATTCTTAGACACAGAGAACAGATTGGTGGTTATCAGAGGGCCAGAGTATGGAGGGATAGCTGAAACCTATAAAGGGGTCCATTGTGTGGTGGTGTATGAAAACTAGATTTTTGGTAGTGATCAGAATGTGGTCTTTACAGATGTTCAATTATGATGCTATACATCTGAAATTTATGTAATGTTATAACTGATGCTACTTAAATAAAAAATAAAAAATATCAAAAATTAAAGCTCATGATAGGCTCTACTGAGATCCCATTGAAATACAAAACATAATAAACGAGTGAAGGGAAAAGTGTATATACATGCAATACATACCTATGTTTGTATATGCTGAGAACATCTCTAGAAGAATACATAAGAAAGTGAACCTAAGTGCCCATTGTCAGATGAATGGAGAAAGATCTGGTATTTAGACACAATGGAATACTATACAGCCATATAAATGAAACCCTGCCATTTGTGACAACATGGATGGAACTAGAGGGGATTATGATAAAAAAAAAAAAAAGTCATAAGGAGAAAGACAAACACTGGATGATCTCATGCAAATGTGGAAAGTAAAGAAACAAAATAAATCAACATATTAAACAAAAATAAACTCTTGGACTGTTGTAGAACTGTGGTTATCAGAAGGGCTGGGAACAAGGGTTTGGTAGGGTACAATGGACAGTAATTTGGTGGTGGGTATGGTGTGCTATCGTATATTTGATGAAGAGTAAACCTGTACCTCTAAACATATATCATTTTATAAACTAAGTTATTTCAATTACAAGGAAAAAAAAAAACAAACAGAAATTGGGGACCTGGTTGATTCAGGGCAAGGAGCCAAGTGGCTAACGGATAAGGGTAAGAGAAAGACATTTTACTGTGCTTTTTAAATTTGAACCGTACGAATCTATCTCTATGTCAAAAACAAAACAAAACTATAGCTTGGCACCACGGCAGTTCGACAGAAAATTCTTTCAGTCAGGTAACTAAGTCAGCACAACTTACCCACCCGACTTCCCTCCGGTAAAAGATGAACTAGATGAGGAGGAGCTCCCAGCCCCAGTGGCGACAGAGCTGCTGCTGTTTTCTGCACTCTTCACATGTCCTCGGTCTCCTCTTCTCTGTCTACACCCCTCGCTCGGGGACCGCATCCAGTTTACATGCCACATGCCGATGGCCCCCAAGCCTTCCCCAGCCTGGACCTGAACTCCAGACTCCTGCTTCCCCACAGCGTCACGGGGATGCGGCCCCTCAGGTACCCAGCACCAGCCCGAGTCCTCCTCAGGCCTCCCGTGTTGCGAATGGCCATAACTGCAGCCCCACTCCTCCTCTCACGCATCGAACCTGTCAGCAAATCCAGATCAGCCTTGCTTCCACCATACCCTGAATGTGGCCACTTCCCACCGCTGAACCTGCCTCCAGCCAGGCCCCGCCACCCTCTGTTCACCTGGATTATTGCTCTCTGACTGGCCTGACAAACCCAGCTGATGTGACCCTGTTCAAATCTAACTTAGAGCACCTCAGTCTGCTGCTCCAAACTCCCACTCATTTTCCTCCTCGGAGTCAAATCCAAGTCTGCCATGTCCCGTAAGACCCCAGATAATCTCCTGTCTTCGCCCCATGGTCCTGGCCTCGTCTCCCAGCACGCCCCGCTCCCTCGTGCGCTCCAGCTAGAGCAGCCTCCTGGCTCTTCCTCAGACACACAAGCACAGGGCCTTTGCACCAGCCATTCTTCTGGAAGCTTCTTCTTCCAGACAAGTCTGTGGTGTGCTTCCTCACCTCCGCTGGAACTTGCTCCCTCATCACCTCCATGAGGGCTGCGTGGCCTCCCCGTCTACAATCATGGTTCTTCTTTCCCCACTGCCCCCAACACTCCTCTTTCCCTGTCTGCACCATCTTTGTATCATCTAGCACAGCACAAAAGTCACTGGGTTTTCTTATGTATCTTGTACATTATCTTCCTCCCCTTCTTGAATGTCCACTTCATGAGGACAGGAATGTGTCTCTCTTCTTCATATCCATGTCTGTGGAATTTAGAACAGCGCCTAACTCAGAGAAGAGACTCAGGGAGCATTTGCTGGATGAATGAATGATCCATGGGCTGGCCTTCTGGGCAGGGCTGTCAATCCCCTTGAGTGTGTGGCCCTTTAAGGCTCACACTACACCCCTGCTTTTCGCGCTGTTAGTGGTACATGGCTTTCAAGAGTCACCATCCGCTGCCCTGACTCCTCTCAGCAGGCAGAGTCTCTGTGTCCGAGTACCTGCTTTTCCTCTGGGGCTGCGCTGAAGTTACTACAGACCCAGATGCCCACAGAGGCACAGGACATGGAAGTGGGGACCGGGGCAGAGGCGAGGCCCGGCCTGTAGGCCATCACTGCGCAGCTCCGGCCAAGGGGTGTGAGGTAAGGTGTGGCTGCTGTTGTGGGGTCTTCTGGTTTTTCAAGGGAAACTGGAAATCTGGATTTCCCAAGATTGAAAAGCAGAAAATTATGCTCAAACATGGTAAAAACTGAGATGTAATTGACATGACATTATGTTAGTTGCAGGTATACAGGGTAATTGAATATTTGCGTATTTTGTGAAATGATCAGCGTGGTAAGTTTTGTTAACATCTGTCACCACACACTGTTAAGGACTTTTTTCTTGTGATGACATGGAAGATTTAATCAAACCCATCCTAAGGGCCACAGTTTGAGACCTTGGCTTAAACCCTGGACTTTGCAGGAAACTGAATCCCCCAACAGCGATGGGACCGGGTCTATGGACAGTCATACAGTTCTGGGAAAATCGGCTATCTGCCCACATCTGCGCTCTCATTGTTCCCTAGGGAGGGTGGAGCCCAGTCCCACAAATCTCCTGTTTGCTGCTCTGAGCCTTACCTCCTCTGTGAACGGCCTTCAGTGGCTTTTTCTCTGCTTAAAGAGAGTGTCTGTGGGCATGTGAGCTCGAGGGAGCGGAGGCTGAGTGGGATGAGGGGAGAAGACAGAGGATGGACAGCAGGCTGCAGAGGCTGTGAGTGGAGCAGCCAACAGGAGATCTGCATTCACGTGGGCCTGCCTAGGCTTGGTCTGTCTGGACACTCGGGTGAAACACACGCAGGTGAGCCCGCACACCTGTGCCAGTGGAGAGGCTTTGTGGGGGGAGGGGCTTGAAGAAAGAGAAGAGACGACCTATGAACCACTGCAGCCATGATTAACCTCACACCTGGACCAAAGTCAGCGGTGGCAGTGACGCAGCGACTGACTGCTCCTGGAGCACACAGCTGCAAAGGACCCCAGACAGGTGTCAAACAAACACTCGCACACGGCTGTTCGCAGTCGCACTGGTCACACCGCCAACATGGAAAGAACTCGAATGCCCATGGATTAGCGAGTGAGTCATGAATGAATGAGTAAAAAGAATTCCAAGCGTGGCAGTGGTCTCACGGCTGAGGCGACTGACGCCCACTGAAAGGAGCTCTAGGTGGGAAGAGCGCAGGTGGGGATGTGACTGTTCTCTGTAGCTACTTAGAAATATAAAAGGTGCTGGTGCAGGCAGCCCCAGAGCCTGGAGTACTGGGACTCACCCATGAAAACCACCCCTGAGACCAGCTCAGGCAGGAGGGACCAGATGGCGGGGCAGGGCAGCCCGGCCTGGGGCACCAGAAAGTACTGCCTGCTCAAGATGTGTGATCTGTGAAAAGAGCACATGCCCCTTTGGCAAGGAAAGAAGGGACAAAGGAACAGAGAAGTCGCCAGCACTGTCTCCTGCCGGGATGACCCCTCAGCCTCCATGACAACTGCAGCAGCCCTGCCTCCGCACATCGCTATCTTTTCACCACTCAAGTCGGCACCTAAGAACGCCAGCGTTTAGTCAATACTACTGAGTCAGCCGATCAACTGAGAGGAAAGATACAAATGCTCCCTCTCCTCCCCTAACGCTGGGGACCTATGTCAGACTGGCCATGGGTGCCTGGGATGGAGGTCTGCCCCGGGGTGGCCCGGCTTTGCAGGGAGCCTGGCGGTCTGTCATCTCCTAGTGCTGACACTTTGACAAAGGTCGTGGAGATGTGTTGGACCCCTGGCTTGCTGCAAACTTTATGGTGTGGTGGGGCAGTGACGTGAAGAATCCTTGGGGTGGGTCTACAACTGGTTTCCTTGAACCCTGGACCTTCTTAGAGGGCAAAGAAAGCCAGGTCCTTGGCAATGACAAGATGGCAGTCCCAGAGCAGCCGATGGCAGTCACCTCTAGGATTCTCCCACACCAGCTCAGTCTTGAGGCTTCCTTCCTGCAAACCTCTTTCCTTTTGCCCGCTTTGGGCTAGTCTGGTTCTCCAGAGCCTTCCTCATCACCGCACCATCATCTCTTCTTACTGTTCATCAGCAGCTCACACATAATGGCATTTTCACAGGCCCTTGTGGGGCTGCATAGGTAGGAAGTTTGTTCCCACGGAAACGTGATAGGGACACGAGAGCATGTACAGGGGAATGTGCGGTGGGGCTTACAGCTGTCCACAAGGCCAGGCTCCAGCTAAGCCTGCAAGACAAGGCATTAGAATACTGGTCTGTGCTCCACAGGAATGGCAGCCCTGGTGGGAATCCAAAGCATAGCCATGGCTTTAACTGTGCTCTCACCCAGCCACGTGGGCAGAGGCCTGCCTCCTGCAGGGAGCGGGCAGCAGCCCCAGGCCCAGGGTCCCATTTCTCCACAGCTCTCAAGCCTGCCTCTGCGGCACCCAGGCCCACGGGCCCAGCCCTCCTCTTCCCAGCGATGGCTCCGTGCAGGTGCTGGGGCGCCCCTCTCCCTCTGTTCCCCCACCTGGGCATCCAGTCACCATCCCCGTGATCACCACGAACTGAGGCTGAGTGCTTGCCTTGCCACAAAAATAATCACCGGGAGCCCCTTTGATTTCCAGGGAAAGCGGAGCGTCTTGCTGCATTTCCTGTCAGGCCGGCCCTTTGAAGGCGCGCGCTCCATAATTTAGAGTTTGAATCTCGTTTTAAATGGCAGTTAAAAATTGTAGGTGGCAGTTCACAATGAAATTTAGCTTGACAGCTTGGACATAAAACTAAAAATAAATGACTTCACATCCAAATAATAAGTAATAACAATGTTAGCCTGCATAAGAATAGCAGGGCTGGATTCAAATACAATATTAATTTTAGGAATATGAGTGACTGGGGAGAGACAGAGGCAAAGAAACAAATCCTTCATATAGCAATCGTCTCCTCTTATCCCCCAGGCAACGGGCTGCCTTTCACCTCCGCGGCACAGCAATTATGTGGAGTAATGGAGGCAGCGCAAATAAGCAGAAAGATTTTATTAAACCAAATGAGCAAATCATCTGCGTATTATTGAGATTTGATTGACACTGACAAGTGTCGCGGGGACGAGGGTGTGAATATGATAAAGAAGCTCGCAGAAAAGCTCTTGATAATGTTACTCTTGATAAAGTTGCCCGGCCACCCTCTCTAAGTAAATAAAGGGGAGAGGAATGTGACGCATATTAATTCACCCAGTTTGCAGCCTACCGGAGGACGAGAGGGAGAAAAAAGTTGCACCGGGTTCGGCGTATGGCATTTTCTATGAATACCAAAATTGCATTCCCGATTCGCCTAGACTTTACAATAATATATTAATATTGAAACTAAAGGTCATTCCACATAACAGTTAAGCTGCCTGAGCTTCAACCTTTATACCAATAACAGACTCTGGAAAGTAAGTGAGAAATATTTGAATAATCAAAAAAAAAAAAAAAAAAAAGAAAGAAAATTGGAGGAGGGTAGGCAGGATAGCCGGCTCACGGCTCACGTCAGCTCAGGTGGCCCCTCACCCACGTGGCTTCTCTGGGGACAATTAAAGGGCTACCTTCAGGGTGGCTGCATCTGAGACAGCTGGCACTGCCGGGGAGGAAGGTGATTAATTGCCACAGGCCTTGAGGCCTCGCACATGGCTGCGATTCACTAATGATTCCCTCATGAGCCCGGCCCACCGCTCCCACCGCAGAGCTCCACGGAGTCAGCACAAAACTTTACTTGGCTGCTCCGGGCGCTCCGAGCGAAGGGCCCCCGCAAGAGGCAGCTTCTGTCTAGGACGATTTACGGGGAGACCTGCCTGGAGGCAGGGGACCGGCCACGATGACCTCGGGAGCTTCCTCCAGGGGATGGTTTGCTCTGATTCTGTCAGGCGGACAGGCACAGACAAAAGAGGGTCCTGGTGGGTGGGTGAGTGGGTGGATGGACCCTGATGTGCTCTTGGAAGAGCAGCTTTGAGAAGAAAACCAGAAACAAGGGAGGTCTGCTCGTGGGAGGGCCTGTCCACCTGGGGGAGAGGGCCATTTCCTTCCAGGAAATTACAGCAGTGTCCCAAGAAGGGGGCTCTTATGGCTAGAAAGTGACCTGGCCTCCACGGCTGGGTGTGTGGAGATGGGGTGTACAGATATCCGCCTACCTCACTGGTAACGTGAAATTGGCCACAGCGGGAGTATATTCACACCATGGAGTTGGGCAAACTTTATGCATTGGGCTTCCTTCCCTCCAGCTGGTTGTTGAAACATGTTATCAGCACTCCTGGGGCTGACCCAGGGTCTCCCAGGTGGGTACTTCTCTATCACCAAGAGGCTCGCTGGCTTGGCTCATATGGACATAGAACAGAGTCCTATCTAGAACTCATCTGGTCTTCGTGAGCCAGGCAAGAGGGTAGGGGCAAGGCTAGACAGAGCTCAACCTAATACAAGAAGTCTATCAGCTTCTCCAGGTTGGCCGCACCCCACTGGCCAGGTGGTTTAAATCAGGTACAGTTCACATACATTCCAAGATCTCCAGTTCAAGACCCAGACAAGATGAACAACTGAATAAAAGAAAGCATTTTTTCCTCCTCTCTCTTCCTGCCTGTCTGCCTTTGCTCGCCTTCATTCCTGCCTAGCCCTTTCCTTTAAAAACAAAACAAAACTTTTCTAAGAAATGTTCTACCTCTTTTAAGAATGTGGGCTCTCTGACCTCTGGGCCTTCCCCGCCATCCCTACCCCTGCTCAGCTAGTTCCTCCCCTGGGTAGATCTGGAGTAAACAGGGAAGGTTCTGGAAGGGTCCTGAATCCTGTGTCTCTCTGAAGGGGTCACTTGACCTCTAGCTCTGCTCCCCTTGCTGGCAGCCTAAAGTGGAACTTGTGACCTGGTCTCACCTGATCTGGCATTCTCCTGACAGCCTCATCTCCAGTTGGGGGACTGTGCCCCTGCGACCTTCGGCCCAGGTAGCCTCTCATCTTTTGGGGCTGCTTGCTCTTCTGGAAGCGGACATGGAAAGGGATGGAAACCAGCTCAGCAGAGTTGGGCTCCTCCTCTGCCTGCCTGACCACATACCCCGCTTACTTTGCTGTGACCTCATTCAGGGGTGTGCAGAGGCAGAGCGTCTTTGTCCAGGGTCTTCTCAGGGGAGTCTGGGCAGAAATAGCTCCTCCTCTTCACATCTTTCCCTCTCCAGGCCAAAGTATGGAGCAGGGAAATAAGGGACAGTCTCTCCTATCTTCCTCTTCCCCAACTGCCAAGTCTTCTTTGTGTTTTTTAAATTTTGAGTCATGACCCAGTGGTGGGGGATGAAATAAAACAAGAGGGTCAGGACCTGTGTTAATTAAAAAGACAGAATTTTAAAAGTGAGACCAAAGCACATGTAAAAAGACTAACAATCGCTCTCTGGAAATGCTGATTACGTATGTGTGTTCTGGCTACAATGTGAAATGAGTTTCTTACTGTGGGTCATGGAGACATGCTGAAAAGACACAGTCTGTTATCACTTTCTCCCACCATAGAGTAACACGGCATGAGGCCACGGGGAGCTCGTCTCCACACAGGAGCTCTCCAAGCAGGGATCTTCCAAGCCTGGCTCCTGAGATGCTAAGTAAGGAGATCAAATCATTGTGAATCTTCCCAAGATGAGTCTGGCTTGCATGTGATGCCCAGTGCTGAATGTCAGACTGAGCATAACTCTGTTGCATATCTTGTGCAAACATTTGTGACCTCTCCTCTCTCCAGTCAGGGGGCCATCACCTTCAGAAATTCCAAAGAAAAAAGGTGGCTGGTATTTCTTCCAGGAGACTTCTCTGGCTGCACACTGACTGTCTAAGAGGCTATTTTGCAGAGCTCACTGTCTCCTGGTCTGTCCCGATAGGCCCTGACTCACACACTCTGTCAGGAGTTCCTCAGCTAAATGAATTTGCTTCTCAGAAGCCTGCATTATGCCTATGTGCGCCACACCTGGCTTCCACAAGCACATCTGTGTGACGCAGAAAAAAAACCCTTCTGCCAGGACCGGGTTGGAGCTGTTCTACAATGTCAGCTCTAAGAGGTAAGAGAAGGCGTCTCTCAGCCTTCCTCACGGCTGGTGTCCAGTCCCGGCAGAGTACCAGGACATGAGGAGATATGCTGTAGTGCTGTGTGTGATAGGTAAGCATAGTCTTATGTGGGAGAAGGGCTGAGCTTCCCATATTATTATTTTAAAGGAAAGGTGCAGGCAGGAGTGAAGGCAAGCAGGCAGGCAGGTGGGCAGGTAGGCAGGAAGAGAAAGGAGGAAGAAGCACTTCAAATTATTTAGTTGTTCGTCTTGGCTGTTTCCTCAGCCCCAGGTGTTGAACCAGGGACCTAGGGAGGCAGGTGGGCTGCACCACAGTGGACGAACCCACTAGTCCACCTGGGCACGCCCCTATATTTCTTTAAAGTATCTGCTTGATGGTTCCAGGGAATGTGGTTCCATGTGGGGCTCCCACCCCGTCACATCACTGCATTAAGAGAAAAAGACCTTTTGTGTGTTCTTTATAGATTTACCCATAGGCAGAAACCTAAGAGACAAATTAAATGATTTCTGTTTTGTCTGCTAATCTCTTCATAAAACATTATCACTTTTTGTTGTTGTTCCAGAAGAGTCTATTTTAAGAGCGCATCACTTAAAATAAATTTCCAGCTCACCATGTGATACACCAGAGTATTGCGCCCTCTTTGTGTCTTTACATATACACTATTCCTGCTAGAAAAAGTGAGATACATGGCCATCGATGTATTTTATGTCCTTCTGTTCCAGAGTACACACAATGATAACATCATTCCCTATTTAATTTTGAAAACTGATCTGAGGGAAGAATAAACAAGGCTATATATTTTTTGGAATAATAGGTCCTTAAGTTCTAAGGAATTTCAAGAGATAAAATCAGTCTGATATATCATAAGTGTTAACTGCCATTTCCCTGTGTTCTTCAGTTAACAGAATTGGAAACTACAATTGTGTGGGAGATTCAATGTCCCTAAGATAGATGTATACTAATCCTTGCTTTCTTTATGACCTACTATAACCAAACTTCATTTGGAACGAACAAATTCTTTTCTCAAGTACCATTTCCAATACAATTTTCCCATTACGTGCGCACAGTGCAAACGTCGGCTGCAGTCAAGACTTCCATAAGCTGCACCTCAATGACTCTCCCCATTTTGTTTACTCATTCATCAAATTACTCCATTGAAAAGAAATAGTAAGTACCAGATCTTGGCACTTAATAGCACTTTACATTTAATCTTAGCCTCTCTGCTTCTAGATTTTACATTCTGGTGGAGACTAGAAAGAGGTAAACAAATGATGAATTAAAGAATGTGGCAGGTGCCAAGCACAGGTTTATCTTGAGAACCCCTGATCTAGCAGTGGGGAGGGGATGGGAGTATGGGGATGACCGAATGTACAGAGATCAGGGAAGGCCTCTGGGAAGACGATATTGGATTGAAGAGTTAGCTACAGCAAGGGTCAGGTAAAGGGAGAGAGAACAGAGGGTGCAAAGGCCTTGAAGCCAGGTGCACTTGGTCTGCTGACAGTGTAGGTGAGCCGGAAATGCCTGAGAAGAGGTAGCATGTCCAGTGCGGGAGTGAGCTCACACGAAGTCTAAAGATCACAGAGAGCAATCCATTGATGTTAAGAGCAATTCGAAGTCAGAGGTTATACTATATAGTGGCATTATACAAAATTGCCAAAAATAAGAAAAAACTCAAGTGCAATTAAAAGGAACAAAATAAGATTTAAAAAAAGGGAACAGAAGACTGACAGATTCAAATACATGGATGCAACTTCAGATGCATTAAGCAGAGTGTAAAAAGCCAGACTTTGAATTTGCTAGCTTTTGCTGCATAACAAGTTATTCCAGACGGTAGCAGAGGCAGGGAAGAACAATTGCACCATGAATCCAAAAGGGAAGTTGACAATATTGAGTGAAGGGCATAACTTCCAGTTGTGGAAGTTGCAACTATGTTGTTGTCTGACTTCTAGAAAGTTCTATTATTCTTCACCAATGAGTCTCATCCACGGAGCTTTGCAAAGTGGTAGATAGAGAACCATGTAACATTCACAGTACTCATTAGTCACATTAATAGAAGTGAAAACATCCTATTTTATTGGGTCAGTCAGGTAAAGAGAATGTCCAGTGACATGATGGAGCTGTGATCTGTGGGAGATGGCTTGTGACTGACAGGACCTGGGACATAACAATCACGGGGCTCTCTGCTTGTTCTCCCACTAACTCCCACGTGATCCCAGGCCCTCAATACTTCAGGGCCTCATTGACCTCACCTGCAGAAGTTGTGTCTGGGACTCAGTCTCTAAGGCTCCTTTATATAAATTACCATCCATACTTCTGTGATCAAATGGCACGCTGCTCCTCGCCTGCATTCCCTGCCATAGCATGGAACACATCCATGCTCTTTCCTGGGGCCATTTGGAGACCACCTGTGCAGCTGCTGCCACATCTGCTGGCCACCTGCTCCACTGTTCACCTCATCTTTCCCTTCAAATGAACTCGCTTAAAAAAACAACTTAAGTTTAAATTACATTTAAGTAAATTTTATGTGACAATGGTAAATGGAAGCAAATCAGTGAGACTCGTCAATTAGCAGCCAACTTGAAGATAAATACAATGAAAGCAAAGTAACATTGCAAACGGCAGTTGGAGACATGAGTCTATGTCTGCTTTTTTTTTTTTTTTTTTTTTTTTTTTTAATAAAGGAAGGTCTTTATCTGTTCAATTTTTTAAGATGACTGAAGAGAGGTGTTGAAGTCCTATTTGCACCAAATTGAGGCATTTCTCCTTGTTTTAGCTAAAGACTTAAAAGATAATTGAAAGAGGGTAACTGTGCTTTGGTGATGGAGTGTTATTGATTGTCATATCTAATGCTGTCCAACACCACTGCCTATTACACACTGCGTGCTTTCCGCACTTCAGAAATGTACTTGGCTCCTTATAATGATTCATTTACTTCCCTTGACTGAGTTTGAGGAGATCAGGCGGGTTCTTCCTGGTTTCCCCATCTCTGTACCCCTCCAAGAGGTCCCTTGTCACCTGCTCCAGAGACACAAACCTTGAGAAGGTGAGAGAAGAATGAGGGTGGCAATGAAATGAGGCAGCCACCAGTACCAGGAGGGGCATATTTAGTCCCCTACTGGGTTACTATCGTCACTATAGGAACAATCTTTACCTAAAGTTGTAAAGAGGGTGAACACTGGTGGCTTAACGGTTACGTCCAGCACCTCCAATTGTGTGCAGGCCACATACATCCCAAGGACCTGGGTTCACACTCTGGAGCAGGGAGTTGGGGAACAACCATGCCGAACAATTAGATAAAATAAACAAAATGTTTCCTCCTTCTCTCTCTTCCTGCCTGCCTCTGCTCACCTTCATTCCTGCCTGTACCTTTCCTTAAAAAAAAAAAAAAAAGTAGTAAAGAGGCGAAAGGAACACATTAATGGAGGAGCTTGGCCAAAGTTCTGTTTTGCAATGACTTTCAGAGGTATTTTGGTCTCCAAGTGAGTTGAAGGCTGACATAGCTACACAGAATTAATACTTACGGGCTGTGAAAATTTTGGATCAGATTTTTTTTAATGAAAAAACATAGGCTTTAGGGTTTCCGCTCTTTTTTTTCTTAAAAAGTTAGAGTTGACCACTCCCCCTATCCTCTCTAATGGGACAATATAAAATATCACGGTGTTTTAACAGGTTTGAGGGTCCACACAATAGCTTGTGCCCCAGAGTTCATAGCAGCACCCTTCACAGTTGTCAGGAAGGAGAAACAATCAAATGACTATCAACTGATGAACGGATGAGCACAATGTGACCTATTCATATGGTGGAATGTCATTAGTCAGCCGTAAGAAGGAATAAAACATTGATACAGCATGGATGACCCTTGAAAACATTATTTGAAGTGAAAGAAGGCAGACACAAAAGGGCACACATTGCACGATTCCTTTGCTATGAAATGTCCAGAAAAGGCAAATTCATAGAGACAGAAGGAAGATTAGTGGTTGCCCGTGACTGCGGGTAAGGGGGAGTAGGATTTGACTGAAAGGCATGGAATTTCCTTTGAGGTGATGAAAATATTCTAAAAGTGATTGTGGTGATGATTGAAAAACTTGGGATATATTAAAACCTGCTGAATGATATGTTTAAGTGGGTGAATTCATATGATATGTGTACAATATTGCAATAAAACTGTTACTAAAAAATAAAAGTCTTGGAAGTGCCCAGCCTCAGAAGTCAGCCTAAACCCAGGAGGGTGATGCCTGCTGATGAAGTTTGCTCCAAGCAGAGGCTCTCAGCCTGGCTGCACATGAGCATCACCTGAGGAGCTCCAGCTGCTATGACGCCACCTGCATGCTCATGCCAGAGGTGTGACTGGCCTTCATAGCTCAAAAATCTCCCAGGGGATTCTAAGAGGCAGCCAAGGCTGAGAACCCTGGTTCAGAAAATTGGCGAATAACGAAGTTGCCTTCATACACCACTAGATTATCTCCAGTTGTTCCAGAAAGCCCCTGGTCCCCCGCAAAACATACCCTTTTCTTCATTTTGTGTCCATTGAAAAGACACCAGTTGCATGAGAAGATGCATCAAGGTCATTCATCATCAGGGAAGCACAAATGAAAACCACAATTTGGCGCCACCTCACCCCCATTACGATGGCTGCTATCCGAAATCGAAGCACGACACAGGCAGGTGAGGCTGTAGAGAAAACAGAACCCTGTGCTCTGTTGGTGGGAATGTAAAACAGTGCAGTCACTGTGGAAAGCAGTATGGCGGCTTGAAAAAAGGTAAACGCAGAATTACTATGTAAACTGCGATTCCACTCCTAGGTATAGCAACCCAAAAGAACTGTGAACAGGTACCGAAGAAAGTCCGTGTGCCCAGCCAAGTGGTACCACCCCGATCGTCCTTTAACAATGAATGAGTAAGAAAACGTAGTGTGAACATACAATGAATGGAGCCCTGCTCAGCCTTAAAACAAACGGAAATTCTGACGCCTGCTACCCCGCCAGTGAACCTTGAAGACATGCTTAGCGAAGGAAGCCACTCACAGGAAAAACATGTGATTCCCTTTGTATGACTACCCAGAAGCAGCAGACTCAGGGAAGGGCAAGGGGAAGGAGGGAATGGGGAGTCACTATGTCAAGGGTCCAGGTTTCTGTCTGGTATGAGGAAAAAGTACCTGAGATGGATGATGGTGACGGCGGCACACGATTGTGAAGGTCCAGACATAATGGCACGGAATTCTGGATTTTTAAATGGCTGAAATGATAACTTTTGTGTTAGGTATATTCTACGCCATTAAAAAAATGAAAACGTAAGAATGGGAAAGAAAAATAAAAAAAGAAACATCATCAACAATGGCCTCTTCAGGGGAAGCAAACCCCACAGGAACAGACCACTAGGCACCGTGGAGGGACACCATGTTCTGCCCTGGACCAGCTTCAGGGATGGTGGGCTGCTCCCGCTGTGTCTCTGTACCTCTGTTTCTTCATCAACAAAAATATTAACAATATGAGCCTCCTGTTTGGGTACATGGTACAGGTTGGAAGAAATAATATATAAAACAGCACAATGGCTGGTATACAGGAAGCATTCATTGATGGCAAATGGTACCGCCTCCATCATTCACACCCACAGTGACGTGTCTACCTGGAATTGAACTCCTTTCCAAAGGCAGAATCTATCACTTCTAGGCACACACAACCCGGGAACACAAAAACACTGGTTAGAAGATATACCTGCACCCCTATGTTCACAGCAGCACAATTCACAACAGCCAAGACATGGAAACACCCTGAACGCCCATCAACAGATGACAGGATAAAGAAGCTGTGACCTACAGACTCAACAGAATCTATGCAGCTGTTAGAAAAGATGAAATCATGCCCTTTGCATGATCATGTTAAGTGAAATAAACCAGAAAGAAAAGAGAAGTACAGGATGGTTTCACTCATATGTGGAATTATAGAGAAACAAAACAGGCAAAATTGTGTCGGGACAAAATTCACAGGATGCAAGACTGTGGCTGCCAGGGGTGTGGGAGGGAAGGAAAGAGGGAGCAAGTGGTGGTAAAAGGCACTTTAACTCTGGGGCTGAGTGTGGTATGAAATACATGCAGATTGAGGTGTGATTTCACTATCTTAAAAAGTATATAATAATGTGAACCAAAGAAATTATAAAGTTATTAAAGAACAAACACAGGCAGGGTGTACTTTGGGAATGATGGAAAGTTCTGGAGTTGATGGTGAGGACAGTCACACAACTTTGGGAATGTACTGAAACCCATCACATTGTGCACTTTAAAATGGCAAATTTTGTGGTATGTAAACTAGTTTTAAAAAATCAGCTACATAATCATGTAGTTGTCATAATGCAGGTCATAATGCAGCTGCAAATGGAACATGCATCACAGCTCAGGGAGGCCCGAGAGCTGCTATTTTGCCAGAGCCTCCACACCCCACCCTGAGAACCTCACTCAGCCCACCAGCTGCTCTCATGTGGGACCTGACTGCCAAGTCCAGCATGAAAGATGTCACTCCTATTACCCCCTCGAGGGTCCCTGCCACCCATGCGGTGGCTGGGAGTGTGGCTGGCCTCAGTCTGAGGTGTCCCCTGCGCGGGCAGCAATGAGGCCTAAGCATTAGCCACCAGGGAGTCAGCAGCACCTGGAGCCATCTCCTGCAGGACAGGTGGCCCTTTCTATGGACAAAGCGGAAGATGGAGACCAGACACCTGCCTGGAGCTGCGCCTCCACAACCTCGGACCCAGTTAGTCAGGCTCCTAGTGGTGTTAGAAGCAGGAAGGGTGGGGACTGGGGCCAATGGTGGCAAAGCCAAGGCAAACTCCCGGAGGAGGGGCTGGTGCTGAAGCAGACTCGGGTCGGCATCCCCGAGTCCAGTCCCCGGCCCAGCACCCTTCCACATCACACCCACTCGGGGCTCTTTTGCCGACGCTCTCCTACCTGGGGTCCTCAGACGGACCTCCACCGTCCGTGGGACGGAGGGAGACTCCCCCCAGACAGACGCGGGTGCTGTGAAGAGTTGTGGATCAGAGTAGAATAAAGCACATGCTTGGTAGGGGCTGCGGCCTGGAGGAGAGGCTCCAAAGAGACCCTTGCTTGGTTAACAAGAGGGGTGGCTTTGCCGGGCTACGCGGGGGGTGGGGTGGGGTGGGGTCCCAGAATGGGGTCGAGCGATTTCCTTGTGGGACCGGGGAGACAATTCCCTCCCACAGTGATCTTGTGACATGGTGGCCACCCCTATCGTGAACCCACGGGGGAACGAATGTGAGAACTAAGTAGCAAAGCGAATGTGAGGTGTCTCGGAAAAGAGGAGCAGGGAGAACAGCCAACAATTCCTCCTGGGCGTTGAGGCCCACGCCCCGGGGAGGACAAGAGGAAAGGTTCATGAAACAGGCGGTTCATCTGTGCCAGGCACACCTCAGTGAGGCTTGTGGACCTAAAAAGGTGAGCTACTCTACTTCACCTGAGTCTTGTAGTTTACTGATTAGGTCCCATTTCCTTCTCCAACAGGCAGCAAGGGCAGAGGTGAGGCTCAGGGGCCTCCGGTGTTTTGCTGAGGGTGGCACAGTGGGAGAGGCCTGTTCAGTGTCCTCTGTGACGTTTCCTCACACACTTAGGAGCCTGGGTGTGAGGAAAGGGTCGGGAAAATTAAGGGGCGTGTTAGGCGGGGGTTTCTATTTGGGATTTGCCCCCAAATCACTGTGTAACTGATCAGCTGGTTTCTCTCTGGCCTCGGTTTCCTCATCTGTAAAACAGGGCAGGAAAGTAGGCCTCTAAGACCCCCTTTTGCTGTGGTAACTCAACAAGGATTTGTGAATAATTTTTCTAATTTCAGAAGCAGTGTGGCCCCTCTGTCCCACCTACTATTGGAAAGAAAGACCCACCCATTTTCCAAGTGAAGCAGTACTTTTTCTATCTGTAACTTTGATTCTGTTTTGAAATCAACTTCCTACTTCTCTTACTCAGGACCCCAAAGGCTTGAGTTTTCTAATGCCGATATCTTGGGTCTTTTAAGGTTTAATGAAGTCTGTTTCTATGAATGAAAGCATATTTTTGACTTTAAGACTAAAAGTCTTGAATAGCCAGTTTTGGTTTTTAGTTTTGTTTTTAAAGAAAAAATGATGGATATCAGCCCTTTGAAAAATCAGCTCACTTGGAGGCCTCCCTGGCACTATTGCCTTCTTTAATATTGCTGACAGTCTCTTGCAAATGCATCACAAGTTGGCATTTATTAGTGCGAGGCACAAGTAAGGGGCATGTTATTTGATTTGAATAACAGCTCGGAGCTACAGTTTGAGTCCAGAAATATATTAGTCAGAAACAATCTCATTTAATAACACAGAAACTAATAAAAGAAAAGTATTCCAACTGTTTCAGAATTGAATTTATGAATATTGCTTTAGCAGGATTAATGATCAAAACCCCAACCTGTTTGTCACGTTATAACTGACTTTTCCATTTAAATGCAAAGCCAGAAGTCAATGAGTCCAAGGGATTGTATATTGCTTTGAAGAAAACCCGTTCATTTTACATGTAAGCTTCCAAATTGGCAATAAACTTTAATTACAGGGTCAGATAATCAAATTATAATCAAATAGTCTCACATAAAAATCTATGTTTGAAATTAATGAGACACAAGCCTGCCATTTGGTATCACTGCACCTCTGTAACTGACTAACAGACATTTCATTTTCATTTAAAAGTCACCTTAAGGACTTTCTCCTCAATTTCCACCCTGTAACTTAATTTGATTTAGAAAACATTTCATTCTTAGATCATCCACTCCTTCGGATGTTCGTATTCCTCTTATCATTTTCCCTCCTCCTCTCATCTTGGGGGAGGTATGTTTTATAATTGACAGTGGGATTTCCAAATTGGCATGATCATAAACCTTTCCGATGGCAAGGCGAGTATATATCTATCTGTGTTGGGAAGAATCTTCAACCTGGTGTCAAGTGGCCTCTGACAGAGGCAGCATCCACACCATGGAACTGAGTACCCGGAAAATTTTGCCAGAGACAAAAATGCACACAGCTCAGAAATACAAATTATGTTGAAATCAACAAATACATTGGCAGGTGAATGGCATTAACGCTTATACCTGCTTCATTGTCTCATTAGATAGGAACAAACAGAAGGCTAAGCTGTGCTTTAAAACCTCTGTATTTTATCTTTAAAAGTGGTTTCTCTGTCTTCTTCACTAGCTTTAAATTTGTCAGGATGATGAAGAGCCAGCTGCAGGGATTCCTCTTCCTGGCAAGCAGGCAAGCTGGGACCAAGTCTGTAGATGGATGAGCTGAAAGACTAAGAGAGAGGAATGTAAAATAAGCACTCTTCTATCATCAACCTGCTTTATTTTTTCTAAAAATTACTCTTCTTGAGCTTTTCCAGGTTATAAAATAAATGGGGTGTATTCCATCTAACAGAGTTGCCAAATAAAAAGAAAAAAAAAATTTAGTATAAGTATATCCCAAATATTACATGGGATACACTTGTACTAAAAAATAATCATTCCTTGTTTATCTGAAATTCAAATGTAGCAAGGCATCTTATAATTTTAGCTAGCAATCCTAATCTGCAATAATAATAATTAATGTATATCTAGACTTCAGAGTTTGATGCCTTCTGAAACATTAAAAGGATTTCATGGCGATCACCTCAAACTTGCCCATTCATCCAATCACATGAATCAGCTGGGAGCTTTTAAAAACTACAGTTGCCCAGGCCCATCCTGGAAATGCTGATTCAGTCAGCTCAAGCCTTGGTCTGCTGGCCGGTATTTTGATAAGTTTTTCCAGGTGATTCTTGGCATCAGACAAATTTGGAAAACACTGCAAATGTCTCTTGCTACTACATCCCTGAGAAGCAGGTGGTGATGGAGTATAGGAGGTTGTCAGAATTCTTTTTTTTTTTTTTTTTTTTTTAAGGAAAGGTGTAGGGAGGAATAAAGGAGAGCAGAGGCAGGCAGGAAGAGAGAGGAGAAAGAAGCACTTTATTTTTATTTAGTTGTTCACATAGGTCTTTCTCCCAGACCCCAGGTCTTGAATGGGGACCTTGGGATGTATGTGGACTGCGCTGAACAGCTAGCTATTCCACCAGGGCATGCTCAGGCACAACTCTTAACCTCACCTCCAACTGGGAAATCAATGCCCAGAAAAGCATGGGGAGTGTACAGCTGTATTCAGAATCTTGGACCTATTGAAATACAGCCTCAAAATACTTTATTTCCTTATTGCATAGAGTAAAAGGTCATTTGACTTAGAGATGGACATGTAGAAGGTATCTGACCATGGAAGTTATTTCTTTCCGTCTAATTATGATCTCTGCCGCTTTGTCTGACAGGCTCAAGGGTCCTAGTGTGAGGCCCGAAAGTGTGGAATTAATCATCTCTGCCTTTGGTTTTTCATCTGTAATAAGGAAAGCCTTCCTGCCTCAAGCCTTCCCTTTGGTTTTGCCACTGGGACAAAAACAACTGAAAACCTGTGGGAAGTTCCATCTTTCGGGGGCGTGCCTCTCAGCACGTGTGTGGTGGGGGCACACGGGTCATTAGCTCTGCTTCCGGGGGGACAGAAGTTGCTGGCCAACATTGAGGCATGTAGGGGGACACCTTCTGTGTGAACCGGACCCCAAGCCTCACCGCCTCTTAGCAAGACACAAACCACAAGGATGTCAAGGTGATGGGAAGTTCAATAAAAGCAGCACATTCCTGCTCAGTGTAGTTACCACCAGGGCCAAACTGTGGCTTGGAGTCAACCATTCATTTCTTTCTCCCAAGAGATGTTCACCTGCAGAAGTCTGAATCAGAGAAGAGTGAGGCTCCTGGCTTCCCCCTTGCACCTCCCTTTTCGGTGTCTTCTTGCTGTCCAGCAGTTAAGGCATTTTACTTCCATAGGAAACCACTTTTTTGGTGAACATAGAGTGAGGCATTCAGACCCCATTTCCTGTCCTTCCCATGACTGTGAGCACCCCTAATCTCTGCCCTGCCTCTTCCATGTAGGTCACGTACATTTGACTCAAATGTTTTGGGACTGTTTGTGTGTGTGAGTGTGTGTGTGTGATGAGAGGTACTCAATTAGGCAACTCCTAAAATAAAAACAACAAAATGTAATGTCTCTTTTTGTAGTTGGTTATTTCTATCCTTTCTGAGTCCAAAACTAACTCCCAAATGACTTTGCTGTGCAATCCTATTCTTCTACCATTTACTTAACCTCAGGTGTTTTCACTCTAATTAAAACCAACGTAATACAGAATTTCAATTCTAAAGAAAGAAAGTTTTCAGACTTGCTCTGAGCAGTGTACTGGGTCCTGAAATCACACCTTACATTTGAGAGGAGTCAAGATTATCAAAGACCTAATGAATGTAGAGGCCTGCACTTCCAGTGGTGTTCGGGGCGGTGAGGGGCTGTGTCTGAGACAGGGTCCCTTACAACCTCACTATGTAGTAGGTGATGCCATCCAGGTTTGTGTCGGGACACTCCATGATATTTGCATGATGATGTAATCGCCCGACGACACATTTCTCACATCCCATCCCTGTGGTTAAGCAACACATGACTGTCACTACCTTTTACACTTTTCTGAGTCCTCTGGAGGAATGAGGAACCCGGCTCAAACTACGAGATATGCAGGACAAGGCACAGCACCTGTGGATCAAAGGTTGGACAGGATGTGGGAGGAAGAATAATCAGCCACGAATGATGTTTATCAAGAAGTTGAATAAAATTATCCTGTCTTTCTTAATCTACTAAGTCTTTGGTAATGGTCTACTTACTACATACTTACTGAGCCCAAAGCAGGTCTCTCCACCTTTTTCCCAAAGGCATCCCAATCTAAATCACCTACAAGGTGCAGAGTCTGTCAAAATGCATTCGCAACAGCTCTTGCCACCTCCCACTGTGGCATCAGTAGAGCTCTCCTCAATTCCAAGACCACACTCACCTCCACAGCGAGCTCCTTCTGGAACCATGCACACATCCTAGAGTCAGACTCTGGTTCAGATGTGGTGTGAAAATCTAGGAGGTTGGCCCTGGATGGCAATAGGATATATAGACAGAGAGGCCTTGAAGATGCATTCCCTCTTGACCCAGAAGCTCCGTAACAAGAGGTTCATCTAAGGAATATCATTGGTACAGAGCCCGCAGTTCTGAAACACTGGCACTTGGCATGCCTTGGTGGCTCGGGCACTAAGTTGGTGACTGGGCAGAGACCATGTAGAGACCAGGAATCTGGGTTTGCAACCAGAATTAGGGGGAACAACCAGAACTAACAAAGATACTTCTTCCTCCTCTCCCTTCCTCCCTTCCTTTTTTTTTTTTTAAAAAAAAAGGAAACTCTTACATGGAGTACATAAATTATAATTCTTTCATATGAAAGAATTCTCTGCAGCCATTCAAAATCATGAAGACTATGCAGTGACATGGGAGAACTTTAGCATCATTTTTATAAAGATAAATTGGTACAGTTATCTTTGGTTGATAGGATTATGAATACCTTAGATTTTTTTGTTTGTTTTAGTCTGATATTTCAAGTTTTCTGTACATAGCAAATACTTATTTTTGTATTGTTTTAATTAGAAGAAAGCTAATGACAAGTCTAAGAAAAATAAAAATAAATAAGCACGACACACATTTTACCGATTCACATGGAACTGACTTCTGGCTTCCATTTTGCCAAGAGTGAAAGGAGGTTCTGTTCATTGTGATGTCAGAGCTTCATCATTTCCTCCTTTCTGACCTACATGGAAACACTCCAGCCAACAAGAGGAAGTCGTCAAAATGCTCTGATGAGCCAGCTATGGGATGTAATTAGACCTGCCTTGTGGTCATCACAGAACCTGACACATGGAAGTTGCTAGGTAAATGTTCGCTGAATGAGTGAATGAAAGAAAATGTGATCTTTCTATTTTAAGGACTTTCATGTATCCCATTATTAAAACGGGGAAAAGTCGGGGGCTCCGGGAAGGAAGCCCATTGAACTCAATTCATAACAATGGTTTAAAATAGAAAATCCAAACCAATTTTGGCTGCAAGCTTTCTAGTATATTCTGAACAGCTGCTGTTGTGGACACAGGCTGAAATAAATCACTTCCAGCCTAGTTCCAAGCCTGCATTGAATGAACGGTGCAAATAGGGGCCAGGCTCTATTAGCATTAATTGCTATGCGCCTGAGCAGCTCAAAAGGCTGGGCTGTTGCTCATAGAGAAATCCAGCAACCACGATCCCTGCTCAGGCTGTAGATGGAGCCATAACATTACTAAACATTATTCCAGCCCGTGAGGTGGGGGTTTTGCACGATGCAAGCCAGATGTTTGGAAGTTTTTTTGGCTTTCGTTTCTGAGTGTGAACAACCAGAAAACTCAGACTCCTTATTTTCTCCGAAGCTGACTGGGCTTGTAGAAGCCAAGATATGGACTGAGGTGGATTCAGCTCTCATTCTCCTGGCAATTATCACCTACTCTAACCTTCTTCTCTGACAATTTCTCTGCTGGAGGGCATCCAGGGCTGTCATTTCCACCTGGGTTGGTGAATACATTTAGAAAATCGGACCCCCTCCCACTTTTTGCTTGTTCTTGCCTTCTTTTCACGAGAGTCAGGAGAGGAGCCAGGCCTCTCCTGACTTCCTGGGGCCTCCGATTTCCTATGAATGGTCTAAACTTAACCCACCCAAGGACCCTAGATGATCAGGCTTCAAAAGTCCCCCTGACTTCTCTCTCCCTTTTCATCCTAACTCCCATCTTCTTTCTCTCCCACTTCCTTCTCCATCCCCTTTCTGCCACCTCTTCCTCTCTGTCTCTTTCCACACACAGATTCTTGAAGCTTGAGTCTGGAGACGAAACGCTTACCACACTGACCTGCCACATCTATGTCACTCTTTCTTCCTGAAAATTCCACACTTTCTCCCTGCTGATGTTCAGGTTCGCCCTTGGCCTGCCATTCAACTCTCTCTTTTCCTTCCCCCTGCCTGAGAGCCCAAGACTCAGGCCATACCATCCAGGTGACCCGATGCTCCTGCCTCTCCTGACTGAGACCTGACATCCTAAGTCCCTGGCCACGCACCCCATCGCTTTCCTGCCATCTTCTTCACTGGCCTCCAGTGGGAATTTATCTTTCGTGGCAGAACTTCATGATGGCACAGACTGCATTCACCTTGGTTTCTTGTACTTGGGTGCACATCTGTGTAAGATAATCATTTGAAGGCTTTTCCTGTATTCCCTTGTATGCAGTGGTCTTTCCCATTCTCTAGGGGGACACGTCCTTGACTCACTGTTGCAAGAAGGGAGGGACACATATGAGGGCCAATGAGTTGTCAGAATGACTTCTTATGCCTTATGTGTGTGTGTGGGGGGGGCAGGGGGACGACAACTCAGGTGGACACGGGTTGCCAAGGAGGCTGTCTTCACGCCCCAGGTACTCAGGCTGCTGGGGTGGGGAGCATAGAAGAAAATGGTAGTGTAGATGCTGGTGGGTCCTTGAGAAGGGGCTGTGTCCCTTTTCTGGGGGCAGCAGATTAGAAAACCACTGGGGCCCTTGGGTTGTACCTTCTCCTTGCCCGTTGGCTGGCCAGCTGCCTGGGCCCAAGTCTCTCTGCCAGCTCCCCTGGTTGCTCGCATGGGGCAGCCCAGAGTCCTAGGAATGGGTGCCGCAGCAGCCTGCTCCGTGATGGCGGCTGGTGCTTCAGTACCCTGATGTGTGGTCACGGCCCACTATTTCCCAGTGGCATTATGTTGCCAGCCAGGCGAGGTGATAACATGCCCGGTGTCAGAGTTCTCCTGTCCCTGTCTGACTCCCCTGCTGGTGTTGGCATCATCTCCAAATAAACTATGTTGTAGTCTGATTCTAGGGGGACCCAAATGAATACAAATTCAAGAGGCTTTTGGGAGAGAACAGGACTGATACAGTGGGAAGCCACGGAGACAAACCCCCACAGGTTAGTGGGCCTCTGTCCCGATTTTGTCACGGACAGGTGGTGACCTGGACTAGAACCTGTGTCTCCTGAGCCCCATCTTCCCTGCAAAAACCTTCAGCTCCACTGCGGGGAGAGAGGGAATGAGGGCTGTGTTTTAAATTGAGCTGATTTGTTGAAAGCGGTAAATCCTTTGCTCTTTTTCATCCGAGGCTGAGGATGCATCCCTCCATTGTGTCCGTCCTCTGGTGTCTCCTCCATTTCAGTTGCTCGAGGGCAGGGAATGGGCCTGGCTCAGTCTGTGGCTTCTTATCCACCAGCCAGCAGCTCCTGCTCTCCTGTGAGGGACGCTTGCTGAGCCACATCCTGTCCTCTTAGGCAATGAAACAGAATTGCAGATGGCATCAGGAGGTGAGAGCTGTTCCCAGCTGACAGACAGAAATGAGGAAAAGAATTCTGCCTACAACTTTAATGTGCTTAGAAGTGGATTCTTCACAGCATCTCCATGAGAATCCATGTGGGCCGACCCCTTCATTCTAACCTTGACCCTGAGCATAGGAGCCCATCAGACCCACCCAGAATTGTGACCTGAAGCTATGAAGTCATACCTGGGGGTTTATTCCACTAAATTTGGAGTACTTTTGTGATAGCAGCAATAGGAAAGGAAAAAGCAGGTCATTATGGCCGGCGAAGGCCATTTGTGGCAAATTTGATTAAAATGTTGAAATGCAATCTTTACAGCAATGTCCTTTTTACTTCTGTCCATCCTGCAGTATAGGACCCCTAGAGTGGGTCACTATATGCGACCTTCCTGTCAGGAGAACTTCCTGTCAGCGTGGCTTGTGGAGGATGAAGTCTCGTAAGGATGGAGAAAGTCATGGGTGGGTCTGAAGAGGGGAGACATGGCCAAACATCTAGGTGGCTCTCACTGGCTTTTGGCAGGGTGTGGAGGTGAGGTGGGGCATGGGGTGACCTCTGGGTTGGCCTTTGCATCCTGGAGCTTGAGGACTCTTTTCTGACATCTCGTGCCTTTGGCAGACACAGCCCTGGGATCTGTCAGAAGCCTGGTCGGGATGCAGAAGTGTCCTGTGAGCCTATCTGACATGCCTTGGTCTGCTAGGGTGACGGTGTCTGCTGGGATGCCCGCCCTCGGAGGCTTTACTTAAGGTATTTTGCTCCTCCTCGCCTAAGTGAAGGGTGTTTTGAGATAGGGTTGGGATTTGCCTTTCCCTTCCAATGAAAGTTCTCTAAACTTCTCTACTAAATGAAAATTCAACAGATTTTAGGTTAATGATCACTATCGCTGCCAACGAGAGCTGTTCACACATATCCTGGGGGTTGTAAGAGGGACAGGATTTCACACTGCGATCTCAGCAAAGAGGGTCATGGGAGACGATTTCCTGCCTTCACCACAGAGCTCTGTGAAATCTACTTCCAGTCTGGTGGGGAAAGCCCTTCTACTTTTGACTTGACTGTAGGTCTGTCACTGGTCACTCTAGAAATACTCAGTAACCAGAGTGCATTCTGGAAAAGCTCGTTTCTGAGGAGGTTCAGTGGAGGCTGAGCACAGGGAGTTCCAGGGACCTGGACCCCACTATGGACTCATTTCCTGTCTACCCCGAGTTTCTTCACAAATGAAGACATGGGGTCTCCTTAGATAACTTGGAAGGTTCACTTTGATCTTAGATTGCTAGGGCTGGAAACAAGCATGGAAGAATAGACACCAACAGTTTACAGCAGTAATGTCTGGGGATGAGAGTCTGGAAGACTGATTTTCCAGGTCAAGTATATTTGATAATTTTGGGTTATTATGTAACAAAATCTATTAAATTTTGGGAGTGATCTAATTGTTTTCCTTTCTGAAAAAGCCTTTCTGTTATGGAAATTTTCATAGAAAAGTGAAGTGTTTGGGATCATGAGCTCCATGTGCTTCTTTCTTACTCTGCTTCAACGATTATCAGCTAATGTCATCGCCAGTCTCAGTTTCTCTCGCCTCCTCCCACCTTCTCTATTATTTTAAAGCAAATCCAAGATATTGCATCACTTCATTAAGTAAAACATGTAACTTTTGTCATTAGAAATAAAAAGAATGACCTGACTCATTCTCACACTAAATATGTCCTGTAGAAGCACAAGAATGGGCTGCAAATAAAAGGTAGGTTTTAGTCTTTGGGGATTTGGAAGCCATGTGTTCTCCACCCAGGACTGCTAAGAATATTTAATCAGAGGGAAGCGTCTCTGGCAGTGGAGCTTCCTGTCTGGGGGAGGGGTTTCTTCCAAGTCCGGGACTGGGAGAAATGGCCATGCCATGCGCAGTCCCGGTCCTGGATGGAAAAGGCTGACTGTTCTCGTCCCATCTTTCTTGCACCTTATTTGTCAGTCATTTAGTACGTACTGAGAAAATGATCTTACCTGATTTCTCAGGAGTTCACCTGCCTCTCCTCTCTCATCAAACAGCCAGAACGTTTTGAATTCCTGTGCCACCGCCCACTTCCAACTGTGCTTGTTAAATGTCCACTGGGACTCATTGCTGCACCTGCTGGCCACCGGGGTCTCTCTTTGACTTAATTTCAGGGGTTGACTTGTTCTTCTACTTTGCACACTTGGATTAGAAACCCCATGATGTTCAACCGGGCTTACAGTTTTCCTTTTCTTTTTCAAAACAATACCACACATTTTGGAGGGATTCTGGACCCCATTAAGGTAATCGCTTTCAATTTTTATGCTGGACATATGGAAAGACTCACCTCCACTTACAGCTCATTCCCGGAGACCGTCTGACCCACCGTCAGCACTGCAACATGGAAAAGGCCTTCCGAGCAGTTGCCTTTTAAAGCACATTTCCTGGCCCTGTCCTGCACTGACCTCAGCTCAGGTGGAGACTCACAGGAATGCCAGCTCTGAGGACCTGGATCACACTTTCAGTCCCGGGACATCTCGCTGCCCGAGCTTGGGTGGGGGTGGGGGTGGGGGTGGGCGGTGGGGGCGCGGCACAGGGATTTCTTCTGCATTTTTGGTAGTGGGAGAAAGCCTGGTGGGATGTGTTCTCTTTGGCGGTGGGTTTTCCCTTTTTCCTATTTGAGTTAATGGAGGAAAGCCATTCAAGACGGTCTGGGAGACAGGCTTTGTTTTCCTTGCAGATACAAACGTAAATCGCTCTAGCACACAGAGTAAATGTTTGCGGTTCAGTAAGTTTCCAGATTTGAGAAAACAGGGGCTTGCACGTGACAAGTTAAGGGGTGCAGAAGTCAAGACAGAAAAGAGCATTCTCTAGGAGCGGGGTCCTAGGGTGGGGCACTGGAAGATTTGGAACCTGCCACCAAAACTCGTGAGCTTCTTGATAAGGGACTAGGAGAGTTTTGGAGAAGGCTGAGGTAGGGAGACTTAAAAAAAACAAGAAAAGATTTTGGGGGTGGAAGGAAAGTGTGGAGGCAGATCTGTGCTCCAACAAGGAGCACTGAGAGGCTCTGAGAGTAGAGGGGAGAAAAAGCCATGTTGCTGAGAAGGGCCTGGGGGAGCCCGAGGACAGGGAGAGAGGGTTCCCCAGACATTTAGCTGTGGATACGGCTGGGCTTTCTTTGGGTGTTTTTCCTGGAAGCTCCAGGGAAGATTTTGGGTTCTTCTCTGTTGCTCTTGGTTGTTGCAGGTGACATGGCTGTGATACCAGTGGAAGCCTGAGGCCTGAGCCAATGCAGAATATACGGGACACAGAAGTCCCCTTCGGGAAGGAGGGGGAAAAAATTGAAGCACATCTGATGCACAGTTTTCACAAGAAACTGCGGTCTTTGGAAGTCAAAACCCCTCTTTCTTATTTGACAGGGAGAGGGGTCATAGCATGCTGCCCCATATCCACCTGCTGGCACTTGGGTCCAGGACCATCCGGCATTACAGCAACGCGTGGAAAACTGGCACCTCAGAAACCATGCATCTGCGGCTTTCCCAGCCTCATGGTAAGAGCGTCAGGGCCTCAGCCGGCTCTGCTGAGATACAGGCAGCGCAGGCAGGGAGGGTGGGGAGTGCAGGGACAAAGGCACATGTCAGCAAGTCCTCCATCCCTCGGTCCTGGGGACTTGGCGGGCCAGCCAGAGTTTCCTGGCATTTGGTTCAGAAGTAGGTAAAGCCAGCTGGCTCTGGAGAGTTCTGTAGAGCCTGTGTTTGGGGGTCTTGTTTGCTGCCTGGGAGGAGATGATGCTGGCTGACTCGGCCCAACTGGCCCTTAGGGGCCCATGTGGAGGCGCTGGCCTCTGATAGGATCTTTCAAGCCAGTAAAGGATGGGGGACAGGAAGGTAGGGCTGGGGATGGAACATGGGGGTGCGTCTAACAGCCAGAGCTGGTCCCCAGGGCTTAAGCAAGTCGTCATCCCTGGAAGGAAAGAATTCTTACTGACCTGGAGAGTGTTCCTTCTTTCCCTCCTACTGTGAACTATTCGGCAAGAACCTCCACCCTCCTGGGGGTGGGGGTGGGGGGGCTCTTCCAGATGGAGCCGGAGACAGGCTTTGAAAAGGCATTCTTGACCCAGTACACCCACAAAGGCTTCTTCTCTGGAAACAAAAAATGCTCTAAAGCCCAAGTTTTATGCAAACACTTAAGAAGGCAGTCTTCCTGCCTGTTTGCATTACGATCAGTCGACACACTCCATTCCAGACCCACCCGGGGGAGGGAGTCTGGAGTTCGCCTCTGAAGCCAGGGATAAGTTTCAGGAGATGTGTGTACACACTTGACTCCCACTGCTCTGGCCAAAGGTCATTTACACTTGAAAACCTCAAATTTCGCCTTCTTTACAGCTGAGGGATCTTTTCCCAGGGGCTGTCTAGCGCTGCCGGAATGAAAAGACCCTGTACGCAGGAGAGCATCCTCAGCCTGGCGTCTCTGGCCTTCTTCACCCTGGGAAAGGGAGCGCCCACAGGCCAGGATGCGCGGGAGCTGGGCCCCTGTGGAGTGCTTCCGCGGGCAGCACTGTCCTGCTCGTGGCTATCTTCGTGGTCTTCATTCTGCAGAGGAGGGAATGGACCTGGAGAGACCACGGAACACACGTGGGGTTGTGCTGCAGGGCATGGGGGTGGGGGGTGAGACTCCAGCTCCGTACTTCTCACTTCTCTCCCCACCTGCATAGACTCTGGGGTTTTGGTTCTGTGCTGTGGGATCTTTTGGGGAGGGATCCTGGGACACAGGGAGGTTGGGGTGGAACTGGATTTTTCCTAGAAGCCCTCTGGGGCTCTGGAACCACAGATCTCTTAGAATAAGCAGCTTGTGGTATTGTCCCGTACATTAGCACTCCCTGGGCCCCACGGTGCCCCTGCTTGCACTGATGGATGTGGCAGCTTTGAGCATCTTTGCCCCATGCCAGGTTCAGCTTTCAGAGTGGAGGAGAGAGATTAAACAGGCGTGCTTGTACTGCCGGCGACTGTAAGAGCAGCGGACACACAATAAATCCTTCATTGATGGGCGAGGAAGGTTGGTGCAAACGCTGTAGTGGCAGCCAGGGGGCTTCTGCAGGATCCACAGGAGAGAAAGGGGAATGGGCTTCTTGTCTGCCAGACCTGCTTCACCAGACAAGGGCTATGCCTTGTGGGCATGGAACCAAGAAGAGTTCAGTTGTGCTGCATAGAGAAGAGAAAGGACTTCCAGACTTATCTGCTAAGACCTTGAGAGGAGTTGGGATCCTAGAAAAAGGGATGGGAATGAAGTGTCCCCCAATCTTGTCTTTTAAAAAAATGGGTTTTTCTATTGCAGTAACATTGATTTTACACATTAAAATAAAGTTATATGCAGGGTTCCCATATATGCAGTTTTCCTATTTCTAAGATATATATCAACATACCCTGCCCTCCACTAAATCACCAAGTGTTCTTCCCCATTGTCCATTGGGCTCCACCACCACTCGCCCCTGCCCATCCTATTCCCTTTTGGTCATCTCAGTTCTGTTGCAAGTGTCCAAGGGCTGGTTTATGTTTAGTCTGTTCCTTCATTTTTATATTAATATTCCACCTATGAGTGAGATCATCTGGTATCTAGCTTTCTTCTTTTGACCTATTTCACTTAGCATCATCCCCTCTAGGTCCATCCATGTTGATTCAAATGACAGGGTTTCATCTCTTCAAAGGGCTGCGTAGTATTCCATTGTGCATATGTACCACATCTTGATCCATTCATCTGAGGTTGGGCACTTAAGTGATTTCCAGTTCTTAGTTATTGTGAATAGGGCTGCAATAAACACGGGGGTACATAAAATCTCTGTAAAATAGTGTTTTTATATGTTTTGGGTAGATGCTTAGAAATGGGATGGCAGGATCATACGCAATTTCCATATTCAACTTCTAGAGGAATCTCCATGGGGTTGTACCAATTTGCGCTCCCACCAACAGTGTAAAAAGTGCTCCCTTTTCTCTACATTCTCGCCAACAATTTATTGTTTCCAGACTTTTGGATAATAACCAGTCTCTCAGGTGTAAGGTGATATCTCATTGTTGTTTTGTAGGAACATAACTTCATGTGCCTGTTGGCCATCTGTCTATCCTCTTCAGAAAAGTGTCTCTCCAATTCCTCCTCCCATTTTTTGATTGGATTAGCTGTTTTTCTGTTAGAGTTTTATGAGTTCTCTATATATTTTGGATATTAAGGCCTTGGCAGAAATATGGAACAGAAAGATCTCTCCCAGTTAGTAGGTTGTCTTTTGTTTTGGTGATGTTCTCTTTCACTGTGAAGAAATTTTTTATTTGATGTAGTCTCAGTTGTTTCTCTTTTTATTTCCCTTGATGCTGGAGTTGAGTCCCCAAAGAACTCTCTTAAGGCTGATGTCATGGAATGTCTTTCCTATGTTGTCTGTCCTGGAAATAAGTCCATGAGATCTTAATGGGGATTGCATTAAATGTGTTTATTACTTTAGGTAAGAGGACCATTTTGATGATGTTGATTCTTCCCAACCATGAGCAGGGGATGTCTTTCCATCTCTTTGTAGCCTCCTCTATTTCTTTTAAGAATTTGTAGTTTTCATTGTACGGGTCTCTCAGTTCCTTTGTTAAGTATATTCCAAGGTATTTGATTCTTTTTATTTCTATTTTAAATGGCGTGATTTTCTTGATTTCATTTTCTTCTAGCGTGTTGTGTACATATAAAAATACAACAGATTTTTGTGCATTGATTTTGTACCCTGCCAATTTATTGCATTTGTTGATGAGTTCTAGTAATTTTTTGACAGTTTTTAGGGTTTTCAATATATATAAACGTGTCATCTGCAAATAATAATAGTTTTACTTCCTCCTTCCCAATTGAATTCCTTTCATTTCCTTTTCTTGCCTAATTGCTCTGGCTCAGACCTCCAGTATGATGTTAAATAGCAGTGCTGAGAGTGGACAACCTTGCCTTGTTCCTGACCTTAGAGAAAATGCTTTTAATTGTTCACCCCCAATCTTGTCTTACATTGTTAGGACCTGTAGAAGGTCTGAGACAATGTCTGCCGACATCCCAGAAAATGTGAGTGTTAGAAACTCCCAATTTAAAACTGCTTCCCATGAGCACAGTAATTATTGGCTATTTTGACAGGAAATACCACTTACTCCCTCCCTGAATTTCTCTTTGGAAACTTGAAGTAAAAGGTGGTCCCACCAGATAGTGAGCATGGGACGTGATGGTGCAAACTGGGCAGTGACTACAAAGAGAGGCCTCAGGCAGAGCTGGTAAGACCTCAGGAGATAGGTGACAACAGAGGGGTAGGCTGCTGTGCCCACGGACCAAGGAGGAGATTCCCAACAAACCCTGTTTCCCTCCAGTATCCTGAAAAGGGTCGCCTAGAACATTGGGAGGGGCTGGGAGACTGGCTCCTGTTCCTGGCAGCATGGCCCTTGGGAGCGGTGAGGGTGGGCACACCGAGGGCGTACCCCCAAACTTGGCCATCAAGTTAAATCAAATTTTAATGTGATATCTTAAAAAATCAAAATCAGTATTAACATCTATGATGAGCAAAATACCAACATTTAAAAAAAAAAAAGGACCGAGTCAGTATAACTGACATTTCCCTTTGTCTCAGGCTACAATATGGATTAATACTGTGTTCTTAAGGCTTCTGTCTCCTTCCTTCCTCCTTTCCTCCCTCCCTTCCTTCCTTTCCCCTTTCCTCAGTTTCTTCCTGTTCCAATTGACAATACTTTATAAAACAAACAAACAACAGAACCTTTGTCCACCTAATGTTGAAAGAAAGGACAATTATCAAATTCATCATTTAAAATGTGGAAAATTTACTTATGGACTTTTTTCATTAATTTTGACTTTTTGAATATTGCATTAAAATGGCCTTTATCTTGAGGGCTGAATTTTCCCTCCCCCAACCCCCATGTGTTATAAATACCTCACTCACCTCCTCTTCATCCTGGCTCTGCCTGGGGGTGCCAGACGTTTCCTTTGGCCAGAAGGAAAGAGCAATCCGTGAGCCTGGGACCCTGGGGAGGGGTGGCTACCTGGGGGACATGCACTCTTGCAGAATGCCTTCAGAGATACTGGTCCACCGCTGACAAATGTCTCTCTTTCAGCCCCATAGTGCTGTTCAAATGACAAAAACAAAACAAGCTGCATGGTGCTGGCGGTGAACTTAATGTATTATATACAGATGTTGATGCATACCTTAAACTTAGATAATGTTATGATGCAATGTTCCTTCAATACAATTCAAAAGTAAAATAAGTAACGACTTTGCTGGTCTATATTCAAAGGAAAACTCCCATGGAATGGGGAAAGAGTACAGAGTCTCGCAAGCAGTGAGGAATTGTTCCAACAGATTTAGGGCAAGATTGTTTAATAGAGGCAGCAGGGACCAGGGTGTGATGGGCTAGGAGGTCGGGGATTTTCTTATCAGGTGGCAGGGCCCGTCTTCTAGAGAAAGGAGAGCTAGCTAAAACGGAGTTGGAGGACTGACTGGAGGTCTGATTGAAGGCGAGGTGTCCTCAAGAGCGAGACCCTTCCCACAAGTGTGGGCTGACTCAGGTTTACACTGGGACAGGGACCAGGTCGCTGGGCTGTCTGTGCTTTGTGCTTCCCACTATCCGAGCTGCCTTGTTGGGTGCCCTGCCTGGGCGAGCCCTTGTTCACACATCACCGCAAGGAGCGACGCTGGGGCCTCCTGGGTCAGTGGGCACAGGTGGTGGGCACAGGGCCAAGGGGCCCAGTCTGAGTAGGAAGTGTTTGAGGGGAGGTGGGTTGATTTGATTTTGTCTCAGTGGGAACTTTCTTTGGATCTCTTTCCCCGACTTCACTGCACATTTCAAAACAACATTCTTTTGTGAACAAGCACGGACATCAAATACTTCCACACCCTGTGCCAGAAGTGCTTCAGGCCATGTTGTTCTTTTTCTTTTAAATAGTTCCATGTAAAATCAGATGTTAACTCTCTGAATAAACCTAAATGGAAAGGCTTTTTTTTTTCTTCCCCCTTTAATAATGCCAATGACAATCAGAACAGGTGGGAAGAATATGTGCCCCTTAACTACAGAGCAGGACAGTTTGGAAGGAAAGCACTAAGTTGTTACATATGTAACAAAGCTTATTTACTGCCGATGAGAAAAAAGAACAATAACGCTTCCAGGGAAAGTACAGCGGGCAATATATTAGCGGGGAGAGTGATTTATTTCTGCGAATGAGTAGATTTCTTTTCTATTTCTTTCATGAGTAGATTTTGTTTTGCATCTTGGCCAACAACAGTTACACCTCACTCTTCCAAGGTTTGTGTTGGGTCCATTGTTTGTTGCAGTTTTGCTGAACCCCTCTGCAGCCAGCGAGCCATGACAGGGACATGTTCCCAGGACACAATACTTAAGTAACGTGTATCTAGCTCTCAACATCTTGAAATTAAAGAAGGTAGGAGGCTGACTGGTCCAGTGTAGGTTTCCACCTTGACCACCCTGTGTCTTCTCCATTTGGCTGAAGGAGACAATGGATCATTTTAAAGACATGCTTTGTGGGGACACTCAAGACTTAGATTTCTAGACTTTTTTTCCCCCCTGTTGTCTTAAAGTGCTGTATGAGAAACAGCATCATGGATATTGAGTATAGTATAGGTGGTTTTGATAATGAACTCAAAATACCCCAGGGCGCTCAAATCTTGGTTTTCCTCCAAAGATTGCCTCTCCCAAGTCAGTGTTGTGTCCTAGTCAAAAACAAAAACACTCGAACCTCCCACAAAGGGCCGGAAGGAACCTGAGGGAAGGCCCTATTTTTTGTTTGTTTTTTTCACTACTGGGGGAAATTGGGTGCTAAAATGCTGGGTGAATGTATAGGTGACGTTAAAGAAGAGCTAAGTCAAACAGAGCTCTCAAGACTGGTTGCAGACATTGTCTAATCTTAAAAACTTCAGGCTAAGCCACTGCTTCTTGTCGCAGCAGCATGCATTCTTCTTGCGGTAAAACTGAGGGCCAGAGAAGAAAGAGTCTCCATGCGCTGCCTCATAGACCTTCCCCACGTTCCCACAGTTGGCCTCACTTTCTAATGGGGGAGTCAGCCCTTTTCGCTGGCCTAGCACCGGCCTGCTGCCTTTTTCCTAAATACTGTCCCTTTGATTTCTAGTTTCCAGAGTTGTTTCCTTCCAACCTTTAGTAGCTGTTCTAGCTTTTATTTCAGAAATACTATGCATCCATTTTAGAAGAATGAGAAAATGCAGGAAAAGAAAATAAAAAGAAACACGAGATCCCCATTTTGCTAGAGGCAGACAAACACTGAGAGTATCTTGCTTTAGAACCTGCTAATGCTGGCAAGGACTCTTGTCTCTGGGACAGGGTCTTACTTTAATTCTTTTCAGTACAAAGAGAATGTGGTTTCAGGATGTCAGAGTTGGGTACCCATCAAGTGCATTTGCTTTTGTTCTTCCTTCTCTATGCACAACCATCCTAAGTATTGCTTTCAGCCTTTTTCTGGAAGTGGAATTTGCAGGAAGTCACAGACATGGGTCCTGTACCTGCTTCTACACAGAGCGGCTTCCTGTCATATACATTCACACTCCATGATCAATGCCACTGGGTAGATGAGCCGGGGGGCAGTGTTGCGGCTCCTTTGTTATCAGTCAGAATGGTAACTTCTGCAGCACTTGAAAACACCCAGATCTCAGTGTCTTTAAAAAGTTTATTCCTCATGTCTGCTGTGTTCCCCAGAACCCCCCGACTTTGGGACTTCTGCTGACACCATAGATATTATCTTGAAAGTTGTCTTCTGGTTTCCATGACAGAAGGAAAAAGAATTTGCACTGGACCCATTTTCTGTCTTCTTAGTTATCACAGAAGATAATATTAGCACATTTTGTCATTTCAAGCCTGGATCATTAGCCTCCCAGGGAACAAATGCACAGTTTCTTTAGAGTTCATTGCTCATCCCCCTAAGTCAGTGTCAGATGCTTTCTTTGTTGTTGTTGTTTTCTAGGCACAAATTTCTCTGTAAGTCAGGATAGAATGGGTTATACTGTGGCCATGAACAACTACAAAAATCTCATGGTGCACCCTGGTGGAGCAGTGGTTTGGTCAACTGTCTCTGGCTCAAGCACAGGCCACATACATCCCAAGGACCTGGGTTGATGTCCTGGGCCGGGGAGAGCAGCCAAGATGTACAACTAAGTAACAATGAATAGGGTGCTTCTTCCTTCTTGCTCTTCCTACCTGCCTGTCTGCTCATCTTCATTCCTGCTGACACCTTTCTTAACAAAACAAAACAAAACAAAACAGTAAACCTTACTCATACTATGCATGTGTCCATCGATGTATAGTATGAGTGGCTGGGTTTACTGCCACCTCTGTGTTGTCATGTTGGTTAAGGTTGGAGAAAAGAAAATGAGGCCAAGTGTGCACACTAAAAAAGTATCTGCCAATTCCACATTTCACTTGTTTCCTGAAATAGGACTGAATTGCTATAAATTTCCATCTTAGTACTGCTTTGGCTGCCTCCCATAAGTTCTGGTAGTTTGTGTCTTCATTCTCATTTGTCTCCAAGTATTTTTTTTTTTTTTAAATTTCTGCTTTGGTTTCTTCTTTTCGCCAAGTTATTTAGCAGCATGTTTATCATATTTTGGAATTTTCCAGCTTTTTTTATGTGTGATTGGTTTCTAGTTTCATGCCATCAAGAGAAGCTACTTCCTTGGTTCGATTGCAAGCATTGTAAATTTGTTGGCACTTGCTTTGTTTCCCAACGTATGATCTACCCTTGAAGGATGTTTTGTCAGCACTTGAGAAAAGGTAAACCTGCAGTCTTTGGGTGGGTTGTTCTATAAATGTCCATTAAATCCTTCTTAATCTGTTACTTAAAGTTGTTTTTTCCTGAAGTTTTTATGCCTGATTGGTCAGACCATTGTTGTAAGTGGGTTGTCAATGTCACTATATCTGTTAATAATTGCTTTATGTATTTTGATGCTCCTTAATTTGGTGCATCTATAAGTGTTATGTCTTCTTGCTGAGTTGCCCCCTAATCATTATGTAATGTCCATCTCTGTCTTTTGTTAACTTCTTTAGTTGGAAGTCTATTTTTCTCAGTGTAACTATTAGATTGTCTTCTAATCTTTGACTTTGAGCCTATGTTTGTTTTATAACTTAGATGGGTTTCTTATATGTGCCAGAGAGTTTTTTTTTTTTTTGGTTTTATAATCCACTGGTCTATGTCTTTTGATTGGTGAGTTTAATTCATTAACATTTTAGATGATTTATTTCCATTTTGCTATTTGTTTTCTGGGTGTTGTTGTAGACGATTGCTGTAGATTTTTAGTTCTCTCTGTGTTTGTTTTCTCTTTTCATTTTTTTTTCCACGTTTTTTCCCTATGGATTTATGTTTTGAGTCTATCCTGGAGTTTACATGCAAGTTTCTATGCTTATAATTTTTAACTTAACTTGAAAACGAATTAGTCTCAAGTTCATTCTAACAGTACACATTTTTATATTTTCTTCCCCGTGTTTTATATTTTTGGTGACTTGCTGCTTCTAAGTAGGGTTTGTTTTAGCTTTATAGTAATTCTTTTAGTGGATTTGGCAAGGCTGTTGTAGTTGTGATGAATTCCTTTAACTTTCGTTTGTCTGTAATGCTCTCTATCACTTCTTCAGTTATTAAAGCAGGCTAGAGTATTCTTGGTTGGAACATTTTTTTCTTTTGGAGATTTTGAATTTTTTATGTCATTTCTTTCTGGCCTGTGGAGTTTCTGCTGAAGAGTTCAAAGACAGGATTATGGGTTCCCCTTGCAGGTAACTCATTGTCTCTAGCTGCTTTTAATCTCTCTTAATCTTTGATTTTTTTTTTGTCATTTTAATGATAATGTGTGTTGATATGTATGTGTTTGGGTTATTTTGTTGGAAATTCTTTCAGTTTCCTGGCTTTAGAGGGTAGTTTGTGTCCCCAGATTAGAAACTTTAACTTTTGCTTCTTTAAATAAAGTTCCTGCCCCCTTTTATCTTCTCTTTCTGGGACTCCTGATGAAAATGTTGTACCTTTGGATGTTATCCTATAAGTCTTATAGTCTTCATTTTTACCCCATTCTTCTTCCTTTTTGCTGGGCCTCTTGGATGCATTCCATTGACCTATCAGCTCACTGATTTGATTGACAGTTTTTCCAATCTAATTTTGAGCTCCTCTATTATGTTCTTTAGTTCAACTTTTGTGATACTAACTTTGTTAATTATGTTTGAACTCCCTCATATTTCTCTTTTATTGTCATTTTCTTTTTGTTCCTCCATTGTTCTCCTGTTTTCATCGGGCATCATTAAAGCTGTTGTTTTAAAATATCTTCAGGTAGTTTACTTAATTCTGTTGCATTCAGATTTCTCCCTGGGGTTTTGTTTTGGTCGTTCAATATGGGATATGTTTCTCTACGTCTTCATTTTGTTTGGTACTTTTTATGTCTATGGGCTAGATAACCAGCTTTCCTTCCCTGCCCTTATATAATGGCCTTGTGTTAGGATATCAGCTTGTAGCACATAGGCTTGGGGTGTTGGCCCAGAATGCTGGACTTTCTATTGCTGTGTGACTTCAGCATCAGTCATAATGGTTGGAATTACGGAGGCAGCGCTGCTGGGAGGTCCAAGAGCTCAGCCTGTGTTGTGGGTGTTAGCACAGGGAATGTAGACGTTTCCCCCAGAGTCACAGGCATGACTGGCAAGGCAGAACAAGAGGGACCCAGGTGGTACAGGCACAGGCCTGTAGGAAGCCATAGTTCCAAAAGATGTCACTCATTAGAGTTTGTGTTTCTCTGGGTCCTTGGGATTTGGTCATAGCAAAGTACACTCTCTCTGAGAAGGTCTTTCAGTCCCCTAGCTGGGCAGAAGTCCCAATATGGAGCCATATACAACAAGCTCCAGGACCAGGGATGGGATCTTTAGCAAGTGGCAGGCAGATAAGCAAAGATGTTTAGCAGTAACACCAGGTAGGAGTGTAAAGAGTGCTGTTTCACTGGTGTCTGTCTCATGATATTTCCTGAGACAGAGGCCAAAACCTCTTTGCAGGAATTCGTTCAGATAAATATGCTGGAGTTGCAGTCCAGCCCTGTCCCAACCCTGAGTGGGCAATTTGCTGTCTGCAAGCCTGGAGAACCGAATGCTGTAACTTGGACAACAAACTCTCTGGCATTACAAGTGTTCTGATGGTGGAGGGGTAAGGTGTTTTTCCCTCAGGGTCTTGCTGTAATATGGTGGCTACCAGTGCCAGGTCTGAAGAGACAAAAGAGAGCCTGGCACCCAGCAGAGTCTGCAGTCACAAGGAGGCTATCCCTTTTTCTTATTCCCCATGCTAAATTTTTTTGTTCAACAAATGAAAGTCTGTGCACATCACCTATCTGCTCCCTGTATTCTTTCTCCTGAATTCTTTGCTCTTGAGAGTCCTACTGCTCTCCAAAGAAAAAGTTTCTCTATTTTCCACACCAAGCTGTATGTGCTTGTGGGTCAGTTCCTTGCTGTGGGGGCAAATCTTTGAGCCTTGGGAAGAGGGTCTTTATTGGTCCCTCCCAATGGATCCCAGGGTTTGGTACTAAGTAGCACTTGTTCCAAGACTGAATGGCTTCTTCTACCATTTACAATGCATGTATTCTTTTTCTTTGTGGAGATGCTGGGCCCTGTTCTATTTCACAGACTGTAGTTGCTAAATGCGTATAATTTTGTCATATCTGTGGGGAGGAGGTGAGCTCAAGATTTTAATAGTCCACCTCTTGAAACAATGTCTTGCCTCACTCTTGAAGGATCCTGGATTTAGAATTATGAGTTGACAATTTTTTTCTCTTTGCATTATAAAGATGTGTTTTCACTGTGTTCTTGCCTCTATTCTTTTCCTAATAATTCAGAGGTCATGTGTCTAAGCATTGTTACCCTATATATAATATACCATTTTTCTTTGACTGCTCATATTGTATAATCCCTTTATCTTTAGTTTCCAACAGCTTGACTATGATTTGCCTAGGTGTGGTTTATTTTGTATGCATTGTATTTTGGTTTCTTCAAATAAATTTTTCCAGCTCCATCAGTCTCTTCTCTCTTTTTAGAATGCCAATTATATCTCTACTAGGTTTTTTCATATTTTTTCGTAAGTCACTGAAGTTCTGTTTACTTTTTAAATAATTTTTTTTTGTGTTTCTTAGATTGGCTAATTTCTTTCTCTTTCTTTCTTTTTTTTTTTTTTTTCAAGCAAAGGTGCAGGCAGGAATGGAGGCAAGTAGGCAGGTAGACAGGAAGAGAGAGGAGGAGGAAGCACTTCCTTTTATTTTTGTTTAGTTGTTCACACTGGTTGTTTTCCCCCTAGACCCGGGACTCAAACCCAGGGGTATGTGGCCTGTGCCCATTTGGAGGCAATTGACCTAACCGCTGCTCCACCAGGGCACATCTAGATAGGATAACTTATATATCTTTAATCTCGATAACTCTTCCATGCATTTTAAATTTCATGTTTTCACTTTTAGATCTCTTTAATTGTTTATATTCTTCTGGTTTGATTTCCTATTTGTTAATTTTTTGGAAGCATATTTTTCTTTATAGTATTGAGCACAGTTAAATAGGTGGTTTAAAATCCTCTTTGCTGACCCCAACATCTGATCATCTTGGGGCTAGTGTCTCCATTCTTTACTTTCATCTTGAATGTGGGCCATGGTTTCCTGTGTCTTTGTATGTCTTGCAATTTTGGACAATATCCTGGATATTCTGAATAAATTGTAAAGACCGTGGACTCATTATATTCCTCTCAAGAGTCTCGATTTGTTGTTGTTGGTTTGATAAACAGTACATCTGGGTGAATTCAAACTCCAAACTCCGCCTTTTCTGTGGAGGGCAGCAACTGAAATCTTAGTTATTTTATCCTTAGTTGAACTGCTTGCAATCTTCCCCATGCATATTTGGGTTGGGACAGTCAGAGATTTGAGCAGAGTTTATACATTGAATTTAGGGATCTCCTTTTGTGGATCTCTATGTTTGCTTCCTTTTGTTTTCCAACTGTTGTGGTCACCCTCATCTCCTTTGATCATTTATGCCTCTTAGACTGAGATGATTCCTGAGCCACCTCCTTGGTGGCTAACTGAGGCCTTCCCTCAGGCAAAAATCTGTGTGTGTGTGTGTGTGTGTGTGTGTGTGTGTGTGAGAGAGAGAGAGAGAGAGAGAGAGAGAGAGAGAGAGAGAGAGAGAGAGAGAGAGAGAGAGAGAGAGAGAGAGAGAGAGAG